>OZ030015.1:2702500-3182500 GCA_964023405.1 Apodemus agrarius | reverse complement strand
TGATGGGTGGGGCTAATGCTGCGCGGTCTAATGGCCTTTGCACTGGGCCCCTCTGTCTCCTCTAGCCTTTGTGTTTGTGTCTTCTCTCTCTCTTTTCTTAAAAACCGTTCGTTCGTTCCTTCCTTGCTTGCTTCCTTCATTTTTGAGGCAGGTCTCGCTAAGTAACCTTGTTTGGCCTGAAGTTTGCTATGTAGACCAGGTTGGCCTTGAACTCACTAAGATCCACCTGCCTCCTCCTTCTCAGTGCTGGGATTAAAGGTGTGCACTGCAGTGTCCCATCTTCTCTCCCACCTTTGTATTACCAGAGCTCAGAACAAGGCCTGGTACCTAGGGGCTACATGGCTGCTCAGAGTGGACCGGCTCAGAAGGCTTGGGCAGAGGCCCAAGGACTCAGGGAGAGCCTGGGAATGTGGTTGCTCTGCCCTCATCTCTTCATGGGCATGCTCCGAACCTCCTGTTTCTTTGCTTATTGAGAAATTCAATTAAATGCACAGCAGTTGTAATTTAATTGAAAATGTTGTTAACTCTAGATAAGTATCCATGATATAATCTCTTATAATACAATAAGGGACAAAAGTAAGGATTCACATGGTAGTAAGTACCAGGCCATGAAATTACTGTTTCCACTTGGGCACGCTGGTAGATTCAGCCTCTGAAAATGTCATCTTTTGTGCTTCGTAAACTGTGGAATGGGACTTAAGATTTGAGACTTGTGGATTGGATGTTAACTCCAGCCCTTCCCCACAGGACTGATTTATTTTTAAATTGGCTTTGCATCACCTACTGGTTGGCACCCTTTCTGTGGTTCCTCCAGCACTGGTCCTGAGGGTATGTATCCCTGACTTATGTGATTCGTACATGAGTGGGGGTGGGGCTTTCAGAGCTCCCAGGTCTGCACATCCCGGTGTCACCTGAGTCACACCTGGTGGCTCACCTGCAGCTCTGGAGCCCACTGTGCTGCTGCTCCCTTCCCAGGTGGATTGATGAGTCCCTGCTTCTTCTCAGGGTGACCTGTCTGTGTGCCCAGTTTGAAGCCGTCCTTCAGCATGGCATGAAGAGGAGCCGAGGATTAGCACTCACAGCTGCAGCCCTCAAACAGGCAGCAGGCTTCGCCAGCAAAACCGAGACAGGTACTCAATTTCACTTCTGACTTGTGTCTAGTTTAGTCTCCATAGCAGGCTTGTGTGTGGGCCTGGGCATGTGCCATGCCCAGAAATCCCTGGAGTGAGGCTCGGAAGCAGTCACTGCTGTCTGCTCCTTAACTTAAGTGAGCCATTCTGTGTACATGATTCTCAGAGCCACGTTTCACCAGCTCCTCTGGGTTTGGTGGCCTACAGCCACAGTGTTTAGACTACCAGTGGGGGGTAGCAATTATTGGGAATTAATAATCTGTTTTAATTTGATGCATGGGGATAGTATGGCATTGCATAATTAAATGTCTTCAGCAGCACCAGAAACCTGCAGGTCTCAAAGCTCAGAGTTCTGCTGTTATCCATTTCAGTGTTGTAAAACACTGTCCCTGAAGATAGGGAATACTTGGTGCCTAGTGGGACCCTGCCCCTTGGGTGGTCTTAGATGTAAGCTCTTTTCACTTCCCAGAAGAAGCATAGGTCTTCGCTGCTTCTGCTGTGTTGGTGAGGAAGCCAGCCAGCGAGGGTTCTGCTCTGGCCTTGAACTTGGAAATGAGTTGTGTTATACAGAGATGGCCAGGTCTCTTCATCCTTTACATCTCAAAAGCGGGTTTTTTGAGACCCTCCTTGTGGGCAACATCCCCAGTTCCTGATTCTTCTTTGTCCCATGTTGATGGGACATTGCTGCTGAGGAAAAATGTTAGCCCTCCTTCACCAGAAAGGCAGAGCAGGTGCATGTGGTGGGCGTGTCTGTGGGAATCCAGCTGCAGCTTCTCTTCTCTGAGACAGGGGTCTCCGGTGTCCCTTGAACACACATTCTTGTCGGCTGCTTCCGTGACACACGGCTCACTTGAGGCCATGGGCTGCCTGCTGGACTTTTAGCCTGGGGCTTGGCTCGCGGTCCTCTTGCCGCAGCCTCGTCTGTGTTGGTGACAGATGTGTGCCACTGCACCTAGTTCTAGGCCTTCCCTCCTTTCTCTCAGCTCTTCAGCAAACCTTTGATTCCTGTTTATCTAATGAGTAGCTCATTTTCAGAAACGAATGTTCCACAGATCAAGAGCCTGGGTTTGGGAATTCCTTTCAGTGCTGACTTTCACGCTGAATTTCCTTTAGTACTCCCAGGTTTCCTTTAAAAGTCAGCGGAGGAGCCGGGCACGGTGGCACATGCCTGGAGTGCTAGCACTGTGGAGTTGGGAGGCGTGAGGGTAAGAATTTGAGGCTAGCCTGGGCTTTGTTAGCCCCAAACCAAAGCAAATCAGGACAAGACAGGTAAGGGGAGGCTAATCCTGAGAATCTGGTGCAAAGGCCTCGGTGGCTTCTGCCAGCTGCCTCGCCCACCTTGCCTGCTGGTGTCAGTAGTTTATAGTGCTACTGTAGCTATCCTGGCATGCATCCTGTGCCTTCCTAAGATGGAGTCAGTGTTTGGGCTGCTTGGTAAGATTTCCCCAGAGTCCTCTATGTCGGCTGAGCCTCCTTTTCTGGTTCCACCTTGACTTGTTAGATAGTTACCTTAATCTATGGGGCAACCAGCGAGGCCAGCTGCTGGCCACAGAGGCAAGCTGGATCTGGGGGGATTCTGACCTCGTGGGAGCTCCCAGCTGGCTTCTGAGAGGGGCGGGCCCTTGTGCTGCCAGGCTCCTGGGCAATGCTGACTTGCCTTGCTTGGATGACCCTACCTCCTCCAACACCTGAGCTTTCAGTTTCCCTACCTTACCACCACCACCTCCTCCTCCTCCTCCTCCTCCTCCTCCTCCTCCTCCTCCTCCTCCTCCTCCTCCTCCTCAAGTTCTGAACTCTCCGTCACACAGGGAGAGCTTTTCCCCATCCCTCACACACTAGATTTTTTTTTTCCTCTTGTTCTTTGGCTCTGATATCCAGGAAAGCCCGAGGCCTTTGTAGCATCCTGGGTGCCCCCACCTGTTTTGGCTTTGGCTTGAGTCTCCCTTCTGCACCTTGGGAAGGTGGGGGCACAGGCTCTGCTGTTTAATGCTGATTTGGGTGCACAGCTGTGCCTACTAGAAGCTGGGGACCGAGCAAATTGGCTTAGCCCTGGGGTGGCTGCCAAGGCTTCATTGTCCTTACCTTGTTGGCTGCTTTAATTAACCATTCACTGGCTGCTAGACCGGTCTTGGCTGATTCAGACCTCTTTCCTTGCAGGAAGTGATTAAGAGCCTCCCAAGGGAGGAGGGCTGAGGTGGTTTCTCAGCTGAGATCAGGTCAGTGGCTTCTTGTGGTTGGTAGGGGGCCCAGGGGAGCAGCCCTTTATAGATTTAGTCCCTGCCCCCAAGAGGTAGCATAGGGTTGTGGCCCGTGGCTTAAGTTTGGCAGGGTTTGACATCTTTCTCTGGGGCTTGTCACATGAGCACCGGTGGGAACCTCGTCCTGACTCTTGTTTCCTCATTGTAAGAGGAGGCAGTTGCAGGCCGTGCCTCACAGAGGGGCGGTCAGGCTTGTGAACAAATTCCAGGCCCAGGTTCAGGCATCCTGCATTTCAGTCATCTTCTGAGTATTTGATCCTGGCCTTGTATGAGGAATAATGGTGCAGGCTTAAGGTAGCCCATGAGGCTGCTGTGTCAGCTCTGCTTACAGATGAGAAGCATGGTCTTCCCGTGCTGGGTACTAGCTCAGTGTTAGTGTGTTTGCCCGACATGTGTGAGTTCATATGTTCAATCCCCAGCTCCATAAACAAAACAAGCTGATTTCCCTCAGATGAGAGAAGCTCCACCTCAGAGTGATGACTGAGAAGAGCGATCTCAGTGGTGGAGAGTGTGTGCCTGCCTAGAACCAGGCCTCTGGGCTCGGGGCATGGCCGGCTGGGCTTAGTGACTCATTTACATATGTATGTATGTATGTTCTATCATATTTTTTATTTACTGTTTGTTGTTTGTTTGTTTTTTGAGACAGGGTTTCTCTGTGTAACAGAGCCCTGGCTGTCCTGGAACTCAGTCTGTAGACCAGGCTGGCCTCAAACTCACCTGCCTCTGCCTCCTAAGTGCTGGGAGTAAAGTTGTACTCCATACTCCTGGCTTATTTTTAAGTTTCTAACACTTAAAAATTGTGGATTTCGGGGGCTGGAGAGATGGCTCAGTGGTTAAGAGCACTGACTGCTCTTCTGAAGGTCCTGAGTTCAAATCCCAGCAACCACATGGTAGCTCACAACCATCTGTAATGAGATCTGACGCCCTCTTCTGGTGTGTCTGAAGACAGCTACAGTGCAATACTAAATAAATCTTAAAAAAAGAAAAACAAAAAAGAAAAACAAAAATTGTGGATTTCATGTTGATATAGAGATTTCTACTTTAAATTTCAGCCCGCTGTTCCTGGGCCCACACTTGCTCTGTGACTGTGGTTGGAGCTGAGTACACTGGCTTCTGCAGGTTGGGTAAAGGTGTTTCCTCATTTTAATCATGGCCCACCTCCTCGGCTGCCCCTGGAGCTTGCTTGCGATAGTGTTGGTGTTGTCTGCTGTCCTCGTTGTCAGGATCAGGAGGTGGGAGCTACTTCTGATCCCATAGGTTGGTAGTTTACTGCTGTCCTTCTTAGATCATGGTCCAGAATAAAGGAAGTAGATTGGAGAACCTGAAGTTTCTGAGGATGCCTTCCAGATTCCCACCGTGACCTGTCCTGAGGGCTGAGTGAGGACGCAGAAGCACTGTGTGTGCTCCTGCTCGTACGCGTGGAGGACAGAGGTAGATAGCGGCAGATCTTTCCTCGGTTGCTTTCTGTGTTACCGGTTCTCCTGTCTTTGAAATGGGGTCTCATTATATCTGGTGCTCACCGGCTGACTAAACTGGCTGACTAATCAGGGATGTTCCTGCCGCTCTCTACCAGTTCTCTCTCTCTCTCTCTCTCTGTGTGTGTGTGTGTGTGTGTGTGTGTGTGTGTAAATGCATGCAATGACTTGAATATACAGGTCAGCAGACAGTTGTGGTAGTTGGTTCTTTCCTTCCATGCAGGCTCAGGGCCTGAACTCAGGCTGCTGGTAGCAGGTACCTTTACCTACTGGTCCATCTTTTCATGTTGAAATAGGTGTTTCAGCCCACAAATGACTTTTTTTTGAGGCGGTTTGGGATTTGAACTCAGGTCCTCGTGCTTGAACAGCAAGCATTCTTCTTACTGAGCCAGTGTCCCACCCTCACGGTGTATGTCTATAACCTCAGCTTTGGTGAAGTGTTGACTATAATAAGGTAGACACACCAACACATAAAATGCTGCACGCAGTCTCGCTGTTCTTAAGCCATGCACGTTCCGACTGCTTGGGTCATCACCCCAACCTTGCCAAGAGCACCCCTAGTTTCTCACACAGGCCTTTCTTTATGTTTTCTCATTTTGGAAGAAACATCGTGGCCTTATTTGTGTGGGCTTTCAGCATTGCTTTGTGAGTTCTGCTGGGCTGTGAATCCTATAGCTGATCCACCTCCCCTGATGGTCGGTGCTTTGTAGGCTATTGATCTGCTTTCCCATGGGATACTCTGGAGCCACTGTCACTTTGTAGGCTATTGATCTGCTTTCCCATGGGATACTCTGGAGCCACTGTCACTTTGTAGGCTATTGATCTGCTTTCCCACGGAATGCTTCAGGCCACTGTCACCTTGCCGCAGTGTCCCTGGACTGTTTGATGTTTGCGGTTTTGGGGTTTTGGAGGTAAAGTGATGAGTCATGGGGCTCACATACCTGAGCTGGAGACAGGGGTTCCACTTCTGTCAGCAGGAGCTCTCGTACCAGACTTTGGAGGTTCTACATCCTTTAATCCCTGTACTGGGGAGGTAGAGGAGGTGGATGTCCATGAGTTCAAAGCCAGTCTGGTCTAATAGTGAGTTTCAGGACATAGCCAGAATTTCATGAGGTGACCCTGTTCCTCCTCTCCCCAAAAGAAAGAGAATCAATAGAAAGCAGTTTATTCTACAATAATAGATGTAAAATATTAAAATAAAATCTGATGATGCATAAAAAGAATGTGCGTCATTACCTAGCTGGGTGAGCTGGGTGTGCTGGAGTGGCCCAGTACAGTCCTCAGCAACAGCAGATTCAGAAAAAGCATATGATAAAAGGCGAGCTACCTAAGGACAGAAACTCTTTGCAGTGTGTTCCCCAGCAGAAAGGAATGTTCCCAACCTTATGAAGTCCTCTGAGATCAGGATCATGATAAGCAAGTCCACATTTCCAGTATAGTTTGGTGGAATATGGCAGATCTGCCCAGGACAACAAAGCAGGAGAAGAAAAAGGAAACTTCATTCTCTGCAAAGGATCTGTGAGGAAGGCAAAGAAAGCCTGACTGCAGAGCGAGGCCTCATCTCAGGAGAATAAAGGCAGTCAGGCTGGGAGATGGACTATAAGTCACCTACTGTGCAAAACTGAGAGGACCTGAGTTCAGATTCTCTCAGGACTTACATGACAGAAAGCCAGGTGCAGCACTCCTGTGAGGAGCTGGAGGTGAGACCAGAAAATACCCCAAGCTCATGGGTCAGACAACCTGTCACACACAGCATGTCAGTCACACACAGCAGACAAATAACACAGTGACCCTGCCTCAAGCAGGTGCAAGGCTGTTTTCTGACCTCCACATACATGCTCTGGCACATAGCATTCATACACATGTACCTAACTAAATACATG
This sequence comes from Apodemus agrarius, assembly GCA_964023405.1. Classification (NCBI taxonomy): domain Eukaryota; kingdom Metazoa; phylum Chordata; class Mammalia; order Rodentia; family Muridae; genus Apodemus; species Apodemus agrarius. The sequence continues at coordinate 3,175,754 of OZ030015.1, read as the reverse complement.
TGTCCATGCACAGGGATACATGTATATACATGTAAATAAAATAAAATTTTTAAAAATTTTAGAGAAGAGGAAAGAAGTATAAACCTAAAAACTCTATAAACTATTGAAGTTAATTTGGTAAGGTTATTGGATACATGATTAATAAACAAAAACTAACTGAGTATCTGGGGATCAATAAAAATATTAAGTATTTTTAGATGCTACTTTTTTTTTTTTTTTTCGAGACAGGGTTTCTCTGTGTAGCCCTGGCTGTCCTGGAACTCACTTTGTAGACCAGGCTGGCCTCGAACTTAGAGATCCACTTGCCTCTGCCTCCCAAGTGCTGGGATTAAAGGCGTACGCCACCACCGCCCGGCCTTAGATGCTACTTTTTTTTTTTTTTTTTTTTTTTTTTTGTTTTTCGAGACAGGGTTTCTCTGTATAGCTCTGGCTGTCCTGGAACTCACTCTGTAGACCAGGCTGGCCTCGAACTTAGAGATCCACTTGCCTCTGCCTCCCAAGTGCTGGGATTAAAGGCGTACGCCACCACCGCCCGGCCTTAGATGCTACTTTTAACAACATAAAAATGTCTCAAATATCTAGAATACTCAAGCAACAGCATTCATGGATACCATAAAACACTAATAGGCCGCAGAACATCAACAAAGCAGGGCTACGTAAGGGTCACAGGCTGGAATATTCACATTTGCAAGCATGTTAATTCGTCTTGTTTAGTTTTGGACCTGGGACTAGGGACTGAGCTCCATATTTTACCTAGCAGAGTAGCCTGGCCTCCTGGTCCTCCCAGCAGAGCAGCCTGGCCTCCTGGTCCTCCCAGCAGAGCAGCCTGGCCTCCTGGTCCTCCCAGCAGAGCAGCCTGGCCTCCTGGTCCTCCCAGCAGAGCAGCCTGGCCTCCTGGTCCTCCCAGCAGAGCAGCCTGGCCTCCTGGTCCTCCCAGTGTCTCAGTCCCTGCCTTGCATACCCTGCCCTCAACCTTGACCTTTCCAGCCCAGGGGCTGGGCTGCCATTACCCCAGAGGCTCTTCCCTGTATGATCCAGATATTTCGTGCACTCTCTTCCTCCCCCTCCTCCTCTTCCTCCTCCTCCTCCTCTTCTTCCTTCTCTTCCTTCTCTCTGCACAGGCACCCCTTCTTTCTTTCTCTCTCTCCCCCTAGCTCTCCATGGCCAACTCCCCTGGCCTCAGTCCTTGGGGCCAATGAATTCCAGAGAGCAGCTTTCCAATAAACCTGCCTTTAACATATTCTAATCCGGCTTGAATTGGCTCATTTCACTGGCGGAAAAATAACCTATTCTCAGATTGATCTCCTAATTTAATGCAATCCCAACTATGGTTATAACAGTGATTTTTTTCTTTTTTTTTTTCTTTTTCTTTTCTTTTTTTTTTTTTTTTTTGGTATATGTGGAAATGGACAAGATGATTCAACACGCAGAAATCAAAGAACAGTCACAACAACCTGAAACAACAAAGTCCAGGATTTACACTTACCAGGTAGAAAGACTTCTCTTAAAATTACAGTACAGGAGACAAGGTGCCATTGCTAAAATCACTTACTAGTAAAACATAAACATTGTCTGCTGGCTAGGATTATGTCAACCTGACACAAGCTAGACACCAGACATCAGAGAGGAGGGAGCCTCAAGTGGGAAATGCTTCTGTAAGATCAGACTGTAGGTAAGCCTGTAGGGCATTTCTTAGTGCTCCCTGGGGGAGCTCCCTGTGAGTGGTACCATCCCTAGGTTGGTGCTCCTGGGTTCTATAAAAAAGCAGGCCGAGCAACCCAGGAGGAGCAAGCCAGTAAGCAGCACCTCTCTATGCCCTCTCCACCAGCTCCTGCCTCCAGGTTCCTTCCCTGTTTGAGTTCCTGTCCTGACTTCTTTCAGTGATGAACAATGATGTGGAAGTGGAAGCCAAATAAATCCTTTCCTCCCCAAGTTACTATTGGTCCTGGTGTTTCATTGCAGCAATAGAAACCCTGACTAGGATATGCGGTGTACCTCTCCTCCTAAAGTACCAATGACAGACCAAGGCAGGATTCTGCCAGAGTTCATTTGGGCCTCCTTACAGAGCACAGGGGATGGATTACTTACAGGGGTGTAGGTCTTTCTCTCTTCATACTCAGGAGGCCACCCCTGGAAAGCCTTTATCCAGCAGCAATGAGGGGTTCCTCATAGCTAGTGAGATTGAGCCCCCTTCACTAGTTTTCCTCCCCAATATACTGTAGCCCCTCCACATGTAATTAAGGCAGAATAGCAAAGAACAGGTAGGGGGAGGCCGCAGACTCAGGGGAGAGGCTGCTGGCCCTCCCACCGCGCTGTGAAGGGATGTAACAGTCACTCCCCGCGGGGCTGGTGGTTGGCTAAGAGGACAGTCACAGCAGTGCTATTGGCACAATGGTTAAAAGACTATCAAGATATGATCTCCAGAAGAAAAATATGCCTGGACACTTGATTTATAACCAAAGGGATGTTTCAGGGCAGTTGAAGAATAGTCAATAATAGCTCTTCATCAGTTAGACATCTAACTGATAAATGGAAGACTAAAATCTCAAGATTTTATTCTCATACACATGATACTCAACCAACTCTGACAATCCTTAGCAAGGACTTGTTAAGCAGATCCAGCAGAAGCCAGGTGATGTGATGAAGGGTGAACTAGGCTGTGAGCATGGGCTACTCCGGTCATCAAAAGATGTCACTAATGCCGGCAGGTAAGCTTCAGAGTAGAGGAAGTCTGCAGAGCCGTGCCCAGGAGAGAAGGGTTGTCTCTATAGTGTGTTCAGAACTCATGTAGATTACAGGAACGGCAGCCCAAGAGGGAAATGGGCCAACGTTTTAAAGACTGTTATAAAAGAGGGTCTCTGGGTGGTAGACAGGCCTAAGAAACAGGTACAAAAGTATCAGTCAGCCGGGCGTGGTGGCGCACGCCTGGAATCCCAGCACTTGGGAGGCAGAGGCAGGTGGATTTCTGAGTTCAAGGCCAGCCTGGTCTACAGAGTGAGTTCCAGGACAGCCAGGACTACACAGAGAAACCCTGTCTTGAAAAACCAAAAAAAAAAAAAAAAAAAAAAAAAAAAAAAAGTATTAGTCATCAGGAAAAGACAAAGTCCTGAGGATAATAGTAGGTGTCACATGATTTTCTTAAAATTTTATCACTTGGAACAGTGGTTTGTCTGGCTTTGTAAAACAAGGTGCAAAATGCTTGTTTATTTATTTTTCCTATGTCTGGTTAAGTTTGTACACAATGGGCATTTTTCTCCCTCAAGTTTAATAATTAACTCATAAAGAACTTGTGACTACCGTCCCCCATGGTTATGATTTGTTATTTCCAGTCATATGACTGCCTTTAGGTAGATAAGATGGCAGTGTTGTCTCAGTGGTTTTCATCCTCAGCTGTGGAATAGCCTGTTGGTTGCTGGGCCTGCGGTTTCTTCGTGTTAAGTGTCCTGTCTCTCTAGTTCTCACCTAGCTCTTTACTAGGTAGAGAGCTGCTGAGTGTTTCTGTTTGGGTGTTTGGTGAGTTCTGTGAGGAAGGTGCCTGCTGCTCCTGACATTTCAGATCTCTTAGCTTGTAATTGCTTGTCAAAGTTTTGAGGGCATGGCATTTTTAAATTAAAAATTGGCAGCTTATTTATTTCAAATGGAAGAAGTGTATTGCTTGTAGTTCTGGGGTGGAAAATCTGAGGTCAGGTGATTATACTTTATTTGAAAAAGTGATCATATTTCAAGTCAGGACACATGGCCCTGGGTGGAGCCAGGTTTGCTTTTTATAACCACCCTCTCCAGAGAATTCACTTGGGGGTCCCAAGAAAACTCCTCAATCCTTTCCAAAGACAGTGCCATCCATGACCTTACCTACCAACACGACTGCATTGAGGCCCAAGCTCTCAATACGAGCTTTGGGAACACCCTCAAACCATAGCCAAGGCACAGCCACTGCTTCTAATCGCACCTCGCCGCAGCGTGTGATAAGTTAGGCTGGCAAGGTAAAGGTGCTCGCCAGCAAGCCAGACAGCCTCAGTTCGATTCCCAGGGACCCACAGCAGGGGAAAGAAGATCTAATCCCCACAAGTTGTCTTCTAACCTTCACACATGAACAATTATTACACACATGCAAACTACCCTACTCAAGTAACCAGGTAAAGACTGTTTAAAGCATGATCCTGTTTCTCTACTAAAGGACACATAGCAAAGGAGTTTCATGCAGCAGAAGAGCCCTTACAACTTCCTACCCCCACATTGAAACACACACACACACACACACATACACACACACACACACACACACCCCACAAAGCATAGAAAACATCTCTTCATGGAAGCGTAGTTTGTCGTAGTGTGTCCCACAGTATACCCTTTTGTCCACACATCTTTACTTGCACATGTTCATTGCAATGAGTCATTGATTTGGCTCCAGATCTTTGGCTTCAGTGACACCACCCATATTGGATCCCCATGGGGACTCCTTCTGGTTAGCATGTTGTTGCCCTGTGTCATGGAGATTCCGCAGCTTCGGACCAGCTTTCAAGCATCTTATTCAAGCATCCCAGTGGTTCAAAGATGATACAGAATCTGGGTCAATTCAGAGCCCTGGATCTGGGCCTAGAGCTGGTGGTCTTTAAGCTGCTCAGGATGGCTCTCCCTTATCCATATCACCAGGGTGAGCTCTCCAGCACTGCTCCAGCTAGGCCCCCTGTCTCCATCAGCAGGAGGCAGGCCCAGCTCTCCTGGCCTCCAGAGCCAGCTCCTCTGTGCTGCCCAGTCACGGCTTGGGGCCACTCTCCCAAGTGCTGCAGCTGTGAGGGGCAGGGCGAGCTCTCCTGTTCTCAGGTCTTCTCAGGTAGTCTTTCAACTACCACAGGTATTGAGGGGACGGAGGGGAAGGCATCACCCCACACCCATGCCACCTCATGGCCAGCTCTCTAGTGCTCTCACCGGCTCCAGGCTGGCTCACTTGCACCCCCCCCCCCAAAGTCATCTCTGCCGTGTTGTCCAGGTGAGGCGCAGGGCCCATTCTCCTGATGAGAGGCAGGGCAAGTTGTCCTGTGCGCATGACCCTGTGGCAGTTTCCTGGCTGTTGGATGTGTGGAGGGGTGCGGCCTCACTGTGTGCATGCTACCTTATGTCAGATCAGTGGTGGGGCCATCCTCCCACAGTCACAGCCTTGGAGCTGGCCTATCCACACGCCTGACACCAAGGCCAACACCACCGTGCTTCTCTGCTGAGTGCTGTCACCAGTGAGAGCGGGGGTGGGGGGTGAGAGGGTGAGGGGGCAGCTCTCGAAACCCAAAGCCAGTAAGGGGCGGGGCAAGTTCTGCACAGCCCCTGGACATCCATGTGGTCCCCAGCCGGGACTGTAATCTTCCCCATGTTCTCTAGTTCTCTCTCAATGAGCTATGGATATCAACAGACTGTGTAGCAGCAGACCCAGATGTGACCCTCAGCGGCAGCTCTGTCTGGAACCTCACCTTGGCTCCAGGTGGTGGGTGGGTCACTCACCACAGGCTCCGCCTCCAGGCTCCAGTTCTATCTTCTTCACAATGCTCAAGCTACTCCCTTCTCTTTTATTGACGTAAGGACAGCACTACCAACAAGGTCTCCTTTTGCCCATTGCCGTGTTTTTTTTATTCCCCCAAATTATTTATTTGTTTTTATTTTTTTGAGACAGCATTTCTTTGCAGCCCTGGCTTTCCTGGTACTCGCTCTGTAGACCAGGCTGGCCTTGAATGTTCAGAGGTCTTCCTATCTCTTCCTCCTGAGTGCTGGAATTAAAGGCATGAGCCATCACTGCCTGGCAATTTATTTAGTTTTATTCTATGTACATTGGCATTTTAACTGCATGTAGGTCTGTGTAAGGGTGTCAGAATCCCTGGAACAGGAGTTACAGACAGTTGTAAGCTGCCATGTGGGTGCTGGGAATTGAACCTTTGTCCTCTGGAAGAGCAGCAGTGTTCTTAACTGCTGAGCCATCTCTCCAGCCCCCCAGTCACAGATTCTTAATTCAAAGTATCACATATATGGCCCTGACAGCCCTTGCTTCCCTCTGAAGCCTCACAGGCCAGTCTCCTGGCCGCTCTGTTCCCAGCATTGTCTTCCATGTCCTGTGGAGCTGATTACGCTCCGAGCACTTATGGCTCTTCTAGTCCAGAGTTCAAAGTCCTTCCACAGTCCTTGGAAAACATTATCAGGTCTGTCACAACAGCATCCCACCAGTCTTGTGGCAATTTTGATATTTCTAACATGAGGGTACCAGAGTAGCCTCAATGGAGCCATTGAGGGTGTCGTCAGAAGTGCAGCTCGGCACCCTGACGGAGGGCGCTGCTCAGGTTTTGTCAGTTTGGGATGAGCTAAAGTCATCTGGGAAGAGGACGAGCAAGATTTGGAGAGCAAGCCTGAAGCTTTAGGCCTCCATGGTCTCGCTTGAGTTCCTGTCCTGACTTCTCTCAGTGGACCATGAGCCAAAGAGACCCTCCCTTCCCTGCGTTGCTTTAGATCCTGGTGCTTTATGACAGCAGTAGAACTGAGGAGAAACTAGACAGCCAGCAGGTCGCAGATCTAGGATTCCCCAGGTCTCTGAGATGCGATTTTGAGGTTCTGACACTGATTATTTGTGATGGTATGTTGTTCCAGAAAGAGGGCCTCCTGGTGATCAGGACTCTGAATTCAGGAGCAAGTTAAACAGCATATGGAGCAACTGTGGCCACTTAGGGTGGAGATCAGCTTTGTAAATAAAGTTTTATTGGAACATAACTTTGTGTCAGTTACTACAGAGACTTCATAGCCCATAATGTGAGAAGTGTTTACCTGTTGGCCCTTTGCAGAAAAGAACATCCCATGTGTGTCTTCTAGAAGAAAGGACAGGAGACCTCACTTTATCTTACAGTGTCATATTCAGTCGCCTGTTGTCCCTCTTCCCTTTGAGATGGTAAGCTTTGTGAAGACAAGATACCGCGTGGTTATACTTTTTCTTGGGTCTTTGGCTGCCAGCAGAAAATACAGACTCTTCAGAAAAACTCTGCTTAGTGAGTGGCGTCGTCTTGCTTGGAATTTGAGGTCTGTGGGATCAGGATCACGCTGGAGTTGCAGTTGTCTCTTTCTCGTTGCTATGGCCAAGTGCCTGAAGGAAGCACCTTAAGAGAGGGTGTAATTATTTTGGCTCGTGCTTTAGAGTGTCTCAGTCTGTCATAGCAGTGAGAACACATCTCTGCAGCCTCTGTGTCCATCTGCCGGGTCCTGTGCCTGACAGGCTCCATAATCTCTCAGAACAGTGCCATAGCTGGTGACCAGGTGCTCACACAAACTCTGAAACATAGTTGAAGTGATGGATTTTTGAACAAAATAAAAATTAACCTAAAGTGTTGCAGAAAGTTGCAAAAGCCTGACCTGTAATGGGTGGGCTGTATCAGCCAGTTCCCTTAGCACCAGGCCATGGAGCTCTGAGTCTGCCCGGCAGCTCCCAACAGGGGGACACACACAGTCAGACATGCTCCAGGCACTGTTGCTGGCTCTCCCACCTTTAAAGTGTAATCCTCCAGAATGGTAGCCTCTGGTGTCAAGGACCTTCTAGTCTTGAAGCCAGACCTTGAAGCACTGCCTTGTCCTGCTTGTGCAGCATGGCAGCCAGACGCACTGTCAGATTCTGTTTCTCGGTGTAGCAATCCCACATCTACACACTCCGTTCGTCAGTCTTCAGATTTATTGCTCATATTCCTACACACCTGCTTTGCTTCAGCTGTTTTTCTCTGAGATCAGGTGTTGCTGGGTAGCCTTGGCAGTCCTCAGGCTCCGTGGACCGAAGGCTGGCCTTGCACTTGTGATCTTGTTTCCTCTGCCTCTTGAAGTGTTGGGGTGGTGAATTTGGGCCATAACCTGACTCAGTTTGGAGTCTTGGTGAAAACTGCTGTCTATGTGCCTGTCCTGGCTGTTTTCTCAGGCACAGATAACGGTTTCAAGCTCTTCTCTGGAGTAGCTCTTTTCAGATGTACTGCAGACCTATTAAAGCCCACAGACCAGAGTCCTTGTGACTGCAGAAGTGTCCTTCTCCTGGTCTCCCAGAAGCTTCCAGACCTGTTTTCAGCCTTTTCTCCCTCCCCTTTGCTTCCAAACTAACTCCTTATGAAGCTGTACTGTCTCTCATCTTGTTCAGCTCCAATGCATTCTGCATATTATATGGCTTCGGGGTCTTAAACACTCCTGCAGAGTCCCGGCTCCCTGGACATACAGGCTTTACTAGTGTCTGGACAGAGCGTGCATTCCTCGCTGTGCTTTTAAGGCTCTGGCTCCTCTGGCTTTGCCTGCCTCTGCCCTCTGCACCTGCCCCTGGCTGCTCCGCCCCTGCCAGGGAGGGCCCTGCAGCACGTGCGCTCCACCAAGAACAGGCCAGACCCCGCGAGCCCCACTCCTGCTCTGCTCCTGCCCTGGGACCTGAGTCTTTCCCATGGTGCAGCCCTGGGAGTGAGTGCTGAGCACTGTGAGGATCGGCCTTTTGCTGCCACGCACTAGCTTTTGATTCAACCAACGAAAGTGGTTGAGTTCTTCACTTTTAAAATTGTGGGGGTTTTGGTTTGGTTTGGTTTGTGTGTGCTGGCGTTTGAACCTAGGCCTTGAATGTTAAATAAGAACATACCCTTATCTGTATTTTGAGTAGTATTTATGACTTCTGTCTTGAAATTCCTTAGGTTTGGAAATACTTTCCCTACCTTTTTTTATCCTTTAAACATACAGTTACATCAATACTCCCTGCGACTACCTAGTAAGGCTCAGAACCTTTAAAACCATAGCAAGGAACACACCATTTTCCCTTCTCTATCCTCCAGCCTCTTCCATGTCATTCTTCTGTGCATGCGTGTGCACACACACACACACACACACACACACACACACACGCAAGTATAATCCACTGAGTCTGTGTAGTGTTGCTTGTATGTATGATTTCAGGGTTGACCACCTGGTATGTAACCGGTTAGGGGCTTGTTCCCGGGGATAGTGACTCTGCAGTGGTTAGCAGCCTGTCCATCTTTGTCTTGATTCTTCCCCTTTCTGATGTACTGTGTATATTAGTGTTGCTGCTTGGGTCTTGTTCAGGCAGCTATTGTGGTGAAGGTGTTTTTCCTGTCTCAGTACCGTCTTTCCATCCCCCAGTCCTTTCTTTCCCACATTTCTGATGGTTAATGCAGATGATCAGTTTGACAGGGCCCAGAATCCCCCGGAGATGAGCCTCTGGGCATGCCTTGGGGGGTTTCTCGCTGGTGTTAGATGAGTTGGGAAGACCCACCCTACTGTGCGTAGCACCTTTCTAAGAGCTTGGGTATAGACAATGAAAAGGAGGTAACTGAGCTAAGCAGTACCGCTGCCCCCCTCGTCCTGATGGACACAGTGACCAGAATCCCAAACTGTGACAGAACCCCACACTGTGACAGAACCCCACACTGTGAGCCACAATAAACTTTGCCTAGGTCTGACACACTGACGACTGTGTCAAAATCAAAATGTCAGGGCATTTTATCATAACAACAGGAAACGTCGCGCACCTCAAGCCTAAGCTTCAGCTCCTGTTAACTGTGAGAACAGGGCTGGCGGGGAGTTTGAGCGGGGAAGGTGCTTGCTGCAGGAGACCCGCGCTAAGATCCTGAGCATCCACACACCAGCGGGCACAAACAAGACCCCATGGTGAAGGAGCCAGGACAGGCAGGTGCTACAGGCTGACTAGCCAAGCCAGGCTGGCAGAAATGGTGAACTCCGAGCTCAGTGAAAGAAAGACCTTGTCTCAGAAAATAAGGTGAAAGGCCCATGCCTACGAGACTGAAGCCTAGGCCTCGTAAGCTGGCATTAGTCAAATGTGACAGTGACGCCTTAAAAGAGAGAAGGGATTCCTGTAAGTTGTCCTCTGGCATGCCCACGTCATACACAAACACGCAATCTAAGGTGGAGAGCGGTCGAGGAAGACTCCTAAGGCTGACTCCCAACCTCCACACATCACCCAAGTGAGTGCGCTCTCGCACATGTGCATACTAATACACAATTAAGGTAAAATAAGTATAATAAGATGTTATCTCAAGCATTGAAGGTCGGCAGCTCGGGCTGGAGTTACGGCTCAGTGGTGTAGAGTGCTCTTTGCTCTCACAGACGACCACATTGATTCTTGGCACCTGCATGGTGGCTCTCAGGGGATTAGACATCTCTTCTGGATTCCATGGGCACTATGAGGAAACCAGTAACACACATTAAACAAGTCTAAATAGAGCCTGTAGCTCAGCGGCATTAAACACGTCTGTACTGTGGCGATGCTCCTGGACTGAACCGATGTACTCATTAAAGTGCTAATGCTAAGTCCCAGCCCCTGCCCCGGCCCTAGCGGCTCCCGCCAGCATTCTCCTCTGTCTTGGTGCACTTGACTGCTGTAGGCACTTCACGTCAGTGAAATTGTGCAGTGCTCTTTTGTATCTGGCTTCATTTACCACAGTGTCGTCAGGCTCACCCACCCTACAAAGTCAGTCCCCCCTTTTAAGGCTGAGTAATATTCTAGTATATAGATAATCATATTTTCTTTTATCTGATCAGCACTTGGGTTGCTTGTTGACTGTTGTAATGTTGCTATGACCATGGGAAAATAAATATTTGTGCTTTTTTGCTTTTAGTTCTTCTAATACTTATCCAGAAATGGAATGGCTGGATGTCCGGGTAATCTTATGTTTAATATAAAATTTTATTTTATTTATTTGTTTGCATGCTGTGTACATACTCCATTGTGCATGTGGAGGTCAAAGGGCAGCTTGTGGGTGAGTTTTTCTCCTTTTACCACATAGGGCCTGGGGGACCAAACTCAGGCCATCAGGCTTATGTGGCAAGTACTTCTGCCTGTGGAGCCATCTCCCATCTCACTGGCCTTAAAATAAAAAGATTACTTAATTAGTGTATGCATGTGTGTGTGTGTGAGAGAGAGAGAGAGAGAGAGAAAGAGAAAGAGAGAGAGTATATGAGTGTGTGTGTGTATGTGTGAATGTGTTTATGTGTGTGTGTGTGAGTATATGAGTATGTGTGAACATGTGTATGAGTGTGTGTGTGTGTGTGTGTATATGAGTATGTGTGAACATGTGTATGAGTGTGTGTGTGTGTGTGTGTGTGTGTGTGCTCGCACTCCTTCCTCCACCGGGGTGGGGGTGGGGGCCCGAGGCTGGTGCTCGATTGTCAGGCCTGGCAGCAGGCACCTTTGCCTTCTCTGGCCTCCCTGTGTTTAACCCTTTGTTCCCAGTGCGGCCTCACTTTGCTTCCCACCAGCAGTGCAGTGGCTGCAATGCTCGTGTTCCCCAGACGCTCAGTGAGGGCATTTCTGTAGTGGCTCCTGGTCACTTTCAGTGCCACCCTTTCTAGAGAGACGGCATGGAAACCTCAATGAGAGAGCACTCCACGTTCATTTTTTTCTTCTTATGAGGTCACCATCTTACCTCATCCTGTCTCCAAGTCATTTTCTTTGGCTTAAAAAAACCCACAAAAACTAATAGCCATACAAACGGACACTGTAGCGGTGAATTACTTAAACTGCTCTGGCTCCTGGCAGGGTCTCGCACAGGCTGCACCAGTCCAAGAGTTCTGGATTCTCGAATGAAAGGCACATACACACCAGCTAATTTTGATATGCCTTGACTAGCTCAGTGGTGGGCACTGCTAAGCCTACCTGCCCTTCCCCCGTGCCACTCCTGGCTTAACGCCTTCTAAATCTATATTTTATCTTTCCTGCACTGTGACCTTCTGGGCAGCCCCCCACCCCCTGACCCCATAGAGCCACTTTCCCCTCCCACCTGCATCACTGGATCTTTCTCTCTCTCTCTCTCTCTCTCTCTCTCTCTCTCTCTCTCTCTCTCTCTCTCTCCCTCTCTCCCTTGCCCACTCAATCTAAAGGTTCTGCCTCTATCTCCCTGCTCAGCCATTGGCTGTACCTCAGTCAGTTCTTTATTCCCAATCGTAGCCAGCTATGGGCGGAGCCGAATTCAGACAAAGCATTAGAACCAATTCCCAACAGGGCATGGCATGCTATCTCCAACCGAGCATGATGTGCTGTCTCACAGTGGTTTTGATGTATACTCCTTAGAAATTTCACATTTCTTTCCTTGACCTCCCTACCCAGTTCACCCTGACTATGTCTCAACAGTCCTGAACCTGTGAGGCCTCCCGATGGCGTGTGTGGCCTGCTCTCTTGCCTGGTGCTTTTCCTGGAAGGGAAGGGGCAGGATCCAGGCTTACTTACTGCTGTAGCTTAGAGTCTGCACATCCTAGAGATAACCCCAGCTTTCTTTCCCCAGCTTCTTTTAAGATACCGACTTCTTGGGCCTGGGTGGGGATTTTTGAAAATGGTCCATTGCACTTAACTCAAAGCAGAGTTTACATTTTGCTTCTCTGAGTCCCCCCGGGCACTGATTTAATTTCTGCAGAACACTGTTTCTGAGGAAGGCGCATGTGCCAAGGAAGCCTGGTGTCCTCTTGGTTTAGTGGGGAAGTCCGCTCTGTGCGTCTCTGTGCCGTGTGGTGCTTTCGGTTCCTTCTTGGGGTTTCGTTGTTGTTGTTATGAACTTGCAAATCTACTTCTGGTGAAAGAGACCTCAGAAGGATGTCTGCTGACTGTGGAAAGAATACCGAACTGTGTCCATGATTACTAACAGAAGTGGTTAGCAGTGGTAAAGAATGACTGGCCTTAGTGTTTTTAAAAGATATATATATATATATATATATATATATATATATATATATATATGAGAGTACACTGCTGCTGTGTTCAGACACACTAGAAGAGGGCATTGGATCCCATTACAGATGGTTGTGAGCCACCATGTGGATGCTGAGAATTGAACTCAGATCCACTGGAAGAGCAGTCAGTGCTCTTAACCACTGAGCCATCTCTCCAGCCCCCATGGCTGGCCTTATTGGGAGAGCTATTGGGATGCTGTTCCTGAACCCATGGGCCCTAGACTGTGAAGATGTCCATGGAGCCCCGGGGAGGGGCCTCGACATCTAGGTGGCATAGGGTCAATGCCAATGCAAGGGAAATGAGTGGGTTCCAGTATGTTATATTCTAGTGCTGAGGCAGGAGGATTACTAGTTCAAATGAGATCCTGCCTCTGTAATGAGGAGTATACCTCAGTGGCACGTGCTTGCCTGGCCTGTGCCCTGTTCAGACCCTAGTGCTGAAGCAGTCTGTTAGATCTGCACGCCTGTCTCTTGGGGATGTTGTGGCTGTGGTCTGTTTCAAAGGTATTTTCGATGTTTCGTGAAGGCTCATATTTGATACCTGACTTGTCAGTTTTGGGGGACATTACCAGCTTGGAAGTTCCTTGGATCCTTCACTCATCTCAGGATGAGTAGGTCTCTTCAAAGATCAAGTACACATCTAAAAGGAGACGAGTCACAAGCTTTAGAAGCCCTGCTTTCTGGGGCTAGGGATGTTTAGGGGGTCAGAGTGCTTGCTGTGCAAGCTTGAAGATCTGAGTTCAAATCTCTATCGTCTATCTGTGTAAAATGCTGGGTGTGTGTGTGCGTGTGCCTGTCATGCTAGTACTGTGTTGGGCAGAAACCAAGCACTGCTGAGGCTTGGTTCTGGCTACCAGCCTTGCTTCAAGTTCAGAGAGACTGGTTTCAAAGGACTGAGGTAGAGTGTGAGGGAGCAGGGAGTCTCTGTCCGCCTTTGGCCTGTTTGTGTGTAAACATGCCACACCCACATACTCATATACAACTCACATGTACCACTTACATGTTGTACATACCAAAAATAACACACACACACACACACACACACACACACACACTTCCTATATAGTTCTCAACATGTCCCCACTGTTTCATAGCCATGAGAAGGAGTGAAGAGTTGTGTGTGGTGGCAGATGCCAGTGGTGAAGCACTGTAGATGCTCAGGCACAAAGATTGTAAGTCTGGGGCTGGAGGAATAGATGGCTCAGGGCGTCCAGAGGTCCTGAGTTCACTTCCCAGCACCCACATAGCAGTTCCAGGGAATACCACACCCTCACACATACATACATATATATGCAAAACACCAAATGCACATGAAAGTATAAATAAATAAACAAATAAATGAATTTAGAATGCAAGGCCATGTTGGTATAAATATAGCAAGTCTCTGGGTTGTGTGGGAGGTTTACAGAGAGGGAGGAAGGGAGAAGGGGAATGTGAGAGCAGGGAAGGGAGGTGGGGAGAGAGTATGTGTGCGTGACAGGGAGGGAGGGAGAGAGAATAGCTAGAGTGGGTGATGTACTCCTCTAATTCCAACACTTGGGATGTAGTGGCAGAAACATTAGGAGTTCAAGGTCAGCCTCGCTATGTAGCAAGTTTGAGGCCAAGCTGGAATACATTTCAAGTCACATACTAGTTAGGGCTACAGAGTGAGACACAGCTTCAAAATAAACATAAAACAAAACAAAAACAACAGCCAAGGGGAAAAAAGGAATTAAGCACTAATACATTAACACGTATCATAATGGAGAAGAACCTTCCAAAGCATTGCACTGAGTCATAAATGATCAAATACCGTATGATGCCCCTGATGGAGGCACCTGGAATAGGCAAATTACAGGCAAGCCGGTGAAGTTACCGAAGGCCAGGGGAGGCTGGAGGAGCTATTTAACGAAGGAGTTTCTGTTGATGAAAGAGAGTATTGCTGTGTGAGCGTGACCTTGGGTACACAGCACTATAGGACATACAGTAAAAGTGGCAACGTGGGCTGCTGAGATGGCTCAGATGCTAACACTTCTTGCCGTGCAAGCCTTGACCCGTGTTTGATTCCTGGAATTCACGGGGTAGAAGAAGAGAACTGACTTTGTTTTGTTTGTTTTGATTTTTGAGACAGGCTTTCTCTGTGTAGCCCTGGCTGTTCTGGAACTCACTATAGACCTGGCTGGCTGCTACGCATAAGCCCTACTACAGGAAGCCATAAATGTTCCTTTGGCACCTTTTCTAACCTGTTTATTTCTGGTAGCCACGACCACGTAAAATTTAAGGAAAATATTTCATAGCTCTAATAATATGCTCTAATTCAGATCCTGCCTAGTCCTCGAGCTTGTTGTATATCTACATATGAAGTAGTCCCTGAGCCCAGACTTCCTCAAAAACAGCTTACTGAGCTGCCATCCTTTGTCTTGCTAAGCCAATGTATTCACCGGCCATTCAGACACCTATAGCCCTCGGTTCCAGGTGAGGCTCATGAATTATTAATGAGGCTAAGTGGAAAACAAGTCCAGGCTTACCTAACATAGGAGATTGTAAGGTATGGTCATGTAAATTATCCCTGCTTAGCTAGCTACATCCTTTACTATGTTAATGTCAAGCAATTGTCTACCAGAGCAGAGATTTCCTCTGAGCAGACAAAATATGAGACTTAGAAGAGAGTTAGTTAGTGGGAAATGAGTTAGTCTAGAAAGCAGAGCTCCCAGGGCCAGGCAATATGCCTGGCTCTGAAGAGAGCTTGTTAGTTAGGGAACATGAGTTAGTGAAAGAATGATTTAGTCTAGAGAGCAAGATTCCCAGGGCCAGGCAATATGCCTGGCTCTGAGGAAAGCTTGCTAGTGGGAGAATGGGTTAGTCTAGAGAGCAAGATTCCCAGGGCCAGGCAAGATGCCTGGCTCTGAGGAAAGCTTGCTAGTTCAGAGAAGAATCTTGCTAACTTAGGCAAGATCTCTAGCTTAGACAGAAATGGCTTAAAATGTTTTAGCTTATAACCTAAGGGTGCTACCTATGTAAGCTAGCATGCCTCATTTGTAATTGTCAGAACCTGATGCTCTGGGTAGGGAGCCATAAAACAGGGCTCCTCATTAGAGAAAATATAGATTTTTCTATAATATGAAGTATCCTGCGTCTGTGTCGTCATTCTCGCCGATTCGTGCCTTCCTGACCCCGGGATCTTGGTCTCCCCTGCAACCAAACTCCCACGAGGAGCTACGGCTTGCAGAAGGCTGCAACCAAAGCTGCCACGAGCAGCCGCGGTCCGCGGCAGCTGGCCTTGAACTCAGAAATCTGCCTGCCTCTGGCTCCCAAGTGCTGGGATTAAAGGTGTGTGCTGCTATGCTTGGCTAACAATGGACACTTTTAAAAGTTAAATTGTCTTCTTCTTTTTTTTTTTTTTTTCCGAGACAGGGTTTCTCTGTATAGCCCTGGCTGTCCTGGAACTCACTCTGTAGACCAGGCTGGCCTCGAACTCAGAGATCCGCCTGCCTCTGCCTCCCAAGTGCTGGGATTACAGGCGTGCGCCACCACTGCCCGGCTTTTTTTTTTTTTTTTTTTAAATTGTCTTCTTAAAATACACACACACACACACACACACACACACACACATACACACACACATACACACACAGACACAGACATGCAGTAAAATATAATAAAAATTAAAAATGGTTAAAATGGTGAATTTTATTATGTGTTTTTCATGGATTTATAAAACTAACAAAGGATCAGGTTGATGTTGATAGACAGATTTTTACTATTTGCGATTCATATTTAAACTGCAGCCTCTCTGCTCTAGACATAGCCTTGCGGCCACCTGGAAGATGGTGGGGTGACAAAGCTGTGGTCCCTTCTTGGGCGCCTGCCTGCTGACCCCTCCATGCTCATTGGTTGGGCCCATCTTATGCATGAACAGCAGTTTCCTCCCAGGTCTTAGACTGGAGAGCAGTGTGGAGGGCCCCCGCCTCAGCGTGGATTGTGTGTTTGGCTGTGTGTTGGCTCCTTGTGTCAGATGCGCTCCCCTGAGTTTACACTGGGGTACGCCCTCCTTTCCAGGTACCCCAGGAATGGTCAGGCACTCCCCCTGCTCTTCTCTCCACTTCTGCTTCCTCGTGGTTTTCCAGGGTTGCTTATCCTTGCCTGATAAGAGTGACAGCTGGCATTATCTGAGTCTCTCTTCATCTTCTGACTGACTGTGAAGCCCAGAGGTGTGACTAACCTTAGATGAGCCTTGGAGCCAATACCTGTCCTGTCTAATCACACAAGAGAAAGACGCCCTTTCCCCTTGTTTACAGGGGGCCAGGTCCTTAGAGTTGGGTGATGTGTTGCTTGATTTGTACAGCGCTTTACCCTCCTCAGTGCATCCCTTCAGGGCTCTATAGGAGAGCTGCTGGTTGGTGGGTTGTTTCCCCCGTACGCTTTGGAGGAGTGCTGTGATTCAGGGGTATCAGTCCTGTGTAGGGGCTCGTTAGATGATCAGAGAACAAACTCCATTTCATCACACTAGCTGTGTTCTGGTTCAAGTGACAGACAGCCCTTTTCCAAAGGACACTTTGGTCCTAGAGATCCAGCATTTAAGCTGTGGCTGACACTAATTGAGTCAACTTATATGCACATTTTACATGTTATTTCAGTGTGTGTGTGTGTGTTCATGCACATACATGTGTTTGTGCAGGCCAGAGGTCAGGCCAGGTGTCTTCTTCAATTGCTTCATGTCTTATTTTTTGAGAAAGAATCCTTCAGTGAAGCAGGAGCTCACTGATTGGGTTAGAATGGCTAACCAGCAGGCCACAGGGTCCTCCTGTCTCTGATTTCCTAGACTTGGAATAACACGGGCACCGTTGTACAAGGTGTTAAGTCGGTGTCTCATTGTGGAGCTCTGGCTGGCCTGGACGTTATATGGAGACCAGGTTAGCTTCACCAGCACGCCCAGCTGCACCTGGCTTTTCACATGGGTGCTGGGGGTCTGAACTCGAGTCTTCTTGTTGGTCATCAAGCACTTTACCCACTGAGCCCATGCAAGGCCTGAATTTTTGGCATTGCCAACGAAAGCCAAGACTTGTTAGAAACTTCCAAAAGCTGGTTCTGTTAGTCAGTTATAGACAGGGTCTCCAGACAGCCCTTCCTGGCTCTGCCTTGCTGGCGGTTACCCTTGGCACTCTGGTGTGCTTCTGGAACTTTCCCAACGCTTCAAAACAGATCACTGTAGATTTCAAAATTAAATTATAGGCGCTGCTTGCCATAAGAGGCAGGTGAGCTGCACTTTAAATAGAGCATATTAATTCTGGAGTGGAGCCTGCTGGGATAATTCTCATCATCAGTGGCATGCTGATGGGCTTGAAGAGGCTCCTCACGGTAAGCAATTTGCAACTGGAAAGGTGAAAACAGGCTTTACAGTAAAGTGTTCCCGGTATTCAAGGTCACAGGGAGGTCACTGCAGCTTTTTGATCAGAATGTGAGAGTTACTTGAAGGGTAGTGTGCTCCTCAGAGTCCCCTGCCTTACTACAGAGGGTACTGTGCTCCCGAGTGCCCCGTGCTGGGGTTTGAATGTGACTTTTCTTAGTCATGAACAAATCTCTTGCAGATAGGGATGTGATGACAGGCCAAAAAATGACTCTACCTGAGTCCGGTTTGATGAACCAGTGAGTTTTTTGGGGTTACTTCAAAGCACGGCTGACTCAGGGGAAGCTGTATCACAGAAATCCACCCCAGTATGGGTGATGACTCAACAAAGCTGCAGCAACGTTCAGGCAGCTCCACCAAAGTCTCCCCTCCCCTCCCCTCTCCCCCTTCCCCTTCCCTCCCCTCCCCTCCCTCTCCTCCCTCCCCTCCCTCTCCTCCCTCCCCTCCCTCTCCTCCCTCCCCTCCCTCTCCTCCCTCCCCTCCCTTCTTTCCCTCCCCTCCCCTCTCCTCCCTCTCCTCCCTCCCCTCCCCTCCCCTCCCCTCCTCTCCCCTCCCCTCCCCTCAACAGGTGCTTGCTGCCGCTATCACTTTGGATGGGGCCCTGTGAATCTTGTAACTTTCATGAGTTTCCTAATCCTTGTAAGTCTTCAGTCTCTCCTTCCTGGACAGGATAGTTCAGTTTGTAGGAAAGAGCAGAGAGGCAGAGAAGGCTCTGCAGCAGCCTCTCTGTGTGGTTGTCTAGTCCCATGGGTTTGCTGTATGAGGGCTGAGAGGGAACCGCACTTTGTCTTTCTTCCTGAGAAGTTTGTTCAGAAACATGAAGCCAGTGCAATGGTTCAGCTGAGGGCGGGCTCTGGCTACCAAGCCTGCCAATCCGAGTTCAGCCTCTGGAACCCACATGTTGGAAGAAGAAAACTTACTCCTGCAAGTCGTCCTCTGCTGTTTACACACATATATGGTGGACACACACACACACACACACACACACACACACACTAAATATAAGTAACAAAGTTACTTCTGAGACCCAGCTGCCCTGGGTCCCCAAATACCCACACATTCACATATCCACATTTAGGTGCTGCTGGTCCAGAAAGGGGAAGAGAAGGCTACACGGCGCCTCCTCTGAGCCCTGGGCGCTGGTTATCTCATGTCAAGCTGCCATTGCTGGGCTCACATGTGGGCCTTGTGCTCCACACTCTCCCTGCCCTTCTCGCCAGGCGACCCATAATCCCAGTCCACCTATTCTGTGCCCATGGAGTAGGAAGCAGGTTTAGCATGATTCTGTGCCTACCCAAGGCTGTGCAGCTGAGTGATATCGTCCCTGTTTGTCCTGTGTGCCGGGTTGGAGTCCTGTTCTTTCTCCTCCACTAGAATGATGCAGCCAGCCGAAGCTGGTTAAACTGGAGCAGGAGAATGAGCTTCTCCATCCGGTGTCGCTTTTGCAGCTGTGCATATTTGCATTTTTCTGGCAGAAAACATCAATGACTTTAATGTTCTCAGAAGGGTCTGCAAACCTGTTTGACTCCTGACTGAAAGCTGCATCTTAGGGCTGGAGGGATGGCTCAATGGTTAAGAGCACTGGCTGCTCTTCCAGAGGACCTGGGTTTGATTCCCAGTACCCAGTTCACAATTGTCTGTAACTCCAGTTCTAGAGGATTTTGCACTTTTTGACAGACATACATGTAGACAAAACATCAAAGTGCATAATAATAACAATAATGATATGATAATTAAAAAAATAAGTTAATAAAAAAGAAAGCTGGGTTTGGCAGCAGAGCCTGTGGCTCTGCCCGGTTAGAAATCAAGCAGTTGCAGCATGCTCACTTTGCAGGCGGCAGAGACAGACTGTCGTGTGCGTGGCCTCCGTTCGGCACCACACGCCTGCTCACCTGTGCTGCTTATCGTCATCTACATCCGCGGGGGCCTGTCCCGGCTTTGCCTTTGAAGAGGCAGCCTTGGTTTGAGTGAGGTCAGTTATGGAATGTTTGGGCAGTGGCTGGTGCAGTTAATACTCCAGAGCTGATGCCGTACTGACCACGGTGTGAAGAAGTGTCGATGAGCAATGCTCTAGAGAAAGCTGGTCACGAAATGAGGCACACCCTAGGACTTCAACTTCCGAGTAATTCGAGCTTATGGCTAAGAAAAGTAGCCCTGAAGAGACGCAGTAAGAGTGGCTCCGCACAGCGTGTTTAGCCTTCCCGTGGCCTTGGATTTGCTCCTGTCCTAATACCAAGTAGTAGGCTCTTCCTGAGGCTCTGGAAAGGAGGGTGATTATTCACATTCAAGAATGTTTTCTCTGTGCGGGAAGCAGCAAATTCTTTGTAATCAAGGGAGAGCAAAATTGTATCCTACCAGGAAGCCGCCAGAAATCACGTTCAGCATTCAGAAGACTGGATGAATAAGTGATAATACAAAATTCTTCCAAGGACTTTCAAATCCAGGAAATGTTCATGATTTAGGGAAAAGTGAATGAAAATACAGAATTGTATATATGTATGCATGTGTGTATACATATGTAATAAGATGCCGTAGGTTCTTGTTGTTGAGATGGCATGGGATCTGGCTTTGTTGCCCAGGCTAACTTTGAACTTGCTCGGCTCAGACTCCACCCTTGCCTCAGCTACCTGGTTAGCCAGGGCTGCAGGTCCATGGCATCATGTGTGGCTCACAGAGAGCTCTGCTCACAGTCCTGGGAGCTGCAGCCCGGGTCAGTCTCCCCGGGCGAGCATGTCAGGATGACAACGGCAGCCTGGTCCCTGCTGATCCTGCAGGATAGCAGCTGCTGCCACGTCTCCCAGCTCGGGCCCATATCATTCTAGTCTTTGCTCCCTAGTCACATGACCTCTCCTGTGGGTCAGTCTCGCTGCCTTCTTATGACGACACATGTTGTGTCCACAGGAATTGACATCAGAGTTGCCAAGAGCAACAGCTTGCAGGCTCCATGACACACTGCTCCTTCTCTCCCCAGAGCCCGTGTTCTGGGTCTACGTGAAGGAGGTGCTCAACAGGCACGAGCTGCAGCGCTTCTACTCCCTGCACCACATCACCGCCGACGTCGGCCGGGGCCGGGCCTGGCTGCGCTGCGCCCTCAATGAGCACTCCCTCGAGCGCTACCTGCACATGCTGCTGGCCGACCGCGCCAGGCTCAGGTATCCTGCGGGGCGGCCCTAGACCGCAGCAGCCCAGCCGGGGAGAAGGGGCTTCCCCACCGCAGCCCTGCTAGACACTCCCTTGGTAGGAGGACAAGTGCCACAGGCCTAGAAGGGACCCTGTGTGGCACCTGTAGCCATACTCCATCAGAGCTTGCTGTGATCAAGGCTTGGATACAGACAGCAATTGCCTTAGGGCACAGACTGCTCCTCACTCTGCGGAATTTTAATTTGGGATTCTTTAGTATACTCAATCCCAAACTGACCAAAAGATGTGGAAACTTAGTTTATGCTTTTGTTTATTTTGAGACAAATTCTTACATGTAGTCCAAGCTAGCCTGGAACTCACTGTTATAGCCCAGGCTGGCCTGTTTCTCTAGTGATGGGATTAAAGGCCTGTATGCTCAGAATATGAGACATCAGAGAAGAAAGTGCTTTGTTTTTATAAAATGCTTTTTCTTTTTTAATCATGTGCTATTTTCTTTCTTTCTTTCTTTCTTTCTTTCTCTCTTTCTTTCTTTCTTTCTTTCTTTTTTTGGTATTTTTCAAGACAGCGTTTCTCTGTATAGCCTTGGCTGCCCTGGAACTCACTCTGTAGACCAGGCTGGCCTAGAACTCAGAAATCCGCCTGCCTCTGCCTCCCAGAGTGCTGGAATTACAGGCGTGCGCCACCACTGCCCGGCGCTATTTTTTTTCTTTTCTTTTTTTTTTTTTTTTTTTTTTTTTTTGGTTTTTCGAGACAGGGTTTCTCTGTGTAGCCCTGGCTGTCCTGGAACTCACTCTGTAGACCAGGCTGGCCTCGAACTCAGAAATCCGCCTGCCTCTGCCTCCCAAGTGCTGGGATTAAAGGCGTGCACCACCAACGCCCAACTGCTATTTTTTTTTTTTTTTCTGAAGCATAAAGTTTACTCAGGTCAGCGTGTGTTGTAGTAAGCAACGCTAGATACACCTCTCAGGCCTGAGTTGGCCACTTTGATTTCTTCATGTTGTTACCTGCCTGTGAGGATGGTAGATTAGACAGTTCATGTCACCTGATGACCCAAGGAGCTATGATCAGTCCTCTCTGGGGCCTTGGGTCACTTCCATGTTAGCAGAACTGTGACTTGATCCTTGGATTCTGTTAATATGG
The DNA here is from genome assembly GCA_964023405.1 of Apodemus agrarius. NCBI lineage: Eukaryota > Metazoa > Chordata > Mammalia > Rodentia > Muridae > Apodemus > Apodemus agrarius. The sequence continues at coordinate 3,153,349 of OZ030015.1, read as the reverse complement.
TAAGCTGGCTTCTCAGCTCTGCGACAGACCCTTGATCTCAGGCTTGCCAGATGTCTGCAGGCTCAGGCCTCCCTTTCTGCTTCTGTGGTCCCCACCCCCACCAACAACCTCTTCTCAGCTTGACTGTTTTCTTTACTGGACCGCTGACTCAGTACTCCTGCATGTTGGGCAGAGGCCCCATCCTGTGCTGCCTGCATTTCCCAGTGGTGTAATTCTACCAGTGATTCTGTGGGCGCTCTGGGATTAAAAGCGCCTGGGTCACTGAGCTGGATCTGGCTGGCCACACAGACATGCAACTCTGAGTTCAGCTCCCAGATCCCACGAATCCTATGGTGGAAGGAGAGAGAACTGACTTCTGAAAAGTTTCTGTGGACCCCTACCTGTGTGCCCAATTCACACACATCCTGCATACATATACATATATATTAATAAAAATAAAATTAAAATAACAAAGATGAAAACAGTTAAAACCAACAGCAACTACAATCCACATAAAAAGAGCTAGCACAGCAGTGCATGTCCCAGTGATGAGGAGGCAGGGACAGGTGGACCCCGGGAACCGTGGGCCGCCCAGCCTAGCCTACTGGGTGATCTCTAGGCCAGTGAGAGCCCTGTCTCAGAGAAGGCAAATGGATCCTGTGGAATTACACTGGAGGTTGTTCTCTGCCTCTGTACACAAGCACATTCATGGACGGACGGACACACACACACACACACACACACACACACACTCACACACACACACATTCTCTCACATACACACATTCTTATACTCTCACACACCCATACTCACACACATTCTCTTTCACACACTCTCCCCCCCCACAGAGATTTTCTCTCTCACACATACTCACATACACTCTCTCACACACAGATATGCACTCTCACATACTCACTCTCACAATCCTCTCTCACACACACTCTCTTACACACATTCTGTTTCACACATACACTCACATATACTCTTTCTCTCACACACTCATACACGAACTTCTCTCTCACATATACTTACACACTCACACAAATTTCTTACATATACACTTTCTCATACATACTCATACACACACACATACACACTCTCATACACACTCTCACACATACACACTCTCATACACACTCTCACACATACACACTCTCATACACGCACTCTCTTGCATACTCTACACATTCACATACATTCTCACACACTCAAACACACACTCTCATAGATACACTCTCACACACATACATGCTCCTTCTATACACACACACTCTTACACATCTCATACACAGTCACACACACTCACACTTTCTGTCTTTCACACACACACTCACACACTTTCTCTCTTACACAACACACACACATTCTCTCTCACACTTAGATACTTCAGATTGATTTACATGTACAAAAGCTAGTTTAGGTTTTCAGCTGATCCCGCTTTGCTGTGGAGTTGAGTGTGATGACAATGCTACCTGACAAGGTTTGTGACCTTGCTGTCATGCTCCTCTCCTTGACTTCAGTCACATCAGCAGTTTCCTCTCTCCATCTCTTGCTGAACTGCAGGCCAGTCAGTACTGAACTGGCATTGAGGCCGCACTTATAATTTTGTTACCTGGCATTGAGGAGTCCGGTGGTTTTGTTGCCTAACCAAGTCATATAAAGTGCTTAGAAATTAGACTTGGCAGACCCGCCTTTAAGCCCTGCTGTACTGTTGATTGTCTATATTGCCTTAGGTACCTGCAGGCTTCCCTGACCACCCCCAGCTGCTACTGAAGTTCACAGGAGCCCTTTCCCCTCCCAGATTTTTCCATGATTAACTTGGAGTGTGGGTTTGAGGCCCAGCTGTTATGGAGGCCCTGTTGATGGAGCCCTGAAGCTCTGTAATTGCTTCTGAAATTATCTTTTCTTGCATTAGCCAATCTGGTGAGCCCTGTTGTGAGCCTGGGCTTCCTGTCTATCTCAGGGGACCTTGTCGAGCGAAGTCCAGCCCTCTGTCCTCTTCAGCTTGGCTTCTTTATAAACACACCTGCACATATCTATTTCCGTCCTCCGAAGCTCAGGGTCTCAGGGGACCGAGAAGGAAGTCAGGGGCCGTGCAGTCAGACCTTCGCTTCTAGCGAGAAGCTTCAAAGCGGAGACCAAATTCCTTCTGGGTGACGGACTAGGCCTGGTGCTTGGAGAGCCAGGTACCGGGGATGGATGCTGAGAACTACCTTCCTCTAAGAGTTGTCCCTTTTCTTTTTGCTTTTGCAGCACATTCTATGAAGATTGGTCTTTTGTGATGGATGAAGAAAGGTCCAGCATGCTCCCCACCATGGCAGCTGGTAAGCCTGGTTGAGGCTCGGGGCAGTGACCAGCTTGGTGAGCAGAAGGCTTCTGGGAGCAGACGCTGTGACGCTCTGTGTCCGCTTCCGATTGCGCTGCTTTTTACGTTGGGCCAGTTGATCTAGACTGTGATTTGACACTGTGCAGATGATGCACATGGTTGAAGAGTGTGGCTTGTGGCCTGGCAGGTGAACTGTAAAGAACTGGGGATTGGCTGACTGCCTTGCCCATGTCAGCTGAATTCTGTCGGCTCTGTTACCTCTTGTCTCCTCCCCTGTGAGGTGAGAGCACTGCTGGCACTGTGGAACCTTTTTGGGGCTTTAAGAGAGCCACGGAAGATAAAAGGCCTTGTATGTGGCTTATCAGTATGAAGCAAGGCCCTGGGTTGCTGTGCCTGTGGCTTGAGAAATCACATTACACTCTTTTTCTTCTAAAACCTGACATCGATCCCGCATTGAGGGCTATGCTAGACTCATCTAGGGTGAGAGAGCCAGGCTTTGGCCGTGGCTTTCTTCGGAGGTTGTAGACTGTAGTGTCAGTCTTGGCTACAGTAGCTGTGACGCCTCGTTTGGTGCACACTGAGCTCTTGATGAGTTGTTGGTAGGGAAAGTCTTGAGGACTCACAGTCCTCAGAGGGTTCCCGTTGTCACCATTGTACAGAGAAGCTGGAACGCAGGGGATGACAAGCTGACAGTGGCTTTCTGTGCCTCAGCCCAGGCAAGCCCCTGCCAGAGCGCCCGCCATCAGCTTCTCCAGGTGCCGCTTGTCTGTCTTCCTGGCTCGTTCACATGGTTCTGTCTACCAATGCAGGTGCGGATGGCTTTGTAGGTGCTGAAGACGGGTACTTGTCCTCTTGTGTCCCTTGTAGACTGTCTTTTTGCTGGGGGTGTAACCACATGATAGCGAGTATTACAATGTCCCCTCCCTTTTTTGACAGGTCTGAACTCCATACTCTTTGCAATTAACATTGACAACAAGGATTTGAACGGGCAGAGCAAGTTTGCTCCCACTGTCTCTGACCTCCTAAAGGAGTCAACGCAGAACGTGACATCTTTGCTGAAGGAGTCCACACAGGGCATGAGCAGCCTCCTCAGGGAGATCACAGCGTCCTCTGCTGTCTCCATTCTCATCAAGCCAGAGCAGGAGACTGACCCTCTCCCTGTCATATCCAAGAATGTCCATGTTGGTAAGCCAGAAGGGGCCCTGGACGGCAGTCGGGCCAATGAGAAGGAAATGAGAGTGGAGCTGAGAGGAAACCCTGACGCTGTCACTCCTCGGGGGGCTAAATCTGTGGGAGTTTGTTTGTTTGTTTTTTTTATCATCTTTCACTGTGAGCCCATGAGCAGGGCCTAACAGGAAGGGTAGAGAGGCCCGTCCAGGATGCCAGGCGGGCCGTCTCCCACTGCGCCTCTCCGTTCTTTCCTTTCCTGAGGTTTTATGATCAGTAGTGAGCTGAGGATCTGTTGGCAGCAACTTGTTAGTCTTCTTGGGGTTGGGCAGGGGTGCTATTTTACAGCAAAAAGGCACACGCAGCTTATTGTTCTTGTGGTATACTGGATGCCAGCACAGGATGCTTCAGAGAGAACGCTTTGGGCTTGCCTGTGGTGGGGGGATGCTCTTTAGGTGGCCAAAGAGAACAGGGTAGCTCTGAGCATAAGGGGAAAGTGGTTCGGCTGAGTTTGCCAGAAGCTGATGACACCCTTAGAGCATTTGGAGTTATTAGCAAGTTGGTATTAGGAGAAAACACAACTTGGGGGTTAAATACCAAATCCATTAAGGTCCATTAAGGTAATAATCATGGCCATCCCTTTGAAAACAATTTCAAAAGTGTTTATCCTAAGTTCTTTTTACTTTTTATTTTTGAGACAAGGTCTTATCATTTCATTAAGGTGGCTTTGAACTGACAACAACGCCCAGGCTGGTCTTGAACTTGGATCTTTCTAGCTCCTGAGCAGTAGGATCACAGCCCGACCCAGCAGCCCTACTTTTGGAATTCTATTTTATCTCTCTATTCCTATCTGTCATTTTTGTGTATGTGTGTTTATTTATACAGCATGTATATGTGTGTGTGCGTGTGCACACACACGTATGTGGGTGCAAAGGCCAGAAGTCAGTGTGGGCCATCTTTTTTGGCTGTACACTTTGCTTTGTTTTGAGACAGAATCTGTCTGACCCCGGAACTCACCGTTAACTAGACTGCTGCCCGTTAGCTCCGGGGTCTGCTTGTGTGTGCCCTTCCAGGGCTGGGGTCACAGGTGTGCACCTCTGTGCCCGGCCGCACCCAGGGCTGGGCCCCACCTACGTCCTGCGTGCGCAGCTGCACTTCGTCCCACAGCATGGCCCCTTAGCAGCCATATGCCTGGAGAAGATTCACACTCCCTTCCCCAGCAGCCAGCAGCTGCTGCTAGTCCCTCCTCTGCAGTGCTGGCATGTTGACTGGATTGGTCTTAAAGCAGGTAAACACTGACAGGACAACCCTGTCACGTCCAGCAGCCGCCATTGTATAGCGCCCCTCCCTGCCTGCTGGCCCTTACTCTGTTTCTGCTTTGCTGTTTGGTGTCCTCTGAGCCTGGGGCGTGGGTTTGGGGTGGGGTTGGTACAGGCGTCTCTTTTAGGGCTCTGCACTCGAAGCTGCTTATTCTCAGCTCTGGGGTCACATTAAATGCTGCTCAGCATAAAGGGAAGCTCTCTCAACATCACTAACCTGTGGGTACAAACATAGATATTAGAGGAATCTTTGACAGTTTGAGCTTTAGCAAAATAATGGTAATAGTTTTGGTCTCTAGTGCCTCTGACCACCATAGCATTTGCTGCCTTTCTAGAGGACCTGAGTTTGGTTCCTAGCACCCATGTCTCACACACCCCTACCTTTAAAAAGAGTTTAAAAACAAAACAAAACTAAAAAATGTCTAGCAGTGGTGGCTGCCATAAAACAAACTCAATGATATTTTTTTGTTTTTTGTTTAAATCTTACAATGTCATTTGCTAATATATTTAAGTTTTTATTTCTTTGCCTTTATGGGTTTTCCGTGTGTGCGAATGTGTATTTCTCCACGTCTCTGTGTGTTTCTTGTTCTTATTTTTTGGCTCTTCTTTTCCTATTTGTTTGTTTTGTCTTATTCTGATTAGTTTTATTTTCTTTTATTATTAGATGCCTGTTTGCTTTCTGAGAGAGAAAGAAAAGGTGTGGATTTGAGTCAATGGGGAGGGTCTGGGAGGAGCTAGGGACATTATAACCAGGGCATAATGTATGAGGAAACAATCTTTTTAGAAAAACCCTAAAACCCCCACAGAGTCTGCTTTAGCTTTGGTTTATTCTTAGTGTGACAATAGGCTTTGCTGCCCCGTGGGAGTGAGGCTCGGCCTTCCTGTGTCTCTTACCACAGCTGTTCTTTTGCCAGACACCCGATGTAAAAGGGAGCGGAGAAGGAGGAAGAAGGTGACCAACATTGTGTCTTTTGATGATGATGATGATGAACAGGGCCCTGGGGACATTTTAAAAAAGATGCCTGGGACGGCAGAAAGCTCGGAGGAGAACTCTGACCGATCCTCTGTCAACATCATGGCTGCTTTTGAAGGCCCCTTTGGGCCAAATTCCAACGGGAGCCAGAGCAGCAACTCATGGAAAATTGATTCTGCATCTTTGAATGGGGAGTTGGGCTACCAGAAGCTTGATGTGAAGAGCATTGATGATGATGTGGATGAGAACGAGGAGGATGTGTACAGGAACCCATTGGGAAGGGGGCACACGGACCACGAGGAGTCACCAGACAGGTGAGTTCTGCTTGAACTCTTGACGAGGGCGTTATATGGTGTTGTATGGTGTTATATGGCATTATATGGTCTTATATGGTGTTATATGGCATTATAAGGTGTTATATGGTGAGGGAGCTGCTTTCTGTGGAAGCAAGCAGAATGAGTGAGTGTTGGGGGCTGGGGAAATGGCTCAGTCAGTCAAGCCCTTGCCGTGCAAGTGCAAGCCGTGCAAGCCTGATGACAACCTGAGGTCAAATCCCAGCATCCCAGCTGCATCCCACCTGTTATCCCAGCACTCCAGGGGGCATGGGAGGCAGATACCACTGCACGCTTAAGTCAGGTAGAGCAGGAGAGATGCTGCCTTAAACGTGATAGAAGGACAGCATGGCAGTATGGACATGTGAGCTTGAACTCTGACCTCCACATGTGCACCAAGGCATGTGTGCAACATCCACATGTGCACAGGTGAATGTGGGTGTATGACCATGCACGCACATCATATACATAAAAATAGTACAGGGGTTGTATTTCTTGGGAGCATTTTTCACTTTTTAGATCTTTTTGACCTTGCCCTGATGAGAATTAAGGAAATGAGTCTATTTAAATGGATTTAATGCAAAATTAGCATCAGAATGTGTAATTATAATTTTTGCTTGAATATAAGGCTTTGGCCTTCACAAGCTGGGGTTTCTTGTGACGCTAACCTGTCATAAGCTTACAAGGAAAGTGTACTTGGCCTGGAGGGGTAGCATTGATTAGATCTGTAGAGCCTAAGATGTTAGTTCTCAACCTTCCTAACACTGTGACCCTTTAATAGAGCTCCTCATGCTGTGGTGACCCCATCTATAAACTTATTTTTATTAAGACTTCATAAATGTAATTTTGCTCTTTATATGAACCATAGTGTAAGTATCTGTGCTTTCTGATGGTCTTAGATGACCTCTGTGAAAGAGTCCTTCAACCTCCAGAGGGTCGTGAGCCACACAGGTTGAGAACCACTGACCTGAGAAGAGATAACTGTCTTGTGTAACAAAGACAACCTAAGAACCGTGGCAGGGCTGGTGATGTGGCCCCATCGGGAGAGTGCTTGACTGGCGTGCTCAGAGTTCTGGGTTTGTGCGCCAGCACTGCATAAGCTGGGTGTGGTGGTGCATATCATCAGCACAGGGGCAGGGAGGCGAGCAGGAGGAGCAGAAGTCCAAGATCAGCACCCCGGCTCACACGAGACTGTCTCAAAAAGAAAAACAAGGAATGCTGAGAACAGCACTGCGTCAGTGGCCTTCAGCCGGGGCGGCACTCCTTCAGCATAGTGGCTGTCACTTCTGCCTGGTTGGAGGAAAGAACCAAGCCACACAATGTCTGGGGCCTTTGACACATGTGCCGGCACCCTGAGTGGTGTCACCCAGGCCAGCTGTTCCTGCTGCTGGCTGCTCTTCACGGGTCTGTGGACTCTTTACAGCTGCACTAGCCAGTTAGGTACTGTTTCTTCTCAGCTCTAGGTACATGTGCTAACCATGACTGACTTCACAGTTCTTCCTGGTAAAGTGTGACGTGAACAGGTGTGAAAGTGTCCTTCTATGGGACTGAGATGCCATGGTGCCCTTAACACCGGCAGGAGGCCTCCAGGGCTGTGCTTCTGATGTTCATGTTTGCATAATATTACCTTTTATTTATTTCTTTGGAGATTATACCTGTTTAAAAACTTTTTGGGGCCGGAGAGAGTACTCAGCAGTTAATCAGACTTGCTGCTCTTGCAGAGGACCCACGTTTGATTTCCAGTCCCCATATGGTGAGCTACAGCTATCTCTCTAAGACTATTCCCAGGGGATCTGATACTCTTTTTCTTCTGGTCTCTGTGGGTGTCAGGCACCATGCATGTGACACACATATACATAAAGGCAAAATACGTACACACATAAAATAAATAAATAAGTGTAGACTGTGACAAGGTTTGGCTGCCATTCCCATGCATGTGCCGGCCTCCACCTGTGCTCACGGAGGATGCTCCCCGTGCCTCAAAGGCCGAGGAGAGATTTCAGAGTTCAGATCGGCAGAGGCTGGCCGTGCTGGGGCTGCATCCACATACACTGTTTCCCAGAACTTACTATTTTTCATGTTATTACATAATTCAGTTGTTTCATATAAAGGTCACCTTTACTGAACCATGAGATTCCCATGTGAAATTCTTGTTTCTGGAACCCGGGAGAGCATTCAGGCTGAGATCAGTATTTGGGTGGATTTACTATGACAGGGCTTTCCTGTTAGCCAGGACCTGACAGGAGCAGAGGAGCCCATGGACGTGGGCTTACAGGGCTCTCCCACGTCTCAGAAGCACAACACTAAGGCTCCTGGATCTAAGCTCACACCCTAGAGCCTGTAGGACACTCAGCTGCAGCCTCATGATACAGGGCCTCATGGAACCCTCACATGGCCTGCAGAACCTCCCGTGCTGAATGGTTCTGCTACTGTTGAGTACTTATGCTGTTTGCTTTTGTTGCTGTTTTGGGGTAGGGTCTCTGGCTGTAGCTCAGGCTGGCCTTAGATATATATCATCCTGCCTCTAGAATGCCATCTGTATAAGACTATTTTCTACTCCCAACTATTTGTTCAAGTCATTTCTCAGCAGCAATAGTCACGTCCGCAGACTGTGGATAGTTCGACCCTGGGAGCAAAGTCGGAGCTCTCTTGCTTTAATCAGTTCTGTGAAATAACTAATGCCGTGTGTTCCTTCACCATGTTAACTCTGTCTACATGTCACAGTCTCTTTTCTTTCTTTTGTTTGTTTGTTTGTTTGTTTAGAGACAGGGTATCATGTAGCCCAGGCTGGCCTGGTCCGAGATTCTGGTGTGTATCTCTATACCTGTCTTGTTCTGAATTTTCTTTTTCCTAATTTGGGGAATTGACACGCAGGATTATGGAGTGCGGGGAGTTTACCTCTACAGGTAGACTGGTAGAGGGAGTCTCAGTTCAAGTCCAGAGGCAGTTTGCTGCCAAAATTCCATCTTTCTCTGGAGAGGTTGGTGTTTTTCTCTTGCAGCCTCTGTTGTTCAGATGAGGTCCATCTAGTCCAGCAGGACAATCTTTTAGCTAAAACTCTACTGATGCAAATGTTAATTTTTTAATACCCTCACTGCAACTTCTAGCATAGTGTTTGACTAAATATCTGACAAAGTTTCTCAACCAAGTTGGCATAAACAGTCATTGAAACTGCCTTAGGTTCTGAGCACCCTTGGAATGCCACTGCTTTCTGTGGCTCTGTAGATGATGGTTGTGCGAGTCAAGGCCTGAGATCCAGGTGTCTCTCTTCTTACCCTTACCAGTGGTATGCAGCCTGGAGGGGGGAGGCCACCTTGTAAGAAAGGGTGGCTATTGGCATTGTGATGTGTAAAAGGCACCCAGCAGTGTTGGGTGACCTTGGGAGCTGGACCTCCATAGACCATGGACAACCTCTCGCCTGTGTACAGGGGCATCCTGATTGAAGAGTCTGCAGAGCAACCTGGGGAAGAGCTGAGCAGCGATGAGTGGCTTTTCGAGTAATCCGTGGCTTTTGGGTTAAGCTCCTCATCTAGGAGAGGCCTAGAGTCTGCACACAGTGCTCATGGTGGGGGTGTGGCCAGCCCGGGGCCCAGCTAGGCTTGCCAAGGCTTCTGGCCACATCTGATGCTTGCTTGTCTTTAGGGTGGTCTGGTGGCCCAAATTTGGGCTTTCTCTGTTGGTAATTTACCCATTTCTTTGGTGCCAGATCCCTCTTTACCCAGTATCTATCACAAACGTTGGCTTTGCTTTTTTTTTTTTTAAAAGATTTATTCATTTATATTATATGTAAGTACACTGCAGCTATCTTTAGACACTCCAGAAAAGGGAGTCAGATATCATTACAGAGAGGTTGTGAGCCACCATGTGGTTGCTGGGATTTGAACTCAGGACCTTCAGAAGAGCAGTCAGTGCTCTTAACCACTGAGCCATCTCTCCAGCCCTGCTTTTTGTTTTCCTAAGAGATAGGTGATAGCTTTGTTGTGGAAAGCAGTGTTTCCTTCCTCTTGTCTGCTCTGACATCAGTAAAGAGATGAGTTTGGAGGGTATTGGGGGTAACTTAGAGTTACAAGCATGAGCCATGCCCATCTCCTAGGGTCTAAGCACCTCCTACCTCCTAGGGGTGTACAGCAAGAGTGCCCTGAGCTGTAGCCGAGGCTGTCCAGCCATTCCGTGCAAGAGCCAGGCTGGCTCCACAGGCCCCGGTCCCAGACCCCCCCTGCACAGGTAGGCCTGAAGGCTGTGCATGGGGCTGCTGAAAGCCCTGGGGCGGAAGATGGTTAACAAAATGCCTGAACCTGGGTGTGAATCTGCCCTGAGGAAGAGCTGCTCAGCAAGATTCCAAAGTCCTGTTCAGAGAAGCAGAACACCCGGTTTGACCTTACCATGCACCAGGCACGAACCTGCCAAGGAGGGTGTCCTCCTGTGCCCAGAGCATAGACTCCTAACACTGTTTCGTTCTTAGAACTGGTTTGTGTAATTAATTAAATTTTTTGGTTGGGGAGAGGCTCTTGGGCAATTTTTGTCTGTCTGTCTGATTTTGCAGTATTAGGGATTGAACTCAGTTTCTGTAGCCCTGGATTTCCTGGAACAGGACAGGCTGTTAGTAGACCAGGCTGGCCTTAAGTTCCCAGAGATCTTCCTGCTCCTGCCTTTGAGTGCTGGGAATGAAGGAGTGAGCCAGTCTGCTTACTGTGAACGTCTTCAGTGAGGGGTGTGCTTGTCTGAGAGCATGGAGATGAACTTGTACAGTGATATTGAATGGGAAACATGTAAGAAGCTTACGTGTACGTTCACTGCAACCGTGTGAATGAGGAGACATGGCCAGCACCGTAGACCCAATGGTTGCCTGTTGTTGGGGTGATCTAGTGGCCCACATTTGGGCTTTCTCTGCTGGTACTTTAACCATTTCCCTTTATTCAGTATTTATCATGAATGTTGGCTACTAGCTGTGCTTGGACTTTATTTTTAACATTGTTTAGATTTTGAAACAAGTATTTTGTTTCAATGATAAACAATATTTTCTGTTATTTTTTTAAGCCAATCTTAAATATTTTTTACATTACTAGTGTGTGTGTGTGTGTGTGTGTGTGTGTGTGTGAAGATATTTGTAAAGTTAGTTTTCTCCTTTCATCATATGGGTCCTGGGGTCAGACTCGGGCCTTCAGGCTGGACCGCAAGCACCCTTATCTGCTGAGCCATTTTGTTGGCCCCCCTTTTTTATGCTGATTTTATTCCCGTGCCATGAGTTTTTATTTCTTCAGTTTCTTCTGGGATATCTTTTTCTTCTGCGCAACCTCCTCTTCTGGCTTTGGAACAGTCTGTTCCTTCTCAGTGAGGCTCGTCTCAGTGTGGCAGGGGGAACTCACGTGTGGGTTAATCCGGCCGTGAACTCTGTAGGTTCGTCATTGTGTCTCAGGTGCCTTGTTCACCTGGATGTGTTCAAAGACTAGAGAATCCACGTCTGAACCCTGAAGTTCAGCATCACTCTCTGAGTTTTTAAGCACACGCAGCAAAAGTTCAGCACTCTTTCCTGGCCACCGTCCCTGCGTCCAGCCGCACTGTTTGGCCTGGGCGCACCAACCGTCTCCACCATTATACCACTGGAATGGCACACACTGCTTCTTTAAAGTGACATCTTTCAGATACTTGGTGGCTTTGCGGATATGCATACCCTTGATGGCTTGGGCAGTTTCCCAGGTGTTCTTAAGGTGAACACGAACCTCTTGATTGGCATGATTTTGTGGGGTTTTCTGGGTCAAGAGAATGTAGTAACCATCTTCACAGGTCACCTCTGGCCGCTGATGGGAAGAGCTTGTTGGCCCTTTAAAGCCGGTTCAGGCGTCAGCTGAGACAGTGACCCTTGAGGTCATGTTCATGACTCTGGCTTTACTTTGTCTCACACAGGCTGATGGGTGAAAGAAGAAACAAGAAGAAAAGTCCACGTTTGGCCTTTTGGACGTTTGGAGCTAGGATTTATTGATCCCACCAAGTGAGAATAAGGCCAAGTTTGAAGCAAGCTTTATTAAATACTGGCCAGGACAGTGGACACTGGTCAGGTCCATTCCTGGGGTCCCATAGAATGGCCATGAATTACATTAGTCTGATGCTTACGAAGGCAAAGCCCTCAGGCTGGGCGCTATTCACCTTCAGGTTATATCCTGATGCGCTTACTGCCCGTGGACCGCCTCCTACAGGATCCATATGTATATGATGCATATGTAACTCCTGTGCAGGATCCATATGTATATGATGTATATGTGACTCCTGTATAGTAGGGGCAACCACCTTGTTTATAAAGGGGGGAGTCATGATTTTTCTTCTCACATGAACAGCAGTCCCCAGCATTCCAGGAATTGTCTGTCCTTGGGCAAGTGCGGCTCTTAAGCACAGCAATTTAAACCTAAAATCTAATTTTAGCTCTCACAGACTGGCCAGTACTGCTTCTCTCTGTAAATGTGCCCTGCCTGCATGCTACTTTAAACTGCATGCCATCATATAAACTGAAAACAGGACCACTCCATGGTATAGTTAAGAGAAAGGTTATCATTGTAGTTGTGAGGGAGAGAACAGTCAGAGGTATCTGGAAGAATTCAGAACAGAGAGAGAAAGAGATAAACAGGACATGGCTGGCTCTCTGTGGGGCTGGGGGAGAGTAAGGGATGGAGAATAGAGAAATCACAGGGAGAGAAGCAGCAGCAGGAGAGAGACAGAACAGCCAGGTCAGAAGAAGGAGGAACCTAGGGGAGGAACAACCAGGCTGTCGGACATGAACGGGAATGCTGATAGGCACTATAGGAATATGTTAATTGGAGACCTATGGGTCCCTTTTGCCGAGGGAAGGAAGTGACCTCTTTCTGTAGAACGGCTTTACAAGTTCCTGAGGAATCTGGCTGCCTTCCAGAAAGCCTGCTATGATCCAGGCTGAGCTGGGCCCGGCTCCATTTTGGACACATCAGCTTCCCTTTTTGGGAGCACCACCTGCGGCATGAGAGTGTGAAGTGAGTGGTTCTGAGACGCTGCCATGTTTACCTAACACTTGGGGCAGGGGGCAGTGGCCAGGGTGAAGGTAGGAGCTGTTCCTCTTTCTCCTCTCCCCCCTGTCTAAATGTCCTCATGCTGGTCATGGAAAGAAGCAAACCATTCACTTGCAAGATTCTGTCAGATCTGTTTCCTGGGTTTCTTGTTGTCCTGAGCAAGATGGTTTTATTCATAGTTAGTATGACAAAAGCTATACATTGTTACGTTGCGTTCGGGGTCAAGGCCAAGAAAACTCACTTCAGAGACAGAAGCTTAAAAATGAAAGCTTTATTTTCTGTGCACAGGGAGACGGGTGACTGGTTTGCAGGGTCTGAATCCCAACCCTGAAGGGAGACTGACAACATTTTTAGAGGGTGGGGACAGAAATGGAGGTGGAGCAGGATGCACTGTTGCATTGACACAGGGGATAAACAAAGAAGTTCAAGTGGGTGACTGGGCCTTATCCGGGTCTCCTGGTCCAGGGTCCTGGGTGAGCTTTGGCAGTCAGGTCCCCTCCTGGACTCTGGTCCAGAATTCAGAACGACGAGGGAACAAGGGGCGGGCAGGCCGCACGCCGTCTAGTCAGACAGGCAGCACGTTTACTCTCGTGCGCTTTAGCTTAGGTGATGGGATAACACCGCCCCTCTGTGCGGCCTGCACTGGCTAACACACAAACGTGCAGCATCTGAGGAGCAGGGTGGGGTGCTTCTGGGGCCTTGCCAGCAAGATGGAACTTGTTCCTGAGGTGGACTTGTGAACTGTCTCCTAACAGTCATGCTGAGGGTCCTCACACAAGGTCTATACTCTCCATTTCTAACTACCTGAGCCTATCTTCCCAAGGTTGCTCACCTGTGCGACGCAGCTTAGCGCGGGCTCAGGTCCAGTCTACAACCGAAGTCAGGATCCCAAAGGAAACTCTCCAGCCACAGGGTAGATCAAGGTGGTGTCTCTCCAGATGTACAAAGAAGAACATTGCTCTTGGTCTCTGCTTGTATACTGTGCAATGAGTCTCATGGGGTTCATTGTGTCATGTTGTCTTGAGTGAGTGATGTCACTGGGTTCTGGTAATCAGGTGCAGCCTTGGGTGTAGTAGATATCTGACTAAGTGGTGTTTACTTGTCTAAAAGGCATTTTTATAATGCTTATAACACCCACCCAATGCTAGCCTCAGCTAGATTTGGTTGTTGTATTTTAAAGGCTTGTAAAGAAACACCACCTATAAGAGTGTGCTACATAGTCTAAAACGTTTACAGAGAAAATGTCTTGATAAAGACTCATGCAGGCGGGAGGCTGGGCACCATTGTGGTTTGCTTTGGAAGATCTCAGCCTGGGTGCTATTGTACTTGGTCAACTGGTGATACTGTTTTGAGACAGGGTCTCACTATGTAGTCCAGGTTGGCCTTGAACTCATCACCCTCTTCCCTCCACCTCACAAGCATTGGGATTACAGGTGTGAGCCACCATACCTGTGGTCAGGGTCTTTCTCTCTGTGGTGCTGCAGATTAAACCTAGAGCTTTGTACATGTAAACACTGCACCACTGAACCATGTGGCTGTGAATCAGGACCTTGTTGTGTTTCCCGGGTTAGGCAGTCTCCTGAATGTTAGAATTTTAGGGGTATGCCGCCAGACTCTGCTAAAGTACATAATTTGGGGCTGGGGAGATATATGACTTGCTGGTTAAGAGCGCTGTCTGTCCCAGAGGACCCAACTTCAGTTTCCAGCACTCACTTAGCAGTTCACGGCTATGAGGAAAGAGTAAAACCACTGAACTGAACTACTCCATGGGTAGAAAGAAAGCTTTATTGGGGAAATTCAAGATTGCTATGGTTATCTCATAGAGCATAGCAAAAGACTGTGAAAACATCACCAGTTTTTTTTAAGAGAAGGGTTGGGAGGGAGCCTGGAAGTTAGGGTAGGGGGTTCCTGTGGGTCAGGACAGCCAGGAAACTAGGAGGGGAATTTGCTTGGTGTCAATAGGGAACTAGATTCCTCATTGCCTTCAGGGACAGAGAAGGGCAGTAGACTCTTCCTAACTGAAAACAGAAGCCTAGCTCACAGATTCTGAGGAGCTCTGCCTTTAGGGCTTTGCCTGCCTACTAGCAGCTGGCTTGTTTAGTTTACTTGGTCAGAGTGCAGCCTGAGCTGATCCCAGACTGTCATTTTGGGGAACCCACTTTAGACTTAATGGCAGAGGTCTGTAACTCCAGTTCCAGGGGATCTGACACTTTCTGCCTCTGTGGGTATTGTATACATATGGTGCACAGACATACACACAGGCAACAGACCCATACACATATGCTTTTTAAAGTTTCAGTTACATAATTTGATTTTCTCCCCTCCCCCTTTCGTTACTTGATGCAGTAGTAAGTGTGATGCCCAGCTTCCTCACATCTCAGTGCGGGTGTGACTGTAGAGACTGTGAGAGGGTCAGAAGGCCAAGGCCACCCTTAGTTCTGTATGGCATTCCCCACCAGCCTGGGCACCTTACACCGCCTCAAGCAAAGAAATAAAAAGCCTTTCCCTGTTACCTCAGACCCAATGGTTAACTTCTCACATGGTTGGTTGGATTCCTCTCCTGTCGTTCCCATGTCCTGTTCTTCTTCCCCAGTCTCTCCTCCCCCCTCCTGTGTCCTAGCTCACGGAAATGTAAGGGTTCCACCTCGTCTCCTCCTCCCTCCTGTGTCCTAGCTCACGGAAATGTAAGGGTTCCTCCTCGTCTCCTCCCCCCTCCTGTGTCCTAGCTCACGGAAATGTAAGGGTTCCACCTCGTCTCTCTCCTCCCCTCTCCTGTGTCCTAGCTCACGGAAATGTAAGGGTTCCTCCTTGGCTCCTCCTCCCTCCTGTGTCCTAGCTCACGGAAATGTAAGGGTTCCACCTCGTCTCTCTCCTCCCCTCTCCTGTGTCCTCGCTCACGGAAATGTAAGGGTTCCTCCTCGTCTCCTCCCCTCTCCTGTGTCCTCGCTCACGGAAATGTAAGGGTTCCACCTCGTCTCTCTCCTCCCCTCTCCTGTGTCCTCGCTCACGGAAATGTAAGGGTTCCACCTCGGCTCCTCCTCCCTCCTGTGTCCTAGCTCACGGAAATGTAAGGGTTCCTCCTCGTCTCCTCCCCTCTCCTGTGTCCTAGCTCATGGAAATGTAAGGGTTCCACCTCGTCTCCCTTTGCCTTGCCCAGCCATGGGCCGCTGACATCTTTATTGATTGATCAAAAACCAATTGGGCACAAGGACCTTCAGTGTTTGAATATACAGGTTCCTGATTAAATCAAAACATTAAAGCCAATATCCAACACAGAGGAAAGGAATGAGATCCCTCAGTAAAGTCAGGGGGTCTGAAAGGAGGCCATGTTATCTACTGATCTGTCTGCTCATTGAGTTCCTCAGGGCATGTTTGATCTTAGCAATCAGAATATCTAATTTCTTCTTCTTGTTTCTTCTCTGGTCACAACTACCTAACAAACTGCGATCAATAACAATCAGCAGCAACCTACAGCAACCAACATCCAACCAACAGCCCACCAACAAACGACCTCACCTCTCAGGCCCCAGCATTTATATACCCTCTGAAAAGGTCCAGAATTCCAAACATCACACAGTTGCAGAAAGTATCTGCAGCTGGCAAAATCACACTTCCGCTAGAGCATGAGGCAAATCATAGGCATAGCCCCACCCCTGAGATTAAAATGAAAACAGATTTTTGTAATATTTCTGTGTTTTTTTTTTTGTTTGTTTGTTTTGGTTTTGGTTTTTCAAGACAGGGTTTCTCTGTGTAGCTCTGGCTGTCCTGGAACTCACTCTGTAGACCAGGCTGGCCTTGAACTCAGAAATCCGCCTGCCTCTGCCTCCCAAGTGCTGGGATTAAAGGCGTGCCCCACCACCTCCCGGCATTTCTGTTCTTTAATGAAACCAAAATTTTAAAATTGTCACTACAGTGTATACCATCATGGTTGGCTACAAAATACCCTTTGTAAAAAGGGTCTTCTTTCTGAGCCTCTTGCTCTGCTCCACAGTCCTCCTTGCAGGGCGACGTGATTGATGTCTGTGTCCTCTTGCAGACTATAAGCTCCAAGAGCACATGATAACCATTTATTGTCTCTTTGCGCTTGTGGTGAACATAGTACCTGCTTCCAGGAGACACTCAACAAGCTCTCATAAATGAGGACTTGAGGGGTCCTTTCTGAGCTCTGCGGTCCTGATTTCAGCCCCCTCTAGGCCTTGAGACTTGAGGAACCCAGATTCTGTAGTGTGTCTGGAGGCCCTGTCATGCAGCTGTATTCTCTCTCCTTAGGACGCTGGATGGGAACACCTGCCTCCCCCAGGTACATGGCTGGGCCCCGCTGCAGGTGCTTCATGGAGACGCTGATGCAGATCCTGATGTCCTCTTCCCTGTCAGTGGAGTGGGCTCCTATGGCACAGCAGGTGGGTGCCTCCTGTCTGCTCCACTGAGACGTCAGTTCCAAGAACCCGACGGGGTTTGAGTTATCCATACGGGTAGCAATAGGTAGGACCCCCCCAACAGCTTGTTGCTATTGTTGCTAAACTTGGTCACATCAAAGTTTACCACAAATAGTGACCATTATTTTGCACCTTAGGAGATGGGGGAAGCCACCAGAACTCTGTAAAGGCCCTGTCCAGTACCCGTGTTGCTTTTTCTGTGTGTGCTTCTCTTTCTGTGTGTGCTTCTCTTTCTGCGTGTGCTTCTCTTTCTGTGTGTGCTTCCTTTTATATACGGGCTTCTCTTTCTGTGTGTGATTCTCTTTCTGTGTGGAGGCCAGAGGGCAACTTTCGGGAGTTCTTTCTTTCTTTGTTTCCAGCGGGTGGATTCTAGGGGCTCACACTGGGGTCATCAGCCTTGGCAACTCATGCCTTTGTATACTGAGCCATCTTGTCAGTGGTGGCAGTTTTTATTTTGAGACAATGTCTCACTAAGGCCCTCCTGTTGCCTTTCAGCTAGCTGTCTTCCTGCCCAGCCTCGAGCGGCTGGGATTACAGTTTATGCTAACTGTTATGGCTTGGGGCTTGTCTTTTAATTACCCATGTGAAGGAGAAATGTGTAGAATGTGTCTTCCAAAAGCGTCCACATCCCTAGTTTACCTGTTACTTCTCGCCAGTGCTGTTGCAAAATGGCTTCTCAACAAGCCTGCACTGGCTCCTTTCGCCAGGGTTTCTGTCTGTTCTTTTATCAGCCAGAGCAGATATGGAGAACAGTCAGATGATGTCATTCCTGTGCTCCCCCACTCCTGCCCGCGGATGGTTTGCTGTGCTTACTGTAGCCATTAAGCAGCCTCCAAGCAGTGGCAGCCCTGCTCCCTCATTCACACCTTCCCGCCCCGCCCCGCCCCGCCCCGCATCCACCTGCTTCTTCTCTTGCTCGCTTGCTCCCCCACCTTCTGTACACGAGGTCATCCCTCAGGCTGTAGCTTAGATGTCACCTTTTTTTTTTTTTTTTTCCTTTTTCTTTTTGAGACATGGTCTTCCTGTATATCCCTGGCTAGCCTGGAACTCATTATGTATACCAGGCTGGCCTTAACTTGTGGCAGTCCTCCTGCCTCTGTCTTCTGAGTTCTGGAACTAGAACCATGGCTTTCTTGACAAATAACACTTTTTTAAAAATGCCTTTCCCCTCACTGCTCCCTTCTGACAGGTCAGGCTTCACGTCTCCCACGGTGTAGCCCCGAAAAGCTGTCTTCATTGTTCTGATGGAGATACTGTGTATAACTACACAGTGCCTGTCCTTTCTAGTCTGTGAGGTTCCCAAGTCCAAGGCCATGCCTGTCTGCCAGTGCTACTGAGTTAGACCCTGGTCAGTTCTGAGCCCTCAGTTGCCACCATAAGTAAACTCCTGCCGTGTGGATGAGTGATGGTTGCCAGTGGTGGAGAGGGGTTGCAGGGCAAGCATGCGGAGCTCCGGGAGAGTGAAACCCACACAGGACACAGGGCAGACGGCAGGAGAGCCAGGAGGGCAGAGGGGCACACATGCACTTCAGCGAGCCTGCCTGCTGAGGTGAGGAGGCCTTAGCTCAGTGCCGAGCAGATGCTCCTCCCGCTAACTCCCTTCCTGGTAAGTCAGCCAAGCCCTTGGGTCTGTGTCTTCGTTTGTGCAATTAAGATGATACAGAGAGCCCAGTGGTAGAGAATTTTCCCAGCTCCTGTGTTCTCTCTTATCACCATACATATAATAAAAGATGTCAGTGGCTGTTCGCGTTCTGTGTGCCAGCGCATCTGGCCCACCACAGTGTTGGCTGTGTGTATGTTTGTCTGTCAGCCACACAGAGGGGCCAGGTCAGTGCTGCATCCGGAATGACCTTTATTCCAGCCACGTGTGGTGTTGGACTCAGTCGTGACTGGATTTCTGCATTGAGGATGACTGAGCTGAGGTAGCCTCTGCTGAAGGATCCTTAGGAGACACTGAGCCTTCTTACCAGAAATGAGCACTTGAGCACCATGAGGGATAATTTAGTGACAAGGGAGATTTTGGATATTGTGTTTGTCAGTTTCTGTTACTGTAACAAAATTCTTGGGGACAATCAACTTAGAGGGAGGAAAGGTTTATTGTGGCTCACAAGCTCAGAAATTTCCTCCCATGTGCAGCTGCTCCATTGTCTGGGGCTTGTGGTGAGGCAGAGCATTGTGTTTGGGAGTGCAAGCTGGAGGAGCTGCTTACCTCATGGTGGCCAGGAAATGCAGAGAGCTAGGAAGGGACCTCCGTCCCAGTACCTGATCCTGCCTCTTAGAGTCCTCGATGCACACCTTGAACTGGGGATTAACCACGGGCCTTTGCTTTAGCAGATTCACCTGGCTCTGTGCGGGGTGGAGGGCGGTGCCCCTGAGCTGAGAGTCCAGAGGAAGTAGGATTATAAGACCCAGGGGTTTTGAAAACGCAGGCAGCTGCTGGGCCCAGGGAGCTCTCAGTAGAACTTCCCGATGAGCCAGGAGTTAGGGCTGAGGTTTTCAGGTAAATGAGGGAGTTTGAGAGTTGTCATTTTGAGAAGTAAGAGTATGCACTACACTTTGTAGGATTACCCACAGGTGCAGGGGTCAAAGAGCCACTGGTGGCCCACATGTGTAATCCCTGGCCTCAGGAGGCGGAGGCAGGATTGTTACAAATTTGAGGCCAGCCCAAGCTACAGAGTGAAATCTTGCTTCAAGACTACAACAATATAAAATTGAATTATGTCAAATAATTGTTAAAATGATATATGATAGGCCAGACAAGTATCATAGGCACATGTTTGTAATTCCAGCAGTCAGAAGGCAGAGGCAAGAAAAGCTTGAGTTAGGGGCCAGCCTGGGCTACATAGGGAGACCCTTTCCCCAAGCAGAGCAGAGCAGAGCACAACAAAACGGTAAGCAAGGCCCAGAGCGGCTGCACGGCTGCACTGCAGCCGGGGAGCAGGGCCCTGCACTGCAGCCACAGTGTCTGTACCGCTAGCCTCACTGCTAGGGAGCAAGGGTGAGAGCGGGATGGAAACTGGCGTGTGCCCTTAGGTTCCTGGAGCCAGTGGGGGTTGACTGGGACGTGCCGCCAAAGGTGAGAAAGGATTGTCTTCTCCAGGCTCACATCCCTTAAGCCTAGCAGAGACCGAAGCAGAGGCCCAAGGGTTGCCTGATTCAAGTCTCATGAATGAACAAGGGTTCCCCTGAGTGATACAGTCTTCTTGGACGTCTACCCCCGGGTCTGCAGATCTGCACTTTTTCCTGGGAAGAAGGCCTGAGCAGCAGCTAATGCATCTGCAACCATCAGTAACATTCCTCGCCTGTTCTCGGGATTCATGGCCTCACTTCCTTTCTCAAATGCTTAGTGCCTTTTGGCTTAGTAGAAAGTGTTGGACTTCACCAATGATGAGACGCTGCTGCCCTCTAGTGTCCACTACAAGCAGGAGCAATTCGTTTAACAAAACCCTGATTCTGCAGTGGACTCTGGGAATAACTTCCTTGCTTCACCCCCCCCCCCCCCAAACAACAAACAAGGCACATGTAGCAACTAGTGCTGAGTCTTAATGATGCCTTCTTGAAAGAAATGGGTTGTAGATGAAGCCTGTGTGTGGATGGGAAGAGTTTAAAGGTGAGTAGTAGGCCAGCTGAGCACGTGGGAAGGAGAAATGGAGTTGAAAATAAAGCCTCACCCTCTCTGTGTGGCCTCTGCAGATGCCCCTGTGGGAAGTCTGGAGAATGGAGCGGGAACAGAGGACCACGTAATCCCAGAGCCTGGCCTTCGGTACAGGTCAGTACCAGGACACCACGTGCATCGGTGGGGTGGGGCTGTGCATCGGTGGGGTGGGGCTGCCGTTTGCGGCTCTGCCTTTGTTCTCATTTGAAGATAGGTGGTACCTGTTGCCCTTGACGACCGAGGCCTAATCTCATGCTTGTGCTCAGAAGCGCAGCTGTTGGGGTCATGGGTGACCGCTCTTTATGATACAGCGTCGGAACCGGGTGGCCCCTTAGTGGCAGAGCCCAGGGTTCCACTCTCAGCACAGAAAGGAAAAGCAGCAGCCATCTGTCCTTGCCAGAGCTCTTCAGCCTTCTTAGTTCTCCGCCCCAGCCTCCCTAGTTAAAGTTAGTTAGTAGCTGCTAATGGTGCTTATCAGCCTAGTGTTAAGTGATGTCTAGGCGGTGGGGAAAGAGGTACTAGCTGTTAAGTAATTAGTGTATTGCCTGGCAGCTTGTAAGTGCAGAAGGCTTTTCTCTTTCACATAAAAAGAAAGAAAGAAAGAAAGAAAGAAAGAAAGAAAGAAAGAAAGAGAAAAGAAAAGGGGAGAACTAAATGTCATGGCTGCTTGCAGGGAGCACTGGCTGCCCTGGCCGCCCGAGCACCACTCACCTCTGCTGCTCTCACGGCTGCTTGCAGGGAGCACTGGCTGCCCTGGCCGCCCGAGCACCACTCACCTCTGCTGCTCTCACGGCTGCTTGCAGGTAGCACTGGCTGCCCTGGCCGCCCGAGCACCCACGGCTGCTTGCAGGGAGCACCGGCTGCCCTGGCCGCCCGAGCACCACTCATCTCTGCTGCTCTCACGGCTGCTTGCAGGGAGCACTGGCTGCCCTGGCCGCCCGAGCACCCACGGCTGCTTGCAGGGAGCACCGGCTGCCCTGGCCGCCCGAGCACCACTCATCTCTGCTGCTCTCATTTCCTCCTCTCTCCACAATTTGAACTTGGTGTCTTGACGTTAGCCATCTGTGTGCTCGACTTAGTTTCAAGGTAAGGGGGTTCTTGCTGCCCCACACCTTGCTTGGTGCTGTGTCACCCGGAACAGACAGGATTCTGAAAATGACACACATGAAGAGCCTGACACCACTGAGCCCAGTCTCATAAAGGATGGTGTCACTGCTCCCTTCCGGGACCCTGACTCCTTTCTTCTTGTGTTTTCTGAGCCATTTCCAAGTGCAGCAGCCATCAAGCCCTGGCCACGGGGTCTCCCTGCTGCGTATGGACAGGCCAGTGCTGTTGTTCATTGGAAATTGACTGTAGATATGCACACAGCTCAGTTACCTGCAGTCAGGATGCTTGCTAAGCCTCTGAGCACCAGCCCTGATTACAGGGATGCTGGAACCTGTTGTCATGACATTTCTATATCCATTGATTAATGCACAGCCTGGTTCTGTTTGTCCTCATTTAAAGGCGCCTTGTATAGAGATGTAGCTTAGCTGTGGGAAAACCCTTGCCTATCATGCATAGAGCTCTGGATTTGATCCCCAGCACCCTGTAAAACTGGGTGTGGTGCTTGGGAAGGTGCTGTCTGGGTGGCAGAAGGATCGGAAGTTAGCAAGTTCTAGCCTGGCTGGTCTCATGAGAGACTGTCAGAAACAAATTCTGTTACTAGTGGACATTGGATAGTGACACTCCACGCTTGTCTGAGTGACGCTTATATAATATGTGGGGCACTTGTACTAGGAACATGGACCCAGGAACTATTTAACTAGGAAAAGTGACAGCAAAAAGTACAAGAATGTGAAAAAACAGACCATTGAAAGGATGTGTGTTCACAGCTACCCCAGTTGCTACAGGAAGGCAGTGGTTTCTCGTCTGATCCTAGCTGCACACATGCCCACTGAGTGACTCGGACTTTGCCCTCATGAGTGAGTGGCTTACGACGGGTGCTTGACTTGGTTTTGGAGTTACCCTGAAGTTCAGACCCCCGTGGGGCAGCTGCGTTGTTTCCCCAGCAGATCCCTGCGAGCGTTGTGAGCACTGAAGTTGTGTTTTGGGATGAGTGTAACTTCCTTCTGTCTACTTTCTCCCGGTAGGGAAGCCAGTTCTCCAGGCCGAGGAAGTCCTCTGAGCAGCTTGATACCTTCTGCCTCGGCCCCTGAGTCCATGACAGTCCGTAAGTACTCTCTGAGGCTGGTGTGTGTGCCAGCAGTGCATCTGTGCTTAGCCTGTACAGGTGTGTGCTTTGCAAGCAGGCATGGAGTTAGTGACTGTTTACCTTCGGTGCCCCGATGGTGGTATCACTGTAGGCTTCAGACTATGGCCAGATTGTGGTGCATGGGGGTGAATCTGCTAAAGGATGCAAGGACCCTTCTATGCCTTGTGGTTTCTAAGCTACCTTCTGTGTGCAGCCAGCAGTAAGAGACCCTTCTGACTTGCCTTGTGACTTGGACAAATCGGTTTTGCTGATGAGCAGTCTAATGACCAGGTGGTACACATAATTTCTAGCTCCAGCTCCAGGAGAAAGTATTAGAGACACATCAATGAAGAGTAGGTGTGAATGGCCCATATTATGCATGTGCACGCACACACACATAGACATAGACATACAGACACACACACACAGACACACACACAGACACACATACATACATACATACATACATACACACACACACACACATGCACACACACAGACACACATAGATACACATATACACAGACACACACACAGACACATACACACACACAAACAAAGACACACACAGACACACACAGACATGCACACACAGACACACAGACACACACAAACACACAGATACACACAGACACATGCACATACACGCACACACACAGACACATACACACATATGCACACACAGACACACACACAGACATACACACAGACACACAAACAGACACACAGACACACACACATACACACACATACACACACAGACACACACATACATACACATACACACATACATACACATACACACACAGACACACACACAGACACACAGACACACACACACACACACACACACACACACACACACACGCACACACACATGCACACGCACACACACCCCAGCAATTGTTTAACAAGATGGAGGCTCCATGACTAGGTCAGCAGGTGGAGACGGGCTGTGCCCTGACCGGGTTGGCAGAGGGGCTAGGGAGAGACTCCATGGCCATCAGAGGCCAGAGCTCTTCCCTCCCTGACTGGCTGTTGCATTTGCTTTCTGAGCTCTAGCCATCTCATCCCTACCCTTCCTGGCAGGAAGGGGACGGGTAGAGGGCAGGCTTTCTGTTTCCAGATCACATTCAGGATCTACACTTGGATAGTATAAAAATTACTCCTCTCTTCCTCATCAGCCTTTGGGTGAAAATTAGCATTTCCTTCAAACACCAAAGTGCAGCAAACCCTGAGCCCATAGTGGTGGTGGCAGATGGAGAGAAGTTACAGGCCCCTTTAACCGCACCCCAGGATGCCATTTCTGCTTTGAAATATATTAGTTATCTGAGGTGACATAGAAACTTACATCTGGATCTCCACACCTGGAACTTCCTGTTGTACATGGAGACTCTCCATAGCCATGTTCCCTATGAGCTGAGGTGTCCCACAGTCTCCTGCTCCTGTGTCCTCCCTCCCCTGCTGCAGAGCAGGAACTGTGAAGGTGACACCTGTTGCTGTAGGGGTGAGTCTGTCCCCTTCTCAGATTCCCAGGCCCTTCCCGGCCTCTCTGCAGTGCGGGGTATGGAGCAGGTGAATGGTTCTCTGGGGGCTGCCTGGGGTCTTGTCTCAGCCTCCCAAGTCATTTCCATCCATGACAAAGCCACCAGATTGGCCCGTTCCTTCTCCATGAGCACAGTCTTGTGACACCTCTGAGCTGTGCCTGCGAGAAATCCTAGTTGCTTTGGTCATCTTTGGCTTGAGACCCATCAGGAATTCCCAGCCAACCTTCTGAAGGAAAGGCCCACATTAGTGGGCCGTTTGACTCGGGTGTCTGGTCATTTTATGGACTGTGCAGAACAGTTGTGGGGTGGTGGGGTAGCCTTTGTTTTCTGGGGGTGATTTCATGTGGGAAGGCTTCTCTTGTCCACTCTGCTCCTGCAAGATAAGGACCATGGTTCTTTCAGAGATGTGGTGGGTGGTCCCTGCCTCCACCCACCCCTGCTTTATCTGGGAGAGGGATAGGAAGGGCCATCTGTGTGGCCCTAGAGAGGGTCACAGACCGAGAAGCTTCTGCAGATTTCTTTTCCTGTGTGCTTGTGAGCATTGTCTCTGGCCTCGTTAGTGGCTGACGCTCAACACCTCTCCTTCTTGGGTGTCCCAGCCGGGATTCCCTGCACTGTCCTGGTCCTTGTGCTCTCACTGGCGGTAGGACAGAGCCACCCGTTGAGTGTGTGCCTGTGGTGACTTGT
Organism: Apodemus agrarius; assembly: GCA_964023405.1. Classification (NCBI taxonomy): domain Eukaryota; kingdom Metazoa; phylum Chordata; class Mammalia; order Rodentia; family Muridae; genus Apodemus; species Apodemus agrarius. Next base: position 3,127,660 of record OZ030015.1, on the reverse strand, counting down.
TTGCTCTTGGTAGTTGCTGTGATGCCAAAGAAAGGTGTCTTTATCCCCTGCGACAGTCTTCTGTGCTCGGTGGGGAGTTGTTGATGTGAGAGACCTTGATAGGGCAGTGTGGATAAGCACCCTTGGCCCTGGCCCACAGCTTATATACATACATACATACATACATACATACATACATACATGTGTGTGTGTATGTGTGTAACTATATATATATATGTATATATATATACATATATATATATATATGTATATATATATACATATATATATATATAATGTTCCCAGTGCTGAGGCTGGAGTACAGGGCCTGGCACACACAAGGGCACACCCAACAACTGAGCTGCAGTCCCCGCCTAGTCCCTAACTCTTCACACCTCCACTCGCATAGGTGGTCGCCAAGCCTGGAAGGCCGCAGCACTGTGGTGGTCTTGGCTGAGTTTGCAGGGTTTTGAAATGTTGCCCTTCTTTGTAAAAGGCAAGTGTCACAATCATACTTGGTGTTGAGTGCCCAGTAGCGCAGCCCTCAGCACAGATAATGCAGGCCACTGGACGATGTGTGCTCTGTGTACCCTGTGAGTGCCAGTGAGTTCAGAGTAGCTACTGTATGCATGCACACACACATATACACATGCTGCACACTGAACACATACGTGTGCACACACACAGAAAGTAAGGCCTACAGGGATGCTCAGCATGTGGAAAGCACACTGAATGTTGGTGCCTCACTAGCAGGCACTGAAGGTTGTGGCTGTCGGCCTGTTGGAAAAGCCACCCAGACTGGATGCTTTCTTACTACTTAGCAGATATTTCTTTATGTTTATGTCAGCTTTACTTCATTCCCCTCCTGTTTAACAGCTGAGTGTCTGTCTGTGCATTTGAATTAATGTTTTTGTTGGAATATGTGATGTGAGCTGTGCTTAAGAAAGCACACTTTTTCCCCTTTATGGCTGTAAGCGGCATTGCAGCACGCTCACCACCAGGGGGCACTCTGGCACCCCGCTCACTAGCTTCAAAACAAGTTCTGTGTTGGTGTTGGGCTAGCAGGGGTGCTTACTTCTTTGGTGGGTTTGTGAAGGGTAAATGCATACATACAAGAATCATACTCAAAAGGGTGTGTACATTATATTTTGAAAAGACAGACTGGGAAAATGTATCTCAGAGTTACACATGTTAATTGTTCAGTAACTTGTAGGTGAGACTGTTAGTACCCTTAAAGGATTCATTACTGAACAATATTCCAAACACAGTGTCTAGGCCTCCAAATGGGTGGACATGATTTATTTTGTCTTAATGGCGGCATGCCTACCATTACAAGCCTCTGAAGCTCCCTTTCCTGGTTGTGTACCCTGAATCTTCTCTATACACTTGAACAGGTATGTTTCTTAGTTGGGGTGATTTCAGCCCTAAGGGGATATGTGACCATGCCAGGAGACCCTGAGCTTCTCTGCCCAGTATGAGAGCCTTTGTCAGGGCGTGACCATGGTTATGCCACTGGCAGCAGGCTCTTTGCGTACCCAGCATCCTTGTGAGTGGGGGTCGGGATGCTGCGTGTCTGCTGAAAAACGTCGGGAAGGAACGGACCTGTTTGAGATGATAAGACTCCAGGGACTGCTCATCACTCCCGTGGGTGTTTGCTGTCTCTTCAGCCCTGTCACCCCTGCTGTGAAGATGTCATGGCAGCTGTAAGTGTGGCAGGCCAAAACCCCTGTAGGGCCCGGAACGGGTGGTCTGAGTCTGGAGCTGCAGAGGCCCTGAGCATGTGGCTTCCTGCCTGGAGCCACTTGTCTTCCATGAGGCTGCGACTGTCGTGAGCCCCGCCCAGTGCACACTCACTGTGCCGTCACCTTTGTAACAGCTGCCTTTCTCGACTCTTGAAGTAGTTTCTTTATTTGGGAGCTGAGAGTTGTCGGAGCTGCTCAAACCCTGTTGTTGGTGGACAGCCCTTTAGCGCCAGGGGGCGCCCTAGCCTTTCCTCTCCTCTTGCAAAAACCTCGGGGTTTTGTGTCTCAGTGTCTCAGTTGTGGGTGTCCAGTGCTGGTGCCTTAGTTCAACAGTCAGCTGGGGTGGCAGAGGTGGTGTGCACGTAGCTTCCTGTAAGGCTGTCACCATAGTGACGCCTTGCCTCTGGCTTTTGAGGGGAGGGGAGCCTGGCCTCCTTTCGAAGGGATAGACTGCTAACTAGAAGCTGCCTCTCCTGTGCTGTCGTTGCTTAGCCACAGATATTCACACGGCTTCCGGGCCCTGACCGCTGCCTTCCCGTCCTTTCCTGGGCTTCAGGGTGGCTGTCAGAGAGAGGGGGACAGAAGCATCCGGAGTGCTCGTTCCTTTGTCACTTTTGATGGAGCCATGTCAGGGAAAGAGACAGACTTGTGGCTGCTCACTGGCCGTGCTAAGCAGTCTGCTTTCCCCCTGATGTCGTGGGAAGGGATTCCCAGGCGCAGTGAGGCAGTCTGGCTCGTTGCCTGGCAACGCTGTTCCAAACACTGGACAATTTGAGAAATGAAACTAAGAAGCACTATGGCACTTGGAAGCCAGTGGGAGGACTCAGCATCCAGCCCAGCGCTCGGCTCAGAGTTCAGTGACGAGATTTTAGGATGAACTGGCCGAATAGTGACTATTAAACAGGTCACAGTCCAAGCCCTGTGTGCCTTAGTCACACAGACTGTGCCTGGAGAGTGCAGCAGAGATTGCTAACACTGGAGACTGGCTTTCCTTTCTGAATCTTGTTTCCTAGATTACAGCAACTGTCAGAAATTGGAAGCTTCCAGATATGATTTAGATCTCAGTTCTTCATAATTTGTTCATCCGCCCCCAAACGTTGACTAAATGTCTGTCACATAGTGGGCACTGTTCTTGGTGCTGGAGGGAGGGTGAGGCTCCATCCTTACTGCTTATAAACTCTGTGCCTCAGTTTCCCCCTCACTGAAATGCACAGGAGGAAGTTCCTGTGGCTGCTGTGAGGATTAAAGGAAGCACTCAGTGCCCAGGGCACCCGCAGTGTGGATCTGCCCACAGAGAGGCCAAAGACCGGAAAGGAGGCGTGGCGGCGTGCAGAGTATGCAGGGTGACCGGACGAGAAGGAAGGGGTCATGGGAGTGGCACGGCTGTCTTGTCACCAGTGGGCACTAGCCACCTTCCTGTGACTTTCGGCTACCCACCTCTCTCAGGAGGGCATCCTGAGCAGGAAATGGTCACAGAAGCCCCGGGGTTGTGCACTGTCACCCCAGCCCAGTGCCTAAAAGCATGAACACCTTTGATCAGGTGCTGCAGCTGATACCACTGACACTAACGCAGACATTCCGTACTGATGCCGAGCGTGGGAGGCAGGAGGAGACGGAACTGTGTGGCGGGCTACGCACGGAGGACTCAGTTCAGAGGGAGGGAAAGCTTTGTGCAAGGTTGTGGGAGGGCTAAAGAAGCCTTTGGAGAGATGGGGATACTTACCAAGAAGGGTGGGCACAGAAGCAGCTCGAGAGAGACCATTCTCAGCTGCAGTGCCAGGGACACTGGGTGTCCACACCCTTGACACTATTAGAAAGCATTGAGGAAATGATGATAGATAGCAGAGAGGAAGGGGGTGTCACTGGAGTAGTGGCAGCATAGCCAGAGGGCATGGAGCCTGGGTCTCACCCAGTACCCTGCCCCGCCCTTCCATGGTTACTTGAGAAAAAGATGAACTGTACTTAAACCAATACCTTTCTAGTTTCCTGGATGTGGCAATATACATCTAAGTATCTAAGTATCATGTTTCAGATACCTCAGGAAAAAGAATCGGAGCAGCTGGGACCCAGCTAGCCATGGACTTTGTTTGAAGAGAGTATCCTGTGACACTTCTGGTCCTTAGCATAGGAAACTTCTCTGGGAAAACCCAGCTCAGGGTCACTCTGGCTAGACTTTGAGCAGGCCCAGGTGGTTTAAAGTGTCTTCCTTTTCTCCTTATCATCCGAGTGGCCTGGCACTGTGGCTGTATCCACAACCTCTGAAGGTGAGCTGTGGGCAGGCCCCATTCCCTCACACTGAGCTGAAATAGTCTCCGTTGTGAAATACTTGGTGTGATGAGCTCTCAGAATTTGGGAAACATGTTGTTAGACTTTCTCACACACATCTGCTTGAGATCTTGAATACAGTGTGCCTCTACTCTGAGTACCCGTCTCGCTCAGGACAGACACAGGGATGAGTGGCACAGAGCATAGAGACTGCAGAGCAGGGTGGACACCTGCCCTGCCCTGCCCTGCCCTGCCCTGCCCTGCCCTGCCCTGCCGCCTCCCGGTGTCTGCTGGTCTGTGCCAGCCTGGATGATGCTGTGCATGCGTGGGGCTGGCTTTTAACCTGCCTCTGCTTGCATGTTACTAAACCTGTGTGTGCTTTCCTGGATGTATGCTTATGTGTGTGCACATGCACATGTGTGGTAGGCTAGAGGACAGTCTCAGCTCTTGTTCCTCAGCCATCCTTGTTTTAATTGTTTTGTGTGATTTTAGTTTAACTATGTCACTTTTCCTTCCCATTCCTCTCTCCTACCCTTGACTCTTTCAGTTCATGGCCTCTTTGTTCACAGTTGCTACATGTGGTTTGCTCCTCCCCAGGAAGACTCTCCCACTCTGAGCATTCCTGCCGTTTGCTGCCTGTGGTTCTCGGCGTAGGGTTGGGGTCTTCTGGGCTTTCTCTCCCCCACATTACCACGTCTGCCTCATTTTCTGAGACACCGTCTCTCTGGCTTGTCAGGTAGCTGGACTGGCCATGCACTGCACTGGGATGCAAGTCCACCGTCGCTCTTGCCTTTGCTTTTGGGAAGGGCCAATAGCAGCTCATGCTCAAATCCTCACTGACAGATGAACATTTAGGATAAAGTAGACTTTTGTCTCCTGGAGCAGGGCTGACTCACAGAGGAAGATGTGCTGAGTTAATCATGGAAGGCCAAAGGGTGGAGACGGTGGTGGGTGGTATTCTTGACTCTGAGGACAGTTCCCAGAAGGCCCTGAGCACATGGGCGATGAGCCCTGTTACTCGAAGTGGAGTAATTGCCCTGGAGAAAGGATTTTGCAGATCTCTCATGGTGTTGGTGTTTAGTGGGTGACTGAGTGGAGAGCTTGGGAGCGAACCTCATTGCACCGAGAGCTCTGCAGTGGTGTCCTGTCGGCCCTGGGAAGAAGACTGATTGTTCATGCCCCGCCATCCGTCTTCTCTAGTGTTCGGCCCCTGTGGGGACAGAGCAGACAGAAGGGGGACAGAGGTTCAGAAGTGTCTGTTCCGGGGGCTGGAGAGATGGTCAGCTGTTCAGAGCACTGACTGCTCTTCCAAAGGTCCTGAGTTCAAATCCCAGCAACCACATGGTGGCTCACAATGAGATCTGACACCCTTTCCTGGAGTATCTGAAGACAGTTACAGTGTACTTACATATAATAAATAAATAAATCTTAAAAAAAGGAGAAGTGGCCGTCTGAGGCCTACTGCCTTCCCTGGGGACGGAGGTGCTTGGCTGGCAGATGTTTGTTTATCCCTGGCCAATGCTGTTCCCCGGGCTGTCTTGGCAGACATTGAGTAGCACCGGCAGAGTAAGCTGGGGTTTGTGTTTGGGACCTAGTCCCCATTCAAGGACTCTGACTCTTTGACCTTGCCTTCTAGATACGGCATCACCTAGCCCAGGCTTCACCCTCAGGCTTTTTAGTGACACCTCCCCATCTGCTCACGTCTGTACCTGTTTGCTATTTGTCTGCTCAACTTTCCTCACATGCCTTGCCTTCTAGCTCTCTGAGGGCAAGGGTCAGAGGTCAGGGGTCATGTCTTATTTCTCATGCTTTAGTTCACAGATGGTCCTTGAATTATGATACTCCATTGTGATATCATAAACATTTAATAAGCCTAACTTAGCAGGGTCACAAAACAGTGGCACAGTTGCTGCCTAGCAAGGGGTGGGGGGATATTCAGACTTGGGCCTGTATTTTCTATTGGCCATGAATTTGCTTTTGCACCATTGCACACCAGGGACTGTCAGCACCTTGTCCAGTAACAGGCACCCTGAAAGGGCTAGGGGATTGTGACTGAGTAGATGAGAATCAGAGCCTACCTCTGCCTCCTGAGTACGGGGACCAAAGGCGTGCGGACAGTTAGACCGCACCGCAGCTCAGGTGGCAAGAGGGCCTGCCCAAGGTAGAGCTCCTGCTGAACAGCCCTTAGGTCAGGGAAAGCCTTTCTGCTGTCAGAGGGAATTTGTCCCAGTCTGGCACTCTTTGGGAAGTCCTGATGAGAGAAGAGACAGGGTGGGATTGAGATTGGGAGCACTTCTTGCTCCTTGGGGCCTGGCTGCTGGACTCCACGCCCCTCCTCACTGGAAATGGCCCGCTCACTGTAGGAGCTGCCATCGCTGGGAAGGCCGATGAACAAGCCAAGGGAAGCGAGCCAGCGAGCAGAGCTCCCCCATGGCTCCCACTCAGTTTCTTTCCCTAGAACCTCCTGAGCTCTTGCTTTGGCTAATCTGACGGAGGCAATTCCTGCTGTTAGAGACATTGCATTCATTTCCAGCAGAGAGTGGGAGCCGATGGGAAGACTCAGCACTTCCTCTCTGTCTGGAAGATGGACTCCTCTTTCTGTCTCTTCACAGGCTTGCCTTTGCGCCCTTCTAGCTAAAGGTAAACTGGAGGGCAAGTACTAAGCTTCTGCTCTGGAGGGTGGCAGGCAGCAAAGGAGGGTGGGTCCCGGTGCCACAGTGCCGTGTGACAGCTCTCACCGAAGGAGAGCGAGCCCCGGTGCCACAGTGCCGTGTGACAGCTCTCACCGAAGGAGAGCGAGTCCCGGTGCCACAGTGCCGTGTGACAGCTCTCACCGAAGGAGAGCGAGCCCCGGTGCCACAGTGCCGTGTGACAGCTCTCACCGAAGGAGAGCGAGCCCCGGTGCCTCAGTGCCGTGTGACAGCTCTCACCGAAGGAGAGCGAGCCCCGGTGCCACAGTGCCGTGTGACAGCTTTCACCGGCAACTGCTGGCTGGGATGCTGTCAGGTGGCTTTAGACAGGAAACCCTGGTGAGTGCGAGGCCTTCCTGAGACCCAAAGAAACAGGACTAGTATCTTGAGGGATCATGTGGGGCCTGGGAAACTGCTTCTTAGACGCCATTGGATGGATGGTCATTTGTTAAGGCACGGAAGGACTGTCACCGTATGACAGTGAGAAAGCAGTAGTATTAATTCAACACACACTAAATGCCATGAGTTGCTCAATTTCTAATTATACTCTTGCACCAACATGGCTGCCTCTGAATGGCCTTCAGCCCTGAGCTGAGGAGTGCAGTTATGTGCCCAGCACAGACAGGGGTGCAGGCGTCTGGGCATGGAACTCTCTCCTGCTGCTCGAGGCGAGTCCCGGGCTTTCCCATAGTGGGCAGTGGGCAGAGTGCTGGGGGAAGTGCTTGGTGCACAGGGCTCCAGGCAGCGTGACCCTGCTTCTGTGACGGTGTTCCCCAGCCTTCCTATCGATGTGACGCAGTACCTGACAACAACCGTTTAAGGGACAGCTTCCTTTGACTCACGGGCTAAGTCCGCTGTGGAAGAAGAGGGTGGTGGCTGGGAGGCTGTGTCCATGGCATGGGGACCTGTGCGTGTCTCATTCACATCCTGGTGATCCGGAAGCAGTGAGCTGGGTGAAAGGCAGAACGTGGCTGGTTCAAGGCCTACCCACAGTGATCCGTCTCTGCCAGCGAGACCGCAGTCAAACAGCCACCACTCGGGTTCCAAGCATTCAGACACATCAGCCTGTGGGGGACCTTTTACCTCCAAACCACATGGTTTTTCCGTCTGCAGAAGGGACATCACCACTACCAGGAAATAAGGAATTTGCTGGCTTTTTTTTCCAACTCAGCTAGTCCTGCCCTCTCCTTCAAGGTTATCTCTTTACAAACCTGCCCTGTGCAGAGGTGTACCTGGCAGCCGGCTCACAGCGTCCTTCTGCTTCTGCCGGGCAGCTTAAGATGGTAGCTCCGATGTCGATGCTGTGACTCCGGGGAGCGTGTCTGAGCAGGACTGGGAGGGCTAAGGGTGCTTGCCTGAGTGTAGTTGGACTATGTTGTAGTCAGCTTTTCCTCAGGTACCGTGACATGATACCCGGGCCAAGCTCTTCAGAAGGAGGGTTGTTAGGGAGATGATTCAGCCAGGAAAGTGCCTCTGCACATGTGTAGAACCTGAATCCAGGTACCTGGAACCCATAGAAAAGCCATGCCTCACGACACACGCCTGTAATTCCCATAATAGGGAGCCAGAGACAGGCAGACACCGGAAGCTCACTGCTAGTCAGCCCAGCTGTGTCAGCAAGTTCAGTGACAGACCTTGTCTTAGGAAATAGAGTGGGATGCAGTTGAGGAAGATTCCCAGTGTCGGCTTACGGCCCCTCTGCGTGCACTCACACAGTTGGACACACATGTGTTCTCACAATACACAGACACACAGCGCATACATAAAAGTTGACTAAGGAGTCAGTGGTTCAGGGAGATGGACTTTCCACCTTAAACCACAGCCATATCCATCTGGAACTTTGAGGAGAAGGCTCCAGCTCTGGTGACAGCTGCTGTGATTTGTTTGAAGTCTTGATTGGCCACATTTTAGCACAATGCCAAGATATGGATGTGTGGGTTTTTTGTTTTGTTTTGTTTTGTTTTGTTTTTTGTTTTGTTTTTTTCAAGACAGGGTTTCTCTGTCAGCCCTGGCTGTCCTGGAACTCACTCTGTAGACCAGGCTGGCCTCGAACTCGGAAATCCTCCTGCCTCTGCCTCCCAAGTGCTGGGATTAAAGGCATGCGCCACCACTGCCCGGCAGATGTGTATTTTTATTGGCAAGGTCATAGGTAAACGTGGCATCTTTGGCTATTATATTTGAAGACCAATCTGTGACATCTGATTTTTTTCTTTTCTTCTTTTATTGGACCTTCCTTCCTTCCTTCCTTCCTTCCTTCCTTCCTTCCTTCCTTCCTTTCTGTTTTTCGAGACAGGTTTCTTTGTAGCCCTGGCTGTCCTGGAACTCACTCTGTAGACCAGGCTGGCCTCGAACCCAGAAATCCGCCTGCCTCTGCCTCCCAAGTGCTGAGATTAAAGGCGTGCGCTACCACCGCCTGACTTTTATTGGATATTTTATGTATTTACATTTCAAATGTGATCCCCTTTCCTGGTCTCCCCTCTGGAAACCCCCTCCCTCCCCTCCCCCTGCTTCTATGAGGGTGCTCCCCTCCCTCCCACCTCCCCACCCTGGCATCCCCTACGCTGGGGCATCGAGCCTTCTGAAGACCAAGGGCCTCTCCTCCCATTGGTACCTGACAAGGCTGGAGCAGAGGGTTGTTCCACGTGTACTCTTTGGTTGGAGGTTTAGTCCCTAGAAGCTCTGTGGGGTCCGGTTAGTTGATATTGTTGTTCTTCCTATGGGTTTCAAACCCCTTCAGCTCCTTCAGTCCCTTCTCCAACAACTCCTCTATCAGGGACCCCATGCTCAGTCCAATGGCTGGCTGCTAGCATTCACTTCTGTATTTGTCAGGCTCTGGCAGAGCCTCTCAGAAGACAGCCATATCAGGCTCCTGTCAGCAAGCACTTCTTGGCATCTGCCATAGTGTCTGGGTTTGGTTCTGTATGTGGGATGGATCCCGGTGAGGCAGTCTCAGATGGCCTTTCCTTCAGTCTCTGCTCTACTCTTTGTTTCTGTATTTCCTACTGTGAGTATTTTGATCCCCCTTCTAAGGACAGAAGCAGCTACACTTTGGTCTTCCTTCTTGAGCTTCATATGGTCTGTGAATTGTATCTTGGGTATTCTGAGCTTCTGGTCTAATATCTATTTATCAGTGAGTGCATACCAAATGTGTTCTTTTGTGACAGGGTTACCTCACTCAGGATGATATTTTCTAGTTCCATCCATTTTCCTAAGAATTTCATGAAGTCATTGTTTTTAATAGCTGAGTAGTAGTCCATTGTATAAATTTACCACATTTTGTGTATCCATTTCTCTGTTGAAGGACATCTGGGTTCTTTCCAGCTTCTGGCTATTATAAATAAGGCTGCTATGAACATAGTGGACCGTGTGTCCTTGTAATATGTTGGGTATATGCCCAGGAGTGGTATAGCTGGGTCCTCGGGTATTACTATGTCCAAGTTATTGAGGAACCACCAGACTCATTTCCAGAGTGGTTGTACCAGCTTACAGTTCCACCAACAATGGAGGAGTGCCCCTCTTTCTCCACATCCTCTCCAGCATCTGCTGTCACCTGAGTTTTTGATCTTAGCCATTCTGACTAGTGTGAGATAGAATCTCAGGGTTATTTTGATTTGCATTTCCCTAATGACTAAGGATGTTGAACATTTCTTTAGATGCTTTCCTCAGTTGAAAATTCTTTGTTTAGATCTGTACCCCATTTTTTAATAGGGTTATTTAGTTCTCTGGAGTCTAACTTCTTGAGTTCTTTGTATATCTTGGATATTAGTCATCTGTCAGATATAGGGTTGGTAAAGATCTTTGCCCAATCTGTTGGTTGCTATTTTGTCCTATTGACAGTGTCCTTTGCCTTACAGGAGCCTTGTAATTTTCTAAGGTCCCATTTGTCTATTGTTGATCTTAGAGCATAAGCCATTAGTGTTTTGTTCAGGAAATTTTCCCCTGTGCTCATGTGTTTGAAGCTCTTCCCCACTTTCTCTTCTATTAGTATCAGTATAACATCTGATTTTTATTTGAATTCTTACTTGAATGTTATTGGGACATGTATAATGAGACTGCCATTTGAATGAAATACTAGCTGTTGAATTAAAAATGGTTAATTTGGGGTTATTGTTTCAAAGGTTTCATTCAGTTCTTGGTTGGTTGACTGTAGTCCAGAACCTTCCAGCAGTTGCATTCTGGACCAAACCATCAACATTTAAGATTTTGGGGGTGAATTAAGGTCTGCCTTGGGGAACTCTATGCCCTCCCTTTACTAGCTGTATGACCTAGAGCCAGACCCCATCCTTGTGTGGCCTCTGTCTCCTCCTTTGGTACATATGAATGTCTACTTTCCTACCTGCTTCTCTCCCAGAAGAGATTGTCTGGAAGTCCTAGCATTGCTGGGCACACAGATTGTAGCCTCATCTGTGGTATTTCCTGGCCATCTCAGTACTGGCAACTGGCCTGAGATACCTTTTTCTTTCTTTATTCCCCTTCTTACTGAAGTAGAAGCTCTTGGTGGGACTCAGGGCGGTAAGGTTGCAAGAGGAAGAAACAGCAGAAAAAGGTAGAATGGGCCTGAGATTGATTTCAAGTTATATTTTGAAGCTTAGTATAGTTTATCCTTTCTCTGGTAGACAAGAAAAGGGAGTGGGAAGGAAGACAAAGATATAAAAAAACAGGATGTTAAGTTCAAAACAATGATGTAGATTAAGTGTATACCCATAGAAGAACATTTTTATTCATGTATGCACGATTTTGTGAGCTTTCCCTTTAAATATAATCAAGTATGGGCCTTGGGGGAGTGTTTGTAAAAGCTCTTGAAAGTCTGTGGGAAAGATGTTTTCTAAAGCCAGAAATAACATACAGATAGGAGTACACATGTGAGTGTGTGTGTGTGTGCATGCGCGTGCGTGCGTGCGTGCGTGCGTGCGTGCGTGCGTGTGTGTGTGTGTGTGTGTGTGTGTGTTCGAGAGCACGTGCATGGACATGTGACTGTGTATGTGTATACACCTAACCCCATCCAGAAGTGCTGTCTAAAGAGGGATCTAAGACCAGTTAGCCTCAGGGTTATCTCCTCCTTCACACCACACTTTACTCAGTAACTATGGACTCCTTGTGTGAACAGGCCAGTGGCTCTGGGCTGTGTATCTCTGGTCACCGTTAGGTCCCTGTGTGTTGAGGTGGGTTCTTGCTCTTCTAAGCCTTGTGAAACCATACTGAGGGTTCCTGTGGCCATTTGGGGTGGGGAGTGGACATGGATTTGTTGGCTCACCTGCTTTAGGTTGTGGCAGTGACGTGAAGGATCGTCTCACCCCTTCCTGCTGCCCCCCTCCCGCACTATTGCGTGCCTCACACCCCAAAAGACTCATGACGGCAAACTGTTCTTTGGCCTGAATGCCTGTCAGTGGGGCAGGAAATTACAGCTTTGAACCTGGTGTTTAATGTTCTTGGATGAGGCCTTGAGCTTGTTATTAAAGGCAGTTGACTTTTCTGTCCAGCCCATTTGACACTCAGTTCCTGGAGCTGAGGGTGGGTTTTAGCAGTGGGCCACAGCGAGCCATCTACTCCTGGGTTAATTCACTTCTTCACCTGACCTGGGATCCATTCAGTAGTTCTCCGTGTGTGCTATGCTCCAGGCATCCTAGGATAGCTTTTATCGCATGCTATGGCCACCAGACAACAGATTGTGCATATGGGAGAGACCTTAGAGCAACGAGGTCCAGCTGATGATGGCAGGAGGCAGGCCCTTTCCAGTTCAGAAGACAAAGGCAGAGAACCACTGGGCCTTGCAGGAGCCTGGCAGATGAGGAGGCCATGCATGTGTGCTTCCCCCGGCTCCTCTAGCTGCATGTGTGGTTGCCCTGTCTCCTGTAGCTGCATGGCCTCTTTAAGTCAGCCTGCACCTTTTGCTTCTGTCCCCTAAGCTAGCTGTCACGGCTCCTTTGTCTCTCAGGAGGCCCTGCCCCTGCTCAAGGCAATCAATCCAGATGCTTTGCAGTTTGGATGGTCTGTGGCTTTGCTCTGGTGTGAGGCTGCAGGGCTTTGGCATGTGTGTGACACTTTACCTCTTCTCTGGACTCCTAGTGACGCCTCTGTTTGGTGGTTTTTATGTGCCAGTGTTTGCCATTTGTTTCATTTGGGTCTTTGTACCTGGAGACTAAAGAAGTGTAGCAAGAATCCAGTCGTTTAATTTCTCCCTTAAGGATGGCAATGCCAACTTGGCCTTTGAGCAAATGAGCTTTTAGCTCGCAGCCCTTGCTGACTGACTTCAGAACTAGGTATCCCTTGGCTGGATGCATCTATTTTCACCTACCTTTCTATCTCCAGGCATTGTCAGTGGCCCATTCCTTTTGTGAAAATTCTACATGATTGGCTCCATTGGAGTCAGCCGTCACCAGTGTCTTCCTGGTGTAGATGGGCTGGAGGCTTGTGGCAGCAGAGTCTGGAACTGGATTGGAAATACACTGGGGCAGGTCTGTGATCTTTTGCTCTGCCACAGACCTGAGAGAGCAAAGGTGAACCAGTGGAGGCCGCCTTGAGAGGAAGCTTGGAGGGCGACTGGGCTGGGGCTCAGATAGGCCTTCAGGAATATGTGCTGAACAGAGGAGGAGAGCAGGCTGATACAGTCAGAGGAAGGGAAAGATCCCAGAGCTCTGCCTCTCCCTCCCTAGTGTGGGGTTTAATGAAGAGGGTCACCACAACTGGCCCAGCACTCTTTCTCTTGCCAGAGCTCCTGTCTAGTCCCTTGTCTGGATGTAGTCAGAGTCAGGGCCACATGCATAGCTACAGAGAGTTCCCTTTATCTCTTATTTAAGGCAGGGGCAGGGTTGAGGTGAACAGGGTGGGGGGTGGGGGCAACATGTGCTGCCATGTTGTATGCAACTGGGTGTGTGGGCATGGAGGGGCAGGGCCCCCACGGAACAGTCGTAGACATGACCCCATCCTAAGGGGTCGAGCATTAGCCAAGATTATTCCACTAAGCAAGCTGAGAGGCAAAGTGGCTCTCTTCTGGGGGTCAGGGCCCGAGGCTTGGGTGTCCAGAGTGGCACCTACATCACCTGGCTGCCCTTGGCAGGCTTGCTCTCCTCTCCTACTCGGCTTCCATATGAGGAGAACGGAAGGCGTGTTTGTTGTGTATTTATAGTTTTGATTGCTTCATTTCCCATACTTAAGTGATGTTCTGACTGGGACTCAGCTCATAGCGGAAGTGGAGCCTGAAGTCTTGTTTTTTCCAAAATGGTTCTTTGCCTTGGCAGCATTTGTGGACAAAGCCATCCTTTGTGCAGTGATTGGAAATGCTGTTTATCCCAGATCAATTTCTGATGGCTGAAGCTGACATCTTCCTGTGTCTGACTGGATTTGTCTCTCACTCCTCTGTAGCCTTTGAGAGCTGGCCATGGCCTCTCCAGCCTCCGAGAGGCACTGCCAAGCCCGCAGAGCCTGGTGGTCAGGGCCCTGCTTCCGGCTTTGTGTTTCTCTGGAGATTTTATCTCAATAAAGAGGCAGGAATCACATTATTAGGGACTAACAGATAAGGAGCTATGCCATGCTGGAGAGAAAAGTACGCAGGCCAGGCGGGAAAGCCTCTGCTCGCTGAGACTGGTGGCTGGGGAAGTCACATGGAAGCCACACTCCCTCACAAGAGCAGCAGCGGGAAGGGGGAGCCTCACATTGGCATTCGTGCCTGTCAGAGGGGCGGGCCGTCGCCACTGCTCCATTGTGGAAGTTGTGAAGGCAGGAGGGGTGTTGGCAGCCCTTTGCTCTGGGATGGATTTTAGAAAAGGTTGCCACCACGAGTGTGTCACGTTGTCTGCCCTTGTGACTCTTGTCTATCACTTTGACGTTTGTGCAAATGCAGGGTCCCTCCAGGAGGCTGGAACCACGGTGTGTGGAGCAGGCGTGGTCATGCCAGGATGAGGGGACTGGTGCCTTCTGCACAGCGGGATTAGGGGTCTGCACAGCCAGCTTCAGCCAGGCCCCCCCCCCCCCCGCCCGGTGGTTACTGGAGGTGGCCACCACTGGTTGAGTATTTTGTGTGGTTCTGGGATGCAGTGAGTTAAAACTCACTCATAGAATATAACATCCAGCTGCAAATTGGAATGTCAGTATCCAGACTCTTCCTTTCTGGCTCCAGGAAGCCAGAATTCAGAAGCTTCATTAGTTTCTTCTAGGTGGTACATTAGTGGTGGCCTGGTGTGCCCACATTGCCCATTGGATGGTGTTTGACCCTTGGAGGATCTCTTATTGGTCTGCTGCTCTACAGCAGAGAGAGTTTCCTTTTAACATCCAAGATTGCCGGGCAGTGGTGGCACACTCCTTTAATCCCAGCTTTTGGGAGGCAGAGGCAGGTGCATTTCTGAGTTCGAGGCCAGGCTGGCTGGTCTACAAAGTGAAATTCCAGGACAGCCAGGGCTATACAGAGAAACCCTGTCTTGAAAAACCAAAAAACCAAAACCAAAACCAAAACCAAAAAACCCAAGATTGAGGAGCACAGGAGCTTAGTAGAGCCCACAACTCCTGCAGAGGGGCCCAGTATAAATGACTGGTACCGTGTTTCCATCTCTTTCCCCTTGGATTGAAGAAGGGACAGGGACAATGAGAGCCATCAGTAGTCCCTGTTAAATGCCACGGTGTTCTGGGCACCTCCTTGCATATTACCTCATTTAATCCTTACAGTGTTTCTGTGAGATAGTGACTGGGTTTGGCTGGTTCTTGTTGTTGAGTGAGGGTCTTATACAGCCCAGGCTGGTCTCTAATTCCTTATGTAGCCAGGGATGGCCTTGGTCTCTTGATCCTGCTGTTTCTACCTCCCAAACACTGGCGTTACTGGTACATGCCACCATATCTTATGGAACAGAGACTATTTAGATCCTACTTTATCCTTTAAAATTCTCAAAAAAGGCCATTAAACCCTAGTGACCCTAGAAGGCCAAGTGGGTAGCTGGGATTTGAGGGGAATACCTGACTGCAGAGACGAAATCCTATACGTGCCGAAGCTGAGCGGTTGCCCTGTCCTTGAAACGAGCCATCCTGTGGGGGAATGAAGCACAGTTCCAGCCTGTAGTTTGCAAATGCAGAAACCTGTCAAGGTTGCCTGTGCCAGGGTTGCCAGGTTGTGTGCGTTCAAGCTGAGTGGGCATTGAACTTAGGACTGCTGGGCCCAGAGCCTGTTGGTAGCAACCTGTTGTGGATTTCCTTCTGTTTCTGGAATGGAAGCTATTAGAATCTGTGTCTGAACTTCCTCTTGCCTTCACATCTGCCCACCAGGATGATTTCAACCATCATAAGTGGTACGGATTTGAGGTACTGGGTCCTCTGAAGGGACGGCCAGAATCTGTCTCCTGCTCTGTGATTGTCCTCAACAGGACGCCGAGACTAGAAACCAGTGGTGCTGGGTGGGCGCTTTGAGCTTCATAGAAAGTGCTGTCATTTATTTCTATGTGTGTGCATTCTTTATTCACTTAGAGTTAACATATAATGTAATGAGTGTCATTGTGCCATTTGCATAATTATATATCATTATCTCTTCCGTGTCCCCAGCTCCTTTTGCTGCTCTTCTTCCTGTGTTGAAACAGCCCCTCTGCTGCATGCATTCCTCACCTTCTCACCCTACTTACACACACACACACACACACACACACACCCCTAGATTCCACATATGAGAGAAAATGTGACATTTGTCCCTTGTAGCTTTGCTGATGGTTTGAGAAGTATGGGTGTTAGATCAGAATGGCCTCCCTCACCACTCGTCCTTCTGCAGTCAAACCAAACACCTTGGTTAAACATGCATTGAGAAGGGATCCCAGGAACTGGGATGTGGGATGGTACGTATTCTGTTTTCAACATGCTGTGCGCACAAGGTCTCTCAGTTTGGGTTTTATTGCTGTGAAGAGACACCATGACTGCAGCAACTCTTATAAAGGGAAACATTGAATGGGGCTGGCTTATGATTTCAGAGGTTCAGTCCATTATCACCATGGCGGGAAGCATGGCAGTGTGCAGGCAGGCATGGTGCAGGAGGAGCTGAGAGTTCTACATCTGGATCTGAAGCCCGCCAGGAGGAGACTCTGGGCATAGCTTGAGCTTATATACGAGACCTCAGAGCCTGCCCACAGGGTGACATAGTTCCTCTAATAAGGCCACATTTCCCAATAGTGCCACTGCCATGAGTCTGTGGGGGCCATTCCTAGTCAGATGACCACACAAGGTGCCTCCCGTCTCCTGCGGTAGCTGCCGCAGAGCGAGGGCAGTCAGGGAGGCTTCTCAAAAGAGGCACTCCTTACCAGGGCCTAGGCAGATGAGGGCAGTGTTTGTAGGATGGAAGTTGGAGACCCTGGCCAGGAAATCTGGATAACATCTGTGTGTAATAACGTCCATCTTCAAGGAAAGTCTGACGACAGATTGTGTGTCAGTCAGGATCTTCTGGAGACCTAGGAGGCCTCTGAGCCAGACACATGCTGTCGCTGCGGTGGAGCTGGGAGGGAGGTTGGAGCAGGGCTGTGTTCACAGCGATGAGCTTTCCCTCTGGGAAAGGAAGAGCAGCATGGAGGGACCGAGGGCTTATCAATGGGACCACACCCGACCTAACTACTCCAGGCCACTTGTGCTGTGCATACTGGTGCTGGAAGTGCCCCCGTCATCTGTTGCACCCCATTCCTTCCTCAGGTACCACACAAGCAGTTCATGAGTGTCAGCCAGCTTTGTTGCTGCAGAGAAGAGGGGAGTAGACAGGGCCGCCGGCAAACGCGTGGGATCCTGAGTTAGGAGACTTGGTGCCTCGCAGCCCCAGACGGTGACTGGGAACACCCTTCTCTTTACTCATGTGTGGTTCAGGCTTAGCCAAGACTTCAGTGGGAAAGAAAGCCTAGAGGAAAATGTAGAATTCACAAAGGTCCTGGAGTGGAGCCAAGCCTGTGTCCACAGTGCCCACATCACTAACCTGGGTTTTCTGAAGACTGAGCCCAGAATGCTTTATCCTGCCCTCTCTTGATAGAACAGTGCATTTGATTAATTATACTTTTCTTCATGGCCACAATGGCTGTACTGGCTGGTTTTGTGTGTCAACTTGACACAGGCTGGAGTTATCACAGAGAAAAGAGCTTCGGTTGAGTAAATGCCTTCATGAGATCCAGCTGTGGGGCATTTTCTCAATTAGTGATCAAGGGGGGAGGGACCCTTGTGGGTGGTGCCATCCCTGGCCTGGTAGTCTTGGGTTCTATAAGAGAGCAGGCTGAGCAAGCCAGGGGAAGCAAGCCAGTAAGGAACTTCCCTCCATGGCCTCTGCATCAGCTCCTGCTTCCTGACCTGCTTGAGTTCCAGTCCTGACTTCTTTTGGTAATGAACAGCAACTGGAAGTGTAAGCTGAAGAAACCCTTTCCTCCCCAACTTGCATCTTGGTCATGATGTTTGTGTAGGAATAGAAACCCTAAGACAATGGCACCGGGATAAATTACTTTCTTTTTGTTTTTCCTCTATAGATTTATTAATTAGAATAACCTAAGTGCTAGCAGCAGTTTGAGTTCCTGCTGCAGCCTGAGAGAGGCAGACACCCTAATCTCACAGTCATCGGGTGCTTCGGCTTCCCGGGATGTGAGGAGGGCACTGCTCCCTGCTGTGTGAAGGAAGGCCACACCGAGGCAGCATTCTGGAGCTAGTCTGGGGCCAGGGTCAGATCAAAAATGAAACCTCACTGACATTTGTCTTCACATGGGCTTGTGATAGTCATTGTTCCTTCCATTAGGAGCCTTCCTTGGAGGGCCTCTTCCTCAGGTCAGGTGGGAGCCTGGCTCTTTGTTTGGGAAGCTACGTGACTCTAGTATGCGATTGATAGATGGATGAGGGAATGAACATCTGAGCCCTGGGCCATTGTGTTTCCAGGCAGAGTGTGACTAGTGTTCTGGCTCAGCCCTGCCAGTTTTCTGTCCTAGGTCTTATCCTGTTTCCTTTCTGTTTCTCAGGGATGCTTGACTAGGCCACAGATTAACACCCCCCTTCTTGTTCCTCTGCCCCACCGTCTTTCTGTTAGCTCTAGTTCTTACTAGTAGCTTTGATGGACAGGCGCTCTCCAGCTGCTCTCTGTGTTGTGAAACACTTTTATATTGAGGACATTTGGTAGCATCATCAGTCCTAGAGTCCTAAGCCACGAAGCTGGCTACTGGGCCTTTGAGCACCCCTGTTGTGGCCTCATGTCATTGGTAACGGGCATGGTCTATATTCTCAGACATAGTCACAGACCAGTATTAGATGTGTGATTTGGCCCCTATGCTTCCCAGCAGCCACCACAAGGGGAAATCAAGGAAACAGATGGAACAGTGCTGACATCTCCAGCTCTGGAGATGCAGCTAGCATCTGGCCATGCCTTCAGCATGAGCTTAGCACCAGTGGAGATGCAGCTAGCATCCGGCCATGCCTTCAGCATGAGCATAGCACCAATGGAGATGCAGCTAGCATCCGGCCATGTGTTCAGCATGAGCATAGCCCCAGTGGAGATGCAGCTAGCATCCGGCCATGTGTTCAGCATGAGCATAGCCCCAGTGGAGATGCAGCTAGCATCCGGCCATGCCTTCAGCATGAGCATAGCACCAATGGAGATGCAGCTAGCATCTGGCCATGTGTTCAGCATGAGCTTAGCACCAATGGAGATGCAGCTAGCATCCGGCCATGCCTTCAGCATGAGCATAGCAAACGGAGAAGCCTGACGGAGGCAGGACATGCGATGCATACTGCCATTCCCTATCCTCGAATGCTTTTCTGTGTGGGAAGGGTCAGCAGTGCGGCTTCTGCGAGTATTTGTGCAGTGTACACTGTGTATTGAACATTGTCCTGTGTCAGCTGTATGCTAACTCCAGAAGGCAACATGGAGAGCCAGATGTTTACTAACGATGGACTGTCTTTATGCAAGCATGTAGTTCAGTACTGCCTGATCTGCTGTCTGGGCTGATGAACAGCTGCATGAGGCAGTAACTCACTGTGCACGACAGATGTTGTCGGGGAACAGAGACTTGGGAAAGCACTCAGAAATTGCAAGCTGAGTGTGTTCCCAAGGATTTCACCCTTCCTCCCAGCATAATATTAGTTCTCATCTCACATTGCCCTTCTGTTTGTGTGGTGGGTGAAGGCGATAGTTGAGCCCATTGGGTCTCTGAGGCTGTAGAAGAATTCTCACTAGGGAGCAGGGAATTTGCCTAGACATGCTATATGTAGTGGCGTGTACTGCAGACAAGCTTCAAGAGGGCAGCCTGGCAGGGATCATTTGCTCATAAATGTTGTCTTTGTTTTCTTCCTTCAGATGAACTGCGCCAAGCCATCGTGGCCATGATGAACAGAAAGGATGAACTGGAAGAAGAGAATGGGTACTGTGATATCATGGCTATGACTTTACCGGACACTCTGCCCGCAGTGGTGGAGAGAATGGATGGAGACAGTGGTGCCTTGCTGCCATAGCTGTGACCGACGACTTCTTAACTTACTATTGCTTTAAATTCCTGTGTGCGCGCATGCATGTTTGTGTAGGCCAGAAGAGGGGACAGAATGCCATGAAGCAAGCTTTACAGATACTGCTGAGTTGTCTGACATGGATGCTGGGATCTTAGCAGATTTCTTACTTTTCTTGAATGGAGTGTTTCAGTAGCCTTGCTGCAGCTTGCATATAAGCTAGGGGTATAGACAACCAGAAACAGTGGTGCTGCCTTCCAACAAGAAGGGTGTGGAAGAGGAGAGCCTCCAGTGCCAGCCCTCACTGATGTGACACACACAGACACACACACAGACACACACACACACATACACACACATACACACACACACACACACACACACACACACACACACACTTCAGTGGTTTTTCATATATTCTCAGATATATGCAGCCATTACCATGGTCGGTCTTAGAATAGCTTTATCGTCTCAAGAACATGCCACACCACATCTGTCTATCTCTCTGCCCATAAAACATCCTTGAAATAACCTTTAGCTGAGGGTTTATATTCTGTGTTCCAGTCCCATTCAAATTAGGGATATTTGGGGCAACATGACATTTGGATTTTTTTAATTTGGCCAAAACCCAGTAGTCTACTCCAAGAGGCAAATTGTTTTCTTAATTTTCTCTTCCTTCCCTATTGAAATCCATACTAGATACTACCAGTCGCCACCATGAGAATGTCTGAGGTTGATCATTCTCCCCTCTAGAGTCTGTGTGGAGGCTGGGGCGGCCAGCGGCAGGCTTGCATGAGGTTATTCACGAGGTGGTTATTCACGAGGTTATTGCACGAGTCTTTAAGACACCTTCGTAGCATTTGCTAGCTGCTTGTTTCCCCTGATCACACCTATCCAAGCACAGGGACCAGCGTCTTACCACAGGGGCCTGCTCAGGGCTCAGGCCCTTGGCTTTGGTTTGCTGTCTGCTAACATCAGCTTAGCTAAGGTGTAAGTGCATTGGGTTTGTGCAGAGCCTGTGGTCAGCGATGAGCCCTGATCCGGGTCAGAACTATTATACAGGCAGGCTGGATGCAGAGCCTCTGACCTGTGGGGGTCTTTTGCAGGTCACTGCGGAATCTCCTTGACGGTGAGATGGAACACTCAGCGGCTCTCCGGCAAGAGGTGGATGCCCTGAGGAGGAAGGTGACAGAGCAGCAGGAACGTCATGCCACAAAGGTCCAGGCGCTGGCCAGGTAGACAGGGCAGGGCGGGGAGGCAAGCATGTGAGCCTGTTCCACACACACCTGCTTTCCCATTTGTCTGTGAGAAAAGTCTTGCTGTGTATGGTCTCCAAGTGCAGGGGTTACAGGCATGTGCCCCACAGCTCACTCATCCTTCTAACAAAACAGAAAGGGAGTGCCAAAGGAGGAAGCCACATTTGTGCATTTCACCTGATGCGCTCGTCTGAGGGAGGGACACACATGCGTGTGTAGGAGTCGGGAGGTTAACTGACGGCGCTCGCTCGCCTTCCCTCCACTCAGCCTGCTCCCTGCTGTCCTAGCCATAGCCCGTGCTGGGACTCTGTGTGCACGAGGCGATGTGCAATCTGAGTATTCCTCTCCTCTTCTGTACAGAGCTCTCACGCCATCCCAGGCAGGCTCTGTATAGGTGTGTCCAGGGTTGCTGCCCTCTTTCTAGTAGCTCCTGATGTGCTCTGGTCTGACTGTGTTAGGATTGGGTTAGCCAGTCTGCCAGTAGGGAGCAGTAAGGAGGTTTTTGTCTTCTGTAGTACTCCCCAGTGCATAACCTGAATGTCTGCCACTGTGTTCCCACTGAGTGTGCTTGCTGGAAGTGGTCCTGGCTTTGCGGGTCTCAGTGCAGGCATGTGCAGGCATGTGCAGGCTGTGTCCCTCACAGGTACTGAGCTCTATGGGCCTCACAGCATTGCGGTAAGTGGTGCGCTCCCAGCTGTTCTTGCGGGAGCAAGGTTTTGGGTCTTATAATATCACAGGAGAAAAATTAGGCTGGTGGGTCATTTTTCAAGAGCATTTCTATAATTGCAATTATTAAGCTTATTTTAAGAGGCACTAATTATTTTTTCTGTGATGTCATTTATATCTTATTAAATAAAACATGATGAATTAAACTTCCCTCCTCCCATGGAAGCACCTATTCTTTTTCCTGAGTGCATTCTCCTGTGGACATGGTTTATCCCCTGCATGTGCGACTGACTCCACTGTTCCTCATCTTGCCCTCCCCCTTACTGTAAGGCAGTTTGAGGTTAGCCATTTGTATAGGCCTGTGTGTGGTATTAAATTGAATTAATGTAGCATATTAAATCGACCACACTAATTGGTCAGTTTAGCATTTGGGCTGTTTCCAGTTTTTCCTATTTTTAGGAGATGTGAGCAGCCTCTAGGCTGTGTTAGTGACTTGTCTCACTACTGTGACAAAACATTCGACAGATGCCACTTAGTGAAGGACCTCACCATAGTAGACAGGAAGTGGTAGTGTGGCTGCTGACATCACTGCAGCAGACAGGAAGTGGTAATGTGGCTGCCGCCATCACTGCAGCAGACAGGAAGTGGTAATGTGGCTGCCGACATCACTGCAGCAGACAGGAAGTGGTAATGTGGCTGCCGCCATCACTGCAGCAGACAGGAAGTGGTAGTGTGGCTGCCGCCATCATTGCAGCAGACAGGAAGTGGTAGTGTGGCTGCCGCCATCATTGCAGCAGACAGGAAGTGGTAGTGTGGCTGCCGCCATCATTGCAGCAGACAGGAAGTGGTAGTGTGGCTGCCGCCATCATTGCAGCAGACAGGAAGTGGTAATGTGGCTGCCGCCATCATTGCAGCAGACAGGAAGTGGTAATGTGACTGCTGACATCACTGCAGCAGACAGGAAGCAGAGGGCTCACATTGGTACCAGTAGTGGCTACTATCTTCAAGACCCCCTTCTTTCCCCTAGACTGTATTCTAAAGGGCCCATAACCTCCCCGCACTTCCCGCACCTGGGGACCCAGTGCTAAACACATGATCATGTGGGGACATTTCATACTAAAACACTGACATTGGTGGTTCTTTGAAACTGCTTTTGAATAAAGCCGGGAGGGGTATGCCCAGAGGCCGTGCTAGGTGGTGCGGGTGTGTGTTTTCTCCCACCTGTAATTCAGCACAGTCCTGTGAGCAGATTTCTATTCCATTCCTTGAACTTCTCCTCTTTGCGTCCTAACATGGTGTCTCCAGGAAGTAGTTCTCAACCTGTGGGGCCTTTGGTAGCATGTTCTAACACCTTTCACAGGGGTCGACCAAGACCATCAGAAAACAGCTGTTTACATTATCATTCATAGCAGTGGTGGGATTACAGTTATGAAGTAGCAACAGAAGTAATTTAACGGCAGTGGGTTTTTTCCCACATCATGAGGAGCTGTAACAAAGGACACAGCATTAGGAAGGCTGGGAAGCCCTGCTCTAGGGCGTCAGAGGCGGGTCAGAGGCAGTGGAAGTAGAGTGATTAGTTCCTGCTGTGCGTTTACTCACTGCTCTTCCATCTCACCTGACCTCACTGGTGTTCTGTGGTGTGTGCTGACTCTAACCCTGATTAACATCTTCAGAGACACTGGTTTTGAACATCAGTAACGGGGAGGGCTATGGTCCCTTCATTTTGTTGGCTGGTGTTAGGAGTCAGCCTAGCCTCGAGCCCTGGCTCCATTGCTGGACGTTCTGTTTCTGGGGGACTTGCTCAGCTCCTGCTGCCCTGGCTTCCCCACCTGTGTGGAAGAGGTCTCACCCACTGCTGTGCACAGAGGAGGAAGGCCGTTGGAGGCTTGAGGCACTTGGCGAGCCGCTGCGCCTGTTTTATATTGAGTGCTTTTTTTAGCTGTAGTAATCTAGAGAAAAATGTATCCTATACATGGGATAGAGAGGCAGCGGTTTTATAATGCGAAGCCTTTTCGGTTATGCAAGAACTGTTTAAGGTACTTGGCAGTTTGCAGGTGGAAGGACACCTGTAAAACAGACCAATTCTTTAAAAAGAGAAAGTGGGAGAAATCCCCCTGAGCAGCTGGCCACATTGGTGGGCAAGTGGACCTGCTCAGGCGGTTTCTGCTTGGTGGCCAGAAGGGCTGTGAGGTACAGTCGCACTGGGGTAGTGACTGTCATAGGCTGAGGCTCCCCTTCTAACCCCTGACCCTAGTCTCCAGCTCAGGTGGCAGGATCTATCCCGCAGGTGGCTTAGTGGTTTACGGTACAGGTTCTGCCATTAGACTTGGGGGCCAGAGTGTGGTTTTGTTCCTAGCTAGTTAGATGATCTCAGGTGAGTTCCTGACCTCTTTAAATTCCTTTATTTGTAAAATGGGAAAAAGAAAACTTGAATGACTAATCACATGGCTAAAAAGAGACCACGACAGACCATTTTTGCTGGTTCAGTAATACACTTTGTATGAAGATAATACATGTTAACTACCATCACTTTGTATTAATTAGGTTACTGAAAGCTTCTCTAATCAAAGGTGCATTCTAATAGCAACAAGACATGAATAGCAAAAGGATGAAAAGCTAGGCTCTATCAGGCTCAGACGAGCACAGTCTATTCTAAGTACCCAGTAAGAGTTCGTGTGTGTGTGTGTGTGTGTGTGTGTGTGTGTGTTACCAGTCCTGGGTACATGGTGGTGAAACAGGAACACACTGAGCAGATTTGCTTATTCCTTTTGCTCAAAATTTCCGACTTTGAGCATCTGCTCTGGTTCAGCAGAGAGCAAGGCCATGTGCCGTGTGCACAGCTTTTCTGCTTTCTTGGGCCTGTCTGCCACTCACTCTTGATGGGCAGCATTGCAGGCAGGTGCAGTCAAGGCCTTGAAGTCACATCTCTAAATAATTCATTGACTTCCTTCCAGCTGGGAGACAAACGTTAGAGAAGAGAAGACTACATTTACATGAGGAGTCCCTTTGAAGGAAGTGTTTTAGTCTCTGGTATTGAAGACCACTGCAGAAATAACTGCCTCCTAGTTCTAGAAGCTGGGAAGGCTAGGGTTGAGGGGCTGTCCCTTCAGGGGTCTTCTGGCATGTCAGAATGCAATGGAAGTCATTACATCACAGAGAATGGGAGGAGAGAGGCAGAGGATCTGCTCTTGTAACAGACATGTTTAGTACTAAGCCACGGATGAGGGCAGAGCCCTTGTAACCTTTTAAAAAATTATTTAAATTTTTATGTGTCCAAATATTTTGCTTTTGTATATGTCTATGCACCAAGTGTATTTCTTGTACCTGTGGAGGTCAGAAGACATTGGATCCCTAGAACTTGAGTTCCTAAAAGTTATAAGCCTCCACATGGGTACTGGGACCTGGATTTGGGTCTTTAGGAAAAGCTGTAAGTACCCTTAGCTGCTGCGCCATCTTGCCAGCCCCTGGCCAAGTCCTATTGGCCAACTCTCACCACTGCTGTTGCATCAGGGATTGAGTCTCTCACACAGGAATTTAGAGAGACAGGGTCAAGGTCATTGGGTCACTCTGGGAACACTTTTCTGTCTCTGCTCATCATGTTAGCTGTCTCTTGTGTGACATTATCATCTCCCAATTTGGTATCCTGAATCAGCAAGTGTTTAGAATTTTCCATGATTTCTGCGAGCGAGGTGTCTGAGAATGGATGGGGGGGGGCTTACGGGAGGTAGAGGTTGATTTGCTGGCTAGAGTTTTGTACTCAAAGACTTGACTCAGACTGGGGGCTAGTGTCTTCTGTCTCTGTCTGTCTGTCTGTCTGCCTGCCTGTCAATAAGAGGCCTAGGGTTCTTACTCTGAAGGCTTCTGTGTGTGCCTCCCATAGAGAAAGAACGTGCTCCAGATGGAGGTCTCGAGGTTTCTGTCTCCTTGGAGAACATGCTGTGTTCTGTGGATACACAGAACAGCCCCGGCGGTATGGCAAGCAGTAATACTAGGCTCCAGGGTCAGTGAGACCATTTCAAAGGCTGCCCATCCCCATCGCTAGATTCACCTTCCTCCTGAGGCTGCAGGGACCTCCAGCATGCAGGGCCAATAGCATGTCTGTACCTTCCCAGAAAACCATGTGGTTTTCTGAGGTCCTGAGGTATTGATTTCATATGACTTGGGTGCCAGGGAGTTTACCTAATGCAGTCTGCAAGTGGGAGCCTGGGAAATCCAGTGATGTGGTCTGAAGGCCTAGGTCCAGGTTGACAGCTAGGAGCCCCAGGGCAGGAGAGGACAACCCCTGGCTCCAGGAGTCAGGCCGAGAGAACGTTGACCTTCCCTGGTTCTTTTGTTTGGAGTCCTCAGTGCAAGGAGGGCACCTGGTTGTTCTGATAAGGTCCCAGCCTGGTCCACTAATTCAGATGCTGACTCTCCAGGAAACACCTTGGCATCCATGACCCTCGGTTAGACCCTCACACTCCACCACGCCTCGCTCTCCTTCCTGGCTACCCATCCATGCTAGTTTGACTCCGTTGCTTTTATTCCTTGGCCACCATGATGGGGTCTAGGAAGGGTGAGCGGCTGATGTGTGTGGCTGACGTTCCTGACTGGACAGGCGGGATCTGGGAGTTGGTGGACCTCTGTTCCTTTGAGGGGAGATTCTAACCTGGTATGTCAATGCACTACTGTGAGAGGGGCGCAGCTCTTCCTGAGGACGGCACCTGAGCTGCTGAAGCCAGCCTGCCTGAGCCGCTTTCCACCTGCCATTCTTTGTTGCTTCATTCAGATTGCTTAGTACTGCTGTGTTCTAACTAAGGGTTCATGTTTGTATGTTAGGGGCAAACAGTGGATTGTGTTTTTCTCTGGGCTTAAGTACTTCTGTCCTTTTGACAGCCCAAGGGTGTGGAAAAGCGTTCTGGAAGACAAACAGTGAATTGTTTGTCAAGCATCGCTTGGAGAGCTGCTTCCTGTCTCCTCTGTGGGAGCTGCCTCTGACCCTGTTGTCTCTTCTCTCCTGTGCTCTCCTGGTGCACTGTGCCGGCTTCCCCAGCCTGCTTCCACGGCCAGCTCCTCCTCCGCCCAGGACTTTCACGGAGTGGTACACAGCATCCACCTGTCCTCCTCACGTAGGCAGTGCCCCTCGCCCTGCTGCATCTGCCTCTCAACCAGGAAAGCATTCAGGGCAGGGGACTCTGCTCCTGAGGCTGTCACCTCTCATGACTTCTTCCCAAGTGATGTCAGCATGCTTTGGCAGACAGAACCCAACATTTGTTGCTATAGCAGGGAGATCTAAGAGGGAGTCACTTTCTTTAGGTGCTATTATTGGACCTGGGCACTCTGGCAACATCAGCAAATCTCTTCATGACCTTCACTTTTTGAACTCCAGTGCGGTTCTCCCATAGGTTTTCCACACAGAAGCATAGGTGGCATGTGGTAGCAGCAGCCTTGTGTAAGTCCCAAGAGGAAGAGGATTTATACACTCACTGCTACATTTTATCCTTGGAGGAGTTGATGGCCATGACCCAGAGCCCCACCAGCTGACTGCAGCAGGCAGTGAGCCTGTGTGTCCCTGCCCTATTTGCATTGCTGGGAGGTGTGACTTACTCCTCTTAGGTGATTTTGTCATTGCTGTGACCACAGGAGCACCTAGAGGGAGGACCGGTTTATTGTGCTCACAGTTTCACAGCTCATCACGGGGAAGGCACGGTAGCAGGATTCCTCTCATGTCAGCAGCAGAAGGGGCTGAGCCCGGACTCTCTCCTTTACCCATTCGCTAGCCAGGCTCCACCTCCCCAGTGTTACATAGCACCACACACCCCTGCTGGGGGGTGAATATTCAACCCTGTCAGCCCGTGGCTGTAATGGTACTGTCTCTTTTGGCATCTGGCCCAGCTCTAGGCCTTGCATGGCTCATTCTTCTTGAAGAACCTGCCATCTTGGTTGTTGCCTTGGCTGTTAATAGTTCCAGAATCTGAGGCTGACCCGGCTGTTGGAGTCCTTTCTTTGTCCATAGCATCTTGAAGCCTTTGGCATTGTGGAGGTCAGCTTCCTTGGGTGTTACAGCCCTGCTTGGTCAGTGTGTACCCTCTTGTTTATTGTTCCTGCTGGGCTGGTGGCCAGTGAGACCTTCCACGATGGTGTCTATATGTGAGATCAAGGTCCTTGTGGCACACCTTATAGGGCATAGGCCTATATAGGAAAGACAGGGACCTCAGAGCCCTGCTGAGATCCTGTCTGGTATCTCTGTCTGGTGAGATTTTGGGTTTTCAATGAAAGCTCTAAATCTCATATTGTCTGTGAAGACTCAAGCTCTGCCTTTTTCTGTTGGTCATTGGAGAACTATGGACTCTGATCTCTGGGTCAAGGACATAAGGGTATATTCTGTCTTGACATGTATCTGCCAAGCACTTAGTCCAGTGGGCTGACCCTCTCCTTCTTTTGGCTCTGGTATGTTTCTATCAAAAGATACATATTTTTAAAGCCAGGTATAGTGGTGTACACCTTTAATCCCAACATTGAGGAGGCAGAGGCAGGTGGATCAGAGTTTGAGGCCAGCCTGGTCTACAGATCAAGTTCCAGGACAGTCAGGTGAAATAGACACTTAAGGGTTCTTTGGAACGTCAGTTGTGTTGCTAAGGCCAACATATGAAGGAATGTTTCATTGATGTGGACACAGGTGAAAAGCTAAGAAAGACTCATGAAGGAAAGTTTAGCTGTAGCAGACTCAGGAAAAAGGATGTTCTGCTAAAGCAAGCATGTTAAAGGACACGTGAAAGATTCTTCGCTAACAACATGCATGTATTGGTCTGCCTTACACTGTGTAGTTGAGCTCCATTTTTCAGGACTCCATAGAAAGAAATGCACCAAAATACTTCTGGTGGTGTGCTGTGGCTTCTTGCCACTTCCACAGACTTGAACTGATTGGCAGAGTGGTTTTTGAGACAGATGCAGGGCTGAGGCAAGACCCATGGAGGACATGTGCTGTTTGGAGGGTGTAAAAAGGATTCACCTGTTGGTCTTACTTTGCTGATCTTCACTTCACCGAGAGAGGCACAGCTGAAAACTTTTCCTGGTGTTCCAGTTGGCCCTGGTGCTGGCTTGTGCCAAGGCTGAGGCCTGTCTCTGCCACTGCTGCTGACCATGTTTGCTACCTCAACTCTACCAAATGGACTGCTAGTCTACTTGTGGAGTGTTTGTGAGTAGATCGAGCTGCTGCTGCTGACCTGTGAACTGAACTGCTGGTTTCTAGATAACACAGATGGGAGTTGCTCCAAAGAACCTTTCTAAACAGGTCCACAACCCTGCTCCCCCACCCCATATCCTTTCTTTTCTACTAACTCTTGTGGGGGGTGGGCTAGAAGGGAGGTTAAAGTGTTTAAGAACCATCATTAAAAATAGGATTTGAAAAAATTAAAGTTACACAGGAGTGACAGAAACTGAACCAGTGAACAGAAAGGCACCAGCTCAGGTTTAACATATCTAATTTGGTCAAGGTAATCACATCTCCTTCCCAGCATGATTGCTGCAGGGTTCCTGAACTGTTTCAGAAATGACATGTGGTCTAAATTTGCTACGGAGACAGGGCTAGGTCTTCAGAACTGTGGTGGGAGCTCATCTCTTGTCTGTTGGATGGCTCTGTCCTCTGGGTAACTTTCTGTTGGGGTGTGAAGCCTAGAGCTGCCTTGGCTATTGTGTTCTCCTTAAGCTTTTTTTTTTTTTCCTGGTTTTATCGAGACAGGGTTTCTCTGTGTAGCCCTGGCTGTCCTGGAACTTACTCTGTAGACCAGGCTGGCCTCGAACTCAGAAATCCGCTTGCCTCTGCCTCTCAAGTGCTGGGATTACAGGCGTGCGCCACCCCCTCGGCTGGCCATTGTGTTCTCATGAGGGAAGACAGCATAGGGTGAGGGTGTGTAGGCACTAGGAATGGGGGGCGGTGGGCAAGAGGGCTGGGTCTCAGGATATCCTGGGATGCTGGGTCAGCCTACTCTGAAGGCCTCTCTGGACCTTCTCGCAGGGTGGGCTGATGAATCCCCATTGCTCTTCAGATAAACTGGAGTTGGGTTTTCTGTTTCTCTTCACTTTAAGAACATTCATCCACAGAAGGTTGTGTCCAGCATCTCCTGACCTACCCAGGTATGGGCTCTCCTCGATGCTCATGCTCAGGCCGCGCATTGCACAACAGGAACTACTGGCAGTGACAGCGGCATACTGCAACCAAGGGCTCAAATTTAGGCCAGAGGCTTCCTGAGGAAGGGGCATGCTCTCATGCTCACCTGGTCTCTTGCCCCTGACGTAATGCCTGGCTCCAATAGGTCTCAGTGAAGTTGGTTTGGTGAGGGAGAGAAGTGCTTTGGGGCTGGTGGTGGGGTCACCTGACCTAAGTATCTCTGATCTGAGAATGCCTGCTGGGCTCTTCTGTAGTCATAGCTCAGTTCTAGGGAGCTCCTGGACTTGTTATTTGACCCACGACTATTCTGCTCACCTTTTGGAAAGTGAGGCTTTCTGGAAATCCTTCAGCTTTAGCTAGTGAGAGCCATTATTCATGGAAGGCAGAAGCCCACTGCCTTCTCTGAAGAAGGGCAGTGAAGTGGCCACGGAGCCCCTGCTGTGAAGGAGATCTGTTTCTCCATATCTCTCCCCCCCTTTTCTTGCAATTGGCTTCATTATCAGGCTTGATCTTCTCTCATGGTGACTAGAGGGTCTGTAATATCAGGCTCGATCTCTCATGGTGACTAGAGGGTCTGTAATATCAGGCTCGATCTTCTCTCATGGTGACTAGAGGGTCTGTAACAGGCCATGGCTATGCTGTGTCTAGCCACTTCACCTGCTCTCCCCAGCCGCAGGCATCCCTTGCTTGCAGGCCTGGCTCACACGCTCCCTGTATCCAGGAGGTGGTGTCCTTTCCTTTCTCAACTGCAGGAGTGAGTGTGGGGCTGGAGAGGACCTCTCTTGGTGGGCAGCGGTGACTGTAGACTTCCATGGTGGTCCCTCCCCATCCCACTTAGGTTCTTGAGTGTCGCAAATTAATGTGTTATGCAGTGGCGTTGGGCCGATAGCTCTCCGTAGAAGTCAGTGGGAATGTGGGCCCCCTGTGGCTGCTGCTGCTTGTCTCTCTGTGGTTTATATCCCACAAACTGTGACTTCTAGTGACCTTGTTAGTCATCTATTTTGTCATCTTTGGATTTCATGCTAGTGATTTGCTGTTCCTTTTTTGTAAACATTCTTGGTGACACTCCTAATGTCCATAGCTAATATAACATACATATAACACAAGTGATTTAGGAAGTGAGTCCATAGTTAGTCCACAGAAAGAGAAACGAGCAAGAAGTCGTTCTACATTGGCTAGGATAGTGCTAGGAAAGAGTGAATCACAGCTTGTAAAGCACTTAAAGAGGGAGGACCAGAGTGGTTGTTTATAACAAATGTGGAATGAAAATGCAGAGCGCAGCAGACCCCAGAGGAGAAGTGGGGCCTTCAGCATCTGTGAGAGGAGACTCCAGGGTCAGACTCTACACCAGTCTTCTACAGATGGCCCTGTGTACTGCCTCAGCCTCTCGGAAGGGATGGTGTCTTCAGCCTACTCTACATTTTGGCCTGACTGATGCCAGGCATGCCTACTTATGCCACACCTGAAGGGGGCAGCACTGTCACGAAGAGAACCCTCACCTCAGCCCTTCCCCCTGTCCTTTTTCTCAGGATCATCGGCAAAACCACTGCAGAATGTATGCTTAGTCACCCTCTTGACCTGATTCCCCACATGATCTTCTGAGCACCTACTGTGTGTCTAGTCACCCTTCCCTCTGCCTCCTCCCATTCAGGCTACTGGATGTTTTACTTGTGTGATGTGATGAGCTGAAGGTCCTGCCATTGCTCCATGCTCAGCAGCAGCCCCAGGTCCTTAACTTGCAGTAGAGAAATCCAAGTATAAGTTGGAACTTGTGTGCTAGGCCCAAGCATCAGGACAGAGGAAGATGTCTCTGAGGAAACTGGTCACCTGCAGTCTGGCGCTGCCGGGTTCTCCCAGGCTCCGTACTTTACCCTGTTCATTTGTTGACTCTTCAAGGAGCAGTTGTTTTGTGTTAAGCTTTATTGGTTAGACATAAAGAGCATGGCTGAGTGAGCCTTGGTGCTAGAATTGACGAGGGGTGGGTGGGTGAGGGTGTATGGACACCGAGGTTAACCGTTTGGCTCACTGTTTCTGTGCTCCAGCTGTGGTTAGGTGTAAGTGTGGCATGATGTAGGGCAGGGGTGGAAAAGTTCTGCCTCAGTTTACTTTAGTCTTTGTTTGTTGTTGTTTGTTTTTTGTTTTTATTTTTGGCAGAAGCTGGTTAGATAGCCCAGGTTGTTCGTAATGTCGTTGGATTTAGTGTATAGCCTAGGCTGGCCTTGAACTCAAGAGTCCCTTTGCCTCAGCCTTGAAAGTATTAGGATTCCAAGTGTGTGCTACCATTGTCAGCTCTGCCTGAGGCTGGCGTAGAGGGAGGCGCCCCAGGCACCCATTTAAGGAAATACTTATTCACACAGCAGCCTCTGTTCTGGGTGGGTGTGGGATCGCAGGTGGCCACTTTGTGCCTAATGCTTCTCCTCTCGAAAGCCAGTGTAAAACAGTCTCACCCTTGTAGATTTTTTGCAAGAGCTAATGCTGATATGTGCCAGCCAGAGGCCCTTGCAGGCGTCCTTAGCCAGAGCTGGCGCCATGGAAGTAATTTATTCCTACATCTCAAGGCTACAGTCACTTTTTGGAGTTCATCTGGCTTGGTGTTGCTCAGACATAACTAACGTTCTAATAAAGAATCCTCTGGGTTGAAGTGCTAATCATGCTGCCGAGCCCTGCTTAGTCACTAGGGGAAGCTTATAGAGCTATTAGGTCCAGGCTGCCTTCCAGACTGATTGAGGTAGGCTCTCAAGGTGAGACCCAGACTGCACAGGTAATTCCAGCCTGTAGCCAAGATTGACAGCTGGTGCCCAGATGGTAATGTGCTGCCAGGTACCCAGTGATGGGAGTGCTCCCATTCTGCGTCAGCAGGCTGAGCTGATTGTGGGCGTGTCTGAGGTTCTCCAGGGGAGGCTCACAGGCCCCCATTCCAGGAAGGTGAAGGTGTTTGATTTTTTTTTGTTTGTTTTTTCGAGACAGGGTTTCTCTGTGTAGCCTTGGCTGTCCTGGAACTCACTCTGTAGACCAGGCTGGCCTTGAACTCAGAAATCCACCTGCCTCTGCCTCCCAAGTGCTGGGATTAAAGGCATGCGCCACCACCGCCGGCGGTGTTTGATATTTTTATTTCAGAACCAAATGGAGAGTCAATTTGTTATTGTTAGTTTCTTTTGGAAGTGTTGGCATTTTTTATTTTTGTTTAAGATTTTGTTTTTGAGCCGGGCGTGGTGGCGCACGCCTGTAATCCCAGCACTTGGGAGGCAGAGGCAGGCGGATTTCTGAGTTCGAGGCCAGCCTGGTCTACAGAGTGAGTTCCAGGACAGCCAGGGCTACACAGAGAAACCCTGTCTCAAAAAACCAAAAAAAAAAAAATTATTTTCAGGTAGGCTGTAAGCCACTTGCGGGATGGCTTTTGCTTGTTTACTGATCCACGTGTGAACTTAGCCTGTGCCTGCTCATACTTTGCTCCGTGAGTGCTGCATTGCATGCTCACAGGTTAAAGTTGCATATGTGCATTCCGTGGTGGAATTCTTTTTAAGGCGGATTCTTACTATGTGACCCAGTCTGGTCTTGGATTCTGATCCTCCCCCCTCAGCTTCCCCAGTGCCAGGATGACAGGTGTGTGCTGCCCGGCTCACTAGAACAGAATTTTCTGTCATCTCTGGCTAGTTGACACTTCTTGAGAAAGTTTTTATTTCAGTGTTTTAAAAAAATCACCTTGCAGTGGTAAAAGCTGTGGAACAAACCCCAAATGGGAGGAGTCCCAAATCCCAGGACCCAGCACATCCCTGTCTTCATTCTTAGTCCATTAAGTCCATTTCTAGGCTTAGATTTTACCACCTTTAGTTGTGTGTTACAATTTCTCTGTCATGTGTTTTATATTTTCTTCTGTTTCTATGCCGATTTCAGATCATGTTTAAGTAGCCCTGCCCTAGCATATGAAGAAGGCAAGTGTGACTGACAGTCCTTACATGTGAGGACAGAGATTTCCTAAAGACACCCACTTGGGGACAGTCTCTGCTAATGCTTTAGTTTTTATTGGAGGGGACTGGCAAGATGGCTCCGGTGAAGAGCTCCTTGTTGAGCCTGGTGACCTGAGCTTAATCCCTGGGTCTCACGGGGTGGGAAGGAAGAGTGAACGCCCACGTGTTGTCCTCTGACAGTCTACACATGCTCTGGCACAGGTGTCTTCACACACATATACGACGCAGATTAGTTGATGAGGCATTTATGTCAGATGTCTTCAGATTCATACTCACTTTACAGAATCTGACCCAGTAGTGCACACCTGCTTTGAAGGAAGTCAACCATATTTCTCAGAATCAGCTCCAGTCACTTGCACAGGGGGTTGCTGTGTCTGGATACACCCTTGTTTATCACCATGTTATTTTACTTCTTCCTGAGTTCTTAGAGTGTATCACAAACATACTGGTTTTCATAAAGCTGTTCCTTTATTAGTTTTTTTTTCCAAAAATATTTGCTTGATTCATAGAGTACAGTTGCCGATGTAGAAGGTGCGGGCATTTCTGAAAGCTCATGATTTGTGCTGCAGTTGTGATGGAGTTTTCCCTTGAGGGGTCATACACAGGAAATGGGATCCTCAGTACTGTAGTGTTGGGAGAGGATGTGGATCCTTGGAGGGAGGGGCCTGCCAGGAGCGCCCCGCCTCACTGAGCTGCCCCTGAAGAGGTTGAGGTAGCTTTGTGGAGACCACTCCCATCTCCGTCTCTCCTGACACTTAGCAGGAAGATACCCCTGAGCTGTTGACTTGCTTTAAGATATGATTTCCTAACCAGGCAATGCACATCTGTAATCCTAGCAGCAGGAGCCTCAGGCAGGAAGGTTGCAAATTGTAGGCCAGCCTGAGCTATACAGTAAGTTGATCAAACCTGAGTTATGTGATATGATCCTCTTTGAAAACAACAAAACCAAAAATAAAGTTGGATGGGTATTGCTGGTGCACACCTTTAGTCCCAGCGCTTGGGAAGTAGAGGTAGGCGGATTTCTGAGTTTGAGGCCAGCCTGTTCTACAGAGTGAGTTCCAGGACAGCCAGGGCTACACAGAGAAACCCTCGTCTTGAAAAACAAAAAAACAGAAAACAAAAAAAGAAAGTACTTGCTGTGTCACCTCAGAGCTGTGTCACCTCAGTGCTGTGTTACAGTGCAAAGCAAATTAATACAATCTCTTTGCAATAGAGTCTTACTGTCACCACAGTCTCAGAGCAGGCTGTGAGTGGACCTAGTTCACTGTGAGGCTAAAGCTGGGTGGCATGTCACAGTGTTTGCAGTACTTTGCAGTCACATGAGTGCTGATTCTATACCCACTTTCATTTCATGAGATGGTAGGTGACCTGTGTAGCTAAGATTGTTGTGTTACAGTTTTCTGTCCCTCTGTTTCTTTGGTGTGTAATCTCAGGGATGCCATAGTCAAGGCACACGGCTGTCATGGTACAGGCTATATAGCTTCCTTAGCCCACTGAGTAGGGCATACTCCCTACAGCCTGTGCTGGTACTGCCCGCTTCACCTCCGCTTGACTCCTGCTCTTGTGTCTTAGAAGATGGAGTTTGGTAAGATTCCCTCCGAGGAAGGAAGATGGAGAGGCCAAACTTTTGAACATTGCCTCTTGACCTGAAAATGTGCAAGTTCTCAAACAAAAGAAGCAGTGAGGTTCTCTGGGAGGGGAGGGTCAGTGTGGGCTTTCCAGGTGCTTCACCAGGTGAAACAATGAAGCATAGCCTGGGGGAGAAGGGTGGGAAGGCCTTAGGCACTGCCCAAGCAATCTCAGGCCGGAGAAAGCCATGTGAAGTCTGGTGGCTGATTCTCAATTGTTCTCTTAGACTCAGGCTTTGTTAAAGGACTGGAGTTTGGGGGCAGTGAGCAGGAAGTTGTGTTTGTGTGAGTGTCTGCCTTTGGAAGCATGGCCTCATGCTATGTGTGTGAGCATCAGACCTGTTAGTACCCAGTAGAGGTGTTCCTCACAAACACTGCCCCAGTGTCTAGGCAGTTTATCAAGATATGAGAAGCTTGCAACTGTTCCAAGAGGAGTGGGAGAGTTGTATCTGAAATGTCTCTTTCCCACACAGAAGTGCAGAAGCAGGAGATGAAACCATTGGGATATGAGCCAGCCCGCATTAACCGGTTGTGTTTCTTATATACAGGGAGGGAAACTTGGTCACTGTTCATTAGTGTTTCATCGAGATGCCTTTCCTAATGGGAAGCAGGGAAGATCTAGAGGACAGAATTAAATTTACAGAGCAGTGTGGAGGGATAACAGAGAGCCCTGAGAAGGTGACCCATTGTAACTGCCCGCAGCCACAGTGACCTAGGTCCCTGGAAGAGAAGCTGGGGATAGATGGGGAGGCGGCGAAAGGGAACGAAGGCCAGGACAGTGCAATTGCTGATCGAGGCCCAAAGTTTAATTGGGGTCTGACAATTTAAGAGTTTGGGGCGAGTCCCTCCCCTCAAACTCCGGGGTGTGTTCTGGGGAACTGGTCTGGCTGTTCTTTGGGCGTTGGCTCCACTGCTCTGGCAGCAGCTGGGTGGGTCACCTGTTTAATTCAGGAACTTATAGACCTTGAGGAACAATGAACTTCAGAGCTCCACCCTAGGTGGAGCAGGATCCTGGCCAGCACAGGAATCACCACTCAGCGAAGGCTGGAGAGGAAGTTCACCTTGATCAATGTCAAGTGGTGCCAGGTGGCATAGCACCCCAATATGGCTCTCTACAACCCATTGGGTGATGTCGCTGCTACAGAAACAGTGAGAATGAGGCGCTGGAGGTTCTTGCTGTTGACCACTGGGCTCTTCCTCTGCTCTGAGAGAAGGTAACATTTGCAACCTGCTTATTCTCAGAAAGTAATTTTTCAGATCTTTCCAGTACAGTTTGGCTCACAAGGTGGCAATTTCCGTGTCACTGACATGAAGCCTGGCTCTTAAATATAGTCAGCATGTGAGTGCCCTGCAGGCAGTGACAGTGGCAGTATGACATCACTGCCAAGCCGTTTCTTGTTATTTTGGAGCCAAAGAGTGAGCAACAGGAAGCTTGGCAGAGGGGAGATATTTTTGGCCACAGCAGCCATGTGGTTTAAAGAGAGACAACTGTCAGGTCTAGTGACTCTGGAATTTTGCAGACTTTGTGTGCTGCAAAGTTTGCATTCCCAGGTTTGCATGAAGTGGAGCCGAGGCTCAGACGTACTAGACTTAGCTCTACCGCCAGCAGGCCTCAAAGGGCGGATACAGATGGACATTTCTTCAGATGCTTTTTCTGTAGAAGATGCAAACTTAACTGCACTGAATGCTCAGCTCCAAGGCCAAAATCAACTTGGAAGTCCCAGAAAATTGCCTGTTTGGCTTTAAAAATCTCAATGAACCATTTGAGAATGCCAAGGTGTGCATGTGTGTGTTGTGTGTGTGTGTGTGTGTGTGTGTGTGTGTGTGTGTTTATGTGCATGTATGCGTGTGTGTGTCTGTGTCTAGATGGTCTAGCAGGGAATTGTGCTTATGGTTAAGCCTGATAACCTGCTAAGGAAATGCTAAGGACTAACTTGGGGACTTGAGGTGCCCTCTTCTTTCCTTTGGGTGCTGTAACTTTCTAGTTCCCAGAGAACTGTGACAGCATCACCTGGGAGAGAAGGGTCCAACACTTCCTGCTTTTTATAACTTATGAACTTTAAGTTTACATCATATTGCAAATGGACCATAGCAATCTAGCTCTTAAAAGACCTCCACATGCACTCTCTGGCACAGGCATGCATGCATGTACATACACACACCCCACAAAAATAATAAGTGTAACTGTAAGACCTGAAAGAAAAATGGGGGTACCCCAGCACCCCACGCCTCGGAAGCCAGAACCCCAATCACTCACGAGAAACAGCCTTGATGCAAATTGCAAGAGGTTTTACTTCCAGAGCTCTGGGGCCACGGCCCTCTCCCAGGCAGGGTAGAGAACAGTGCACCCCGGGGGCAGATACACGACTGCTTTTATAGATTTTCAGCAAAACCCGCCTATACAAGCCACTCCATAGCTTCTAAGCCAATCAGTTCAAACCATCCGAGCCCGCGCTCTCTGAGAACCTAAGTCATTTCTGCTTACGTGGCCTCCACACACAGGGTCGTCCACCCTCCCCCACTGGCAGTAAGCACCCCCAGGCAGGAGGTCCGCAGGCCCCCCCCCCCCCCGCGGTGATTCTGCCAGCCCCCAGCCACGCTTGTCCTTGCCATAGCTGCTCTGCAGAGGCAAGACGGGAAAAGGCGCCAGTGACACTCCCAGAGGTTCGCGGCTGGACCCTGGAGGCGGGTGTGATATGTGCACACTTCCAGGCCAACAAAGAGTGGACTGAACCTCTGCTCCTTTGGGGTCACCCAAGACTCAGGCACGGGGGATTCCTAGCTTGCAACCTTATCCTTTCATAACTTAAAAACAAAAACAAAAATAAACAAACAAACAAAAAACTCACACAGGGCTGGGCATGTGGTGAATGTAATTCCAGTGCTTAGGATACTGAGGTAGGCGGATTCTGAATTTGAGGTCAGCCTCAGCTACAGAGGAGACTGTGTCTCAGAAATCCAAGGACTATAAAGAGTGATTGCTCCTGCCGGAGGCAGTAGTCCGAAGTGTGGGGAAGCTTAGCCCCGGAACCCAGCCTCCTGGGTTTCTTGTGCTAGGGACCAAGGAGCTCTTCCTCATGCACTGAGTGCTCAGACACTTCATGAGGCAGCTTCCTTTTTCAGGTTGTCTGGGAAGGAAGTCTCCCGCACCCTTGCAGCTTTTCCTCACTGTTTCTTTGTCTTTTTTTTTTTTTTTCCGAGACTGGGTTTCTCTGTGTAGTCCTGGCTGTCCTGGAACTCACTCTGTAGACCAGGGCGGCCTCGAACTCAGAAATCTGCCTACCTCTGCCTCCCAAGTGCTGGGATTACAGGCATGCACCACCACCCAGGCTTTCTTTGTCTTTCAAACCCCACAGAGCAGCTCCTTCTCCCTTTGTCTTTTTATGCTGTTCTTTCTGTTCTGTGTGGTAGTTTTCATCCTGTACTTTTCTGCCTTTGTGCTCACACCTTAACCTGGTCAGGGGCTTTGTCTGATTTGGTCACTGATGGGCCTTCTCCGGCAGGGTGCCTCACAGGCACTGGGGTGCCGGAGGGGTTTGCTGAATGAGTTAACATCTGAATACTTGTCCCTCGTTTTTTTGTTCTCCCCTTTCTGGCTTACATTTCAGGTGTAGGATAGCTGCTGAATTCCCTGATGTTGCATCTGTCTTTAGGCCAAAGGAAGACAGAATCAGAGGTGGGAAATGTGTCTCAGAGCTGGTGATTTAGTGCAGTGAGAAGTGCTAAACATGCACGAGGCTCTGGGTTCAAATCTCAGCACAGCAAAAAAAAGTGTCATTGTCACCATCTCCTCCTCGTCCTAGTCCTCCTTCTTCTCCTTCCCTTCCCCTTCTCCTGAGTGGACTACACGGAGACGGAAATTGATGCAAAATGCACGAGGAATTTCTATTTAAAAAACTAGCATGCTAGGGCCGCTCTGCATAAGAAGAGAGAGTGACCCACACTCAGGGCTGCACAGGCCTTTATATACAGTTCTCGGGCAGCCACCATTAGGCACAATGTGATTGGCAGAACTGGTCAGTCCTTCAGAATGCATCCTCACCCTTAGGTCTGTCTCCCCCTCCCCTTTGTGGTCTGAGCCGCTGACCTTAGCTTCTGACCTTTCTAAAGTTTCTGAGTTAACTCTTTCACCTCCTTTCCCTCCTCTTCCTACCTTCCTAAAAGTAAACTTTCATTTTCTGTATATTCGCCTGAATATACATATGTGCATCATGTGAGTGCCTGGTGCCCAGTAAGGCAGAAGAGGGCATCAGATGCTCTGAAACTGGAGCTACAGATAGTTGTAAGTCACCATGTGGATGTTGGGAACCAAACCCGAATCCTATAGCATGAGCAGCCAATAGTCTTAACCATTGACCCATCTCTTCAGCACCAAGTTCTTTATGCTAAATTTAAAAAGTATTGTGTATGCATGCATGCGTGTGTACACACACCTGTGTGTATGTATGTGTGTGTGTGAGAGAGAGAGAACACATGTGGAGGTCAGAGACCATCTTCCTGGAGTCAGTTCTGTCCTTCCATCATGTGATCCATGGTGGCAGTCATGGTTGCGCGTGCTTGGTGATCCAGTTCATTGACCCACACTGTCTTTTGAGGAGGTTGCAGTTCTGCTTGTCTTCCCTTCTTGGAGGCCGGAGACTGCCTGGTGTGGTTACGTGTATGAGCAGACAATGTCCGTCTAAATGAGAAGGGGATTTTGGTGGGCAGTGATCTATACCCTCTGCCAGGCACATAGTGACTGCTCATGTGAAAGCTCACTTGTTAGGGTCTTGTCTGTGATGTAGTACAGGGAACGGTGCTGTGAGTTCTGTGTATAAGATTGTCACCACAATGGCTGTCAGGGGTTCACAGTCAGCTTTGCCTTAAATGTTTGCTCACTTTGTGTGTGACCTTGTACAAGTGAGCTTTCCTCTGTTTATTTATGTGCCAAGACAGGGTCTTGCTGTGTACTCCAGGGGAATGTGTGGTCGTGTGGTGTGGCTTCAGCCTTCCAAGTGCTGGGGTCACAGGTGTGCAGCACCTTGCCCATCCTCAGGGCTTTAAATTTACAAAGTAGGTACAGCAGTTAAAGGAGCGGCACCCATGGTGGGAAGTGAAGAGAGGCCCTGCAGGCCAGGAGGCTGGTGAATAGGTAGTATGTCACCCACAAGTCTTCACTGCTGCCTTTACTCAAGGATGGCTTCTAGGTGGAAGGACAACGGGAACATTCCAGACAGATAGGACAGCCTCTGAGAAGGAGAGAGGCCAAAAGAAGAGGCTGTCCTGAAGCCACAGGTAGCTTCTAGAACTGTAGCACAGAATACGAGGGTGCATCTGGGGAGTGAGGAAAGGGGCCTGGGGACAGTTCCACATGTCCTAGTGAGGAGCTGGGTGTGTGTTAGTGAGCTGAGACAGACACTAGAGAAAAGGGAGAATGGAGATCTACTTGGCTCCTTGGTTTCAGTTTTGTCCATGGGTATTGCCCCATTGCTTTGGGTCTGAGATGGCGTCCGAAAGCAGAGAGGTAGCAGAAGGCTGGGCACAAGGTATAATCTTCAGGGCCATGTCCCCAGTAGCCTGGCTTCTCTACTCAGCCCTTGTCCCCTGGTTTCCACCCCATGCCCGGGAGTGCCATCAGATTACAACCCTACATGAGAATCAGTCAGAAACTGAGCAGGACAGAGCCTTGGGAAATCTGAGAAACTCCCCAGACATCACTCCGGAAACAGCCTTCAGCAATGAGTTTCATGGAGCCTTTCATATATAAACCACGGTGGGATCTGAGTCTGTGGATAGTGGGAAGAGTGACGGCCTTCAAAGAGGCATAACAGTGTTTTGATCTGATCTGAGCACGGGTCTCCCTCTACATTCCTGGTCCTGAAGGGAAGGAAAGGTAGTCTAAGGGCAGAAGAGGCGGAGGTGGGGCGGAGGATGAGTAACTCCCACAGGAGAGTCCTAGCCTAAAGCAGGATTGAAGCATTCTAGAGGATGGGGTGGAACCAACAGCTTAACCCTGGTTTGGGTTGTGTGGCTCTTGGATTAGGCTCTGTCTCCCCAAAAGATCTGTTGTCTGAGTTAAACGTGGGCTACAAAGCATGGAGGCAGTGCCACAACTTTAGAAGCGCAGCCCCTGCGGCATGCTGTTATGGCCAGAATGGCGGCTGCTGAGTGAGCTTTTGCTTGATCAGCACCTCTTCTGCCATAGTCAGACCCTTGTGATTGCTGAGGCCACAGTGCAGTGTCAGGAGGCCCAGGCTGTGAAGAAGTAGCTGTTCCCAGGTCACAGGCCTGGGCCTTAGCCTGTGATTGGGGCTAATTTCTGTAAATTGAGGCTAATTTGTCTTGACTACTTTATCTACAGGAGGAATCACCTGCCACATAAGAGATGACTATGGGAAGGTTGGATGGAAGATGTGGCAGGGCAGACGTTGCTAATGGACATGCAACTTTGGCTTCCAGAGGAGCATGACCCAGGCCAAGATAACTGTTCTTGACTACCTAGCTACTTGGTTACTTTAAAAAAAAAAAACAAACCTTGAAGAGTGCTGGATGCTGGGTGTTGACACTA
Source organism: Apodemus agrarius (assembly GCA_964023405.1). Lineage (NCBI taxonomy): Eukaryota > Metazoa > Chordata > Mammalia > Rodentia > Muridae > Apodemus > Apodemus agrarius. The sequence goes on along the minus strand of OZ030015.1, from coordinate 3,085,354 downwards.
GGGCCTGAACATAATAGGTAAGCTCTTTCCTAAGGAGGAATATCCCTAACCCCCAGCATTTAATATCTCTCCCTACTGCTTGACTTTTGTTGAGGACTGTCTTCAGCACATTCGGATGGGCTGGCTGACCAAGCCTCCGCGGCCTTGTCTGCGGAACTGCCGTGACCCACACTGCCATTGGCCTGGCTTTGCCTGGTTTGTGTTTTGCTTTTTTTTTTTTTTTGACTAGAGAACCTCATTAGTTATTTTTGCATTGCTTTGGCCAAATTCCTGACAGAGGGCTTAAAGGCAGAAAGGCTTATTTGGGTTTTGGAGGATTGTGGTGTGTGGCAGGGGAGGAATTGCAAACCACCTCTGTCTGTGCAGCAGAAGCCTGTGGCAGCTGGCCAGGAAGCAGAGGACAACTGGGCTCCAGCTTTCAGAGGCCTGCCCCTAGTTCCTTCCAGCATCCTGGATCTTCCTCTTCATGATTCCAGAGCCTCCCCAAAACAGCACCAACAGCTGGGAATGCACAGTCAGAACATGAGCTTGTGGGGGGCACTGCAGATTCAAACCATATCAAGAACCTAAAGAACAACCTAAATATATTGCCTTTAAATTAGTGGTGATATATGAATTTTGAGACATGGTTTCATTAAATAGCTTGGGCTATCCTGAAACTCACTATGCAGACCAAGTTGTCCTTGAACTCACAGAGATGTGACTGCCTTTGCCTGCCGAGTACTGGACTTAAAGCTGTGGATCAACAAGCCTTGCTGAATGAGACATGTTTTATTATGTTTATTTATTTACAGGTGTACATGTCATAAGTGCATATGTGGTATATACATGTATGGTTGGTGCATGCATGTGTGGTGGCACATGCATGTGTGGTGCATATGTAGCGATCAGAGGATAACTTCTTGGAGTCAGTTTTTTTCTTTGACCATGTGCATCCCAAAGCTCTGGCTCAGGTCATCAGGCTTGGTGACAAGTATCCTAACCTATTGAGCCATCCTGCTAGCACAATTACATATGAAAACTAGTAAGGATTTAAGGAAGGCCCTAATGAGCAGGTAAAATGGAGGCCAATGGTACAATGCTTTCTTGGAATGTTTAAGGCTCTGAGTTCAATTCCTACTACTATCAAAACAGAAGCAAACAGAAAAAAAAACTCTATAATCATATTCCATACTACTATATTGTCAATAGTAAAGTTAGCAACTATCCCCTGATACTGTCTGTCTGAAGTTTCACAGTGATTCCATTCAGTTGGTTCTGATATTGCCCTTTAAATGTAAATCAGCCCATACCACTTTCTCCTTCACCTGACCTGTACATCTGACCTAGCCTGCCTGCTTCCTGCTCACTGTCTGTAGCATTTCCTCTGCCCGGGACTGGTGCCACAGACCTCTAGGTGGAGAATGTTCCCAGCCCCCAAAGCACCTGTGCCTTCTTCCCCATTTGCTTTCTCTTCTTACATTCCCTTTGAGTTTGTGATATTGTCTCCTCTTGTACATTCCTCTATTCTCCCTGACTGTAGATGTCCTTCCTCTCCTTGATGTCAGCTCTGCTTGGCCACTGCTGTGTCCCCACGGCTCAGTGTGTCCTGATCCTCGGCCACTGTTGGCTGGGCAGTGCGGCAGTCCCCAGGCTCCTTCCAGAGGCTTGCCGTTCGCTCTTGTGACAAGTATTTAAATGTGGCTTTAAAATGTTTTTAATGTGGTTTCATGTAGTCAGGCAGTGTGACAGGAGGACAGACTGTTCGGCTCTGAGACAGACAGAAGGCGACCTGTCTGACTGCTGCACTCTTCTTCTCCTGCCTCCTCAGCTGTGACTGCTGACCGGGGCTTCCTCCAGCTAGGAGCCGGAGCTGCCAGGAGAACTCTTACTCAGGAATGTTCTAGGAAAGTGTCATGCACAATTGCATGTAAATATTTCTTATTTTTACAAATTATGACATAAATAATTGGAGGTTCCTCCCTTTCTGCTTCCCCTTATAACAAATCAAAAAGCACTGGAATTCAGCATTTTTTTTTTTAATAGAAAGATTGGCAGTGTGCTTACTGTATAATTGCCCACAAAGGGAGGGAAAACCCTCCACATTTACTTCTGAGGATGAAGAGAGATCTTCCAGGTCTGGATGGCTTTGTTAGAGCCACCTGTCTTGTTCCTTCTGAAATGGGAACTGGATTCCCAAAACAGAGCAGAGTTGGTTCTAGCAGGCTTTTCTTTACAGTTATATCAGATATTTTTCTCCTTACTGACCAGGGGAACAGAAGGCTTGCTCTAGTTCGTTGGTTTGGAGGGTCCCAGACATCACAGCAGAGAGGGTGTGACTGTGGGTGTGCATGGACGTGGGGTAAGTCACGGGCCAGGGAATGTGGGCAGCACCTGGACAATGGATTGCTTCTAAAGTCCTGCCCGCTGTGGCCCTCTGCTGCCAGCGAGGCCCCTTGGTCTCAAAGTTCCCAGCATTCTTCCCTTGCACCACAGGCTGGGGAAAATGTAGTCAAAACAGAGAGGCTGTGGAGACCTGCAGACTCTATAATCATGACAGCAGCACTTACTGTGGTTATAGCTAGCTTCAGGTCCTATGTATCTGGTTTTAAAAAAACAAACCTCCTAGCTAGTTCCTGGTTACCATTTCTTTATCCTCAGGGCATGAACCCAGAGCCTAGCATGTCCCAGGCAAGCACATGGGGAGCTCATGAGTGTCGCTTGAGTAAGGATTGCCTTCCTACCCCCACCCACCTCGTACGCATCCACCAGTGGCTCTCTGGGCTGCGTGCCCTGTGTCAGTCTCTCCTAGTCCAGCCCCTGTTGAGCCCGCTCTCCACTCTCCATGCCTGCCTGGACGCTTGCAGCTTGCTGCACTATGCTAATCAGAAGCGAGAACAGAATCTCAGGGGGGAATGTATTTGGTTTTGTTTTTTAATTTTTTTTATTGGATATATTCTATATTTACATTTCATTTCCCCTTTCCTGGTTCCCTGCCCCCCAAAGATCCCACATGCCCTTTTCCCTCTCGTTGTTCCCCCAGCCACCCCTTCCCACTTCCCTGTTCTGGTATTCCCCTACACTGATGTTTTGAGCCTTTCCAGCACCAGGGTCCACTCCTTCCTTCTTGTCGGACATCATTTGGTATGTGGATTGTGTCTTTGGTGTCCCAAGATTCTAGGCTAATATCCACTTATCAGTGAGTGCATACCATGGGTATTCTTTTGAGACTGGGTTACCTCACTTAGTATGATGCTCTCCAGCTCCATCCATTTCTCTAAGAATTTCATGAATTCATTGTTTCTAATGGCCGAATAGTACTCCATTGTGTATATATACCACATTTTTTGTATTCATTCCTCCATTGAGATACATCTGGGTTCTTTCCAGCTTCTGGCTATTATAAATATGGCTGCTATGAACATAGTGGAGCATGTATCCTTATTGCATGCTGGGGAATCTTCTGGGTATATACCCAGAAGTGGTATGGCTGGGTCCTCTGGAAGTATCGTGTCCAGTTTTCTGAGGAACCGCCAGACTGATTTCCAGAGTGGTTGTATCAGCTTGCAGTCCCACCAGCAGTGGAGGAGTGTTCCTCTTTCTCCACATCCTTGCCAACACCTGCTGTTTCCTGATTTTTTAATCTTAGCCATTCTGACTGGTATGAGGTGAAATCTCAGGGTTGTTTTGATTTGCATTTCTCTAATGACTAATGATGAACATTTTTAAAGGTGTTTCTCAGCCATCCGAATTTCTTCAGATGAAAAGTGTTTGTTTAGCTCTGTACCCCATTTTTTGATAGGGTTATTTGGTTTTCTGGGGTCTAACTTCTTGAGTTTTTTGTATACACTGGATATTAGCCCTCTGTCAGATGTAGGGTTGGTGAAGATCTTTTCCCAATTGTTGGTTGCCGATTTGTCCTTACAGAAACTTTGTAATTTTATGAGGTCCCATTTGTCCATTCTTGATCTTAGAGCATAAGCTATTGGTATTCTTGAACAGAACTTTCCCCCTGAGCCAATGTCCTCAAGGGTCTTCCCCAGTTTCTTTTCTATTAGTTTTAGTGTGTCTGGTTTTATGTGGAGGTCCTTGATCCACTTGGAGTTGAGCTTAGCACAAGGAGATAAGAGTGCATCAATTCTCATCTCTGCTTGTTGACCTCCAGTTGAACCAGCACCATTTGTTGAAAAGGCTATCTTTTTTTCCACTGGATGTTTTCAGCTCCTTTGTCGAAGATCAATTGGCCATAGATGTGTGGGTTCAATTCTGGGTCTTCAATCCTATTCCATTGATCCACCTCCCTGTCACTGTACCAATACCATGCAATTTTTAACACTACTGCTCTGTAGTATTGCTTGAGGTCCAGGATACTGATTCCCCCAGACGTTCTTTTACTGTTGATGATAGTTTTAGCTATCCTGGGTTTTTTGTTATTCCAGATGAATTTGAGAATTGCTCTTTCTAACTATGAAGAACTTGGGATTTTGATGGGGATTGCATTGAATCTGTATATTGCTTTTGGCAAGATTGCCATTTTAACTATATTAAGCCTGCCAACCCATGAGCATGGGAGATTTTTCAATTTCCTGAGGTCTTCTTCCATTTCCTTCTTCAGAGACCTGAAGTTTTTGTCATACAAATCTTTCACTTGTTTGGTTGGAGTCACCCCAAGATACTTTATATTGTTTGTGGCTATTGTGAAGGGTGTCATTTCCCTAATTTCTTTCTCAGCCTGCTTATCCTTTGAGTATAGGAAGGCTACTGACTTGCTTGAGTTGATTTTATAACCAGCCACTTTGCTGAAGTTGTTTATCAGCTGTAGGAGTTCTCTGGTGGAGTATTTTGGGTCACCTAAGTATACTGTCATATCATCTGCGAATAGTGATAGTTTGACTTCTTCCTTTCCAATTTGTATCCCTTTGACTTCCTTATGTTGTCGAATTGCTCCCACTAGTACCTCAAGTACTATATTGAAAAGATATGGTGAGAGGGGGCAGCCCTGTCTAGTCCCTGATTTTAGTGGGATTGCTTCAATTTCTCTCCATTTATTTTGATGTTGGCTACTTGTCTACTGTAAATTGCTTTTACTATGTTTAGGTATGGGCCTTGAATTCCTGTTCTTTCCAAGACTTTTAGCATGAAAGGATGCTGAATTTTGTCAAATGCTTTTTCAGCATCCAATGAGATGACCATGTGTTTTTTTTCTTTGAGTTTGTTTATGTAGTGGATTACATTGATGGATTTCCATATATTGAACCATCCCTGCATCCCTGGGATGAAGCCAACTTGATCATGGTGAATGATTGTTTTGATGTGTTCTTGGATTCGGTTGGCAAGAATTTTATTGAGTATTTTTGCATCGATGTTCATAAGGGAAATTGGTCTGAAGTTCTCTTTCTTAGTTGGATCTTTGTATGGTTTTGGTATCAGGGTAATTGTGGCTTCGTAGAATGAGTTGGGTAGTGTTCCCTCTGTTTCTATTTTGTGGAATAGTTTAAGAATATTGGTATTAGGTCTCCTTGGAAGGTCTGATAGAATTCTGCACTAAAACCACCTGGTCCTGTGCTTTTTTTGGTTGGAAGATTTTCTATGACCGTTTCTATTTCTTTGGAGGTTATAGGACTGTTTAGATGATCTATTTGATCCTGATTTAATTTTGGTATTTGGTATCTGTCTAGGAAATTGTCCATTTCCTCCAGATTCTCCAGTTGTGTTGAGTATAGGCTTTTGTAGTAGGATCTGATTTTGTGAATTTCCTCAGTTTCTGTTGTTATATCTCTTTTCTTTTCTAATTTTGTTAGTTTGGATACTGTCTCTGTGCCCTTTGGTAAGTCTGGCTAAGGGTTTATCTATCTTGTTGATTTTCTCAAAGAACCAGCTCCTGGTTTTGTTGATTCTTTGTATGGTTCTCTTTGTTTCAACTTGATTGATTTCAGCCCTGAGTTTGATGATTTCCTGTCTTCTACTCCTCCTGGGTGAAATAGCTTCTTTTTGTTCCAGAGCTTTCAGGTGTACCGTTAAATTGCTAGTATATGCTCTCTCCTGTTTCTTTTTGGAAGCACTCAGGGCTATGAGTTTTCCTCTTAGCACTGCTTTTATTGTGTCCTATAGATTTGGGTATGTTGTGCCTTCATTTTCATTAAATTCTAAAAAGTCTTTGATTTCCTTCTTTATTTCTTCCTTGACTAAGGTATCATTGAGTAGAATATTGTTCAGCTTCCATGCGTATGTGGATTTTCTGTTGTTTTTGTTGCTATTGAAGACCACTCTTACTCCATGGTGATCTGATAGGAGGCATGGGATTAGTTCGATCTTCTTATATTTGTTGAGGTCTGTCTTGTGACCAATTATATGGTCGATTTTGGAGAAGGTACCATGAGGTGCTGAGAAAAAGGTATAGTCTTTTGCTTTAGTAGGAAATGTTCTATATATATCTGTTAAATCCAATTGGTCCAAAGCTTCAACGAGTTTCCCTGTGTCCCTGTTTAGTTTCTGTTTTCCTGATCATTTCATTGAGGATAGTGGAGTGTTGAGGTCCCCCACAATTATTGTGTTAGGTGCAATGTGTGCTTTGAGCTTTAGTAAAGTTTCTTTCATGAATGAGGGTGCCCTTGCATTTGGAGCATAGATATTTAGAATTGTGAGTTCTTCTTGGTGGATTTTTCCTTTGACCAGCAAGAAGTGACCTTCTGTGTCTCTTTTGATGACTTTAGGTTGAAAATAAATTTTATCTGATATTAGAATGGCTATTCCAACTTGCTTCCTGAGACCATTTGCTTGCAAAAGAGATTTTTGTGTTTCCTCTTTTCCTCTAAGGTAGTGTTTTTGACCCTGAGGTGTGTTTTCTGTATGCAGCAAAATGTAGGGTCCTGTTTCTGTATTCAGTCTGTTAGTCTATGTCTTTTTATTGGGGAATTGAGTCCATTGATGTTAAGAAATATTAAGGATTAGTGATTATTTCTTCCTGTCATTTTTGATGTTATTTTTGTTTTTGAGTGGTTATCTTCTTTTGAGTTTGATGGAAGAAGGGTTCTATCTTGCTTTTTCCAGGGTGTAGTTTTCCTCCTTGTATTGGAGTTTTCTTCCTATTATCTGTTGTAGGGCTGGGTTAGTAGAAAGATATCATGTAAATTTGGTCTTGTCATGGAATATTTTGATTTCTCCATCTACGTTGATTGAGAGTTTTGCTGGGTATAGTAGTCTTGGCTGACATTTGTGTTCTCTTAGAGTCTGCATGAGATCTGCCCAGGATCTTCTAGCTTTCATGGTCTCTGGTGAGAAGTCTAGTGCGATTCTGATAGGTCTTCCTTTATATGTTACTTGGCCTTTTTCTCTTACTGCTTTTAATATTCTTTCTTTGTTTAGTATGTTTGGGGTTTTGATTATTATGTGATGGGAGGTATTTCTGTTCTGGTCCAGTCTGTTTGGAGTTCTGTAGGCTTCTTGTATATTCATGGGCATCTCTCTTTTTAGGTTAGGGAAGTTTTCTTCCATAATTTTGTTGAAGATATTTGCTGACCCTTTAAATTCTAGGTTTCACTCTCATCCGTATAATCCTTACTTTTGGTCTTCTCATTGTGTCCTAGATTTCCGGGATGTTTTGTGTTACAAGCCTTTTTCATTTTGCATTTTCTTTGACTGTGGAGTCAATGGTTTCTATGGTATCTTCAGCATCTGAGATTCTTACCTCTATCTCTTGTGTTCTGTTGTTGATATTTGCATCTATAACCCCTGATTTCCCAAGGTTTTCTATCTCCAAAGTTGTCTCCCTTTGTGATTTCTTAGTTATTTCTACCTCTGTGTTTAGATCCTGGATGGTTTTTCTCAATTCCTTCACTTGTTTGTTTGTGTGTTTTTGCAATTCTTTAAGAGATTTTTGTGTTTCCTCTTTTCTGACTTTTGCCTGTTGACTCAATTTCTCCTGCATTTCTTTAAGTGATTTTGTTTTCATTTCCTCTTTATTGGCTTGTGTCTATTGATCCATATTCTCCTGTAATTCTTTAAGTGATTTTTGTGTTTGCATTGTAAGGGCTTCTACCCTATTCATGTTCCCCTGCATTTCTTTAAGAGATTTGTTTATGTCTTTTTTGTGTTCCTCTAGCAGCATCATGACCAGTGCTTTTAAATCCAACTCTTGTTTTTCTGGTGTGTTGGTGTATCCAGGACTTGCTGTGGTTGGAGAATGGGTTCAGATACTGACATATTGCCTTGATTTCTGTTAGTAATGATCCTACATTTACCTTTTGCCATCTGTTTATCTCTGGAGTTAGTTGGTCTTGTTGTTACTGGTTGGTGTTTGAAGCTCCTGTGTGCCTGGCGTTTGGAGCTGCTGTCGTCATAGAGGGCGTCCGTGCTCCTGAAGTGGAGACTGGAAGGTTTCCGCTACTGGGCTCCGAATTACCTCCTCAGTTCTGATGGGCCGGACCCAAGTCTCCCCCCAGCTTGCTACTGGACACACAATTGGCCTCCCGCCGTCTCCTCCTGGCCTGCCTAGTTGCCAGCTCTTAAGAATCAGATCTTTTTTTCCACCGATCTGGGCTCATCTGTTCAGCCCACCAGCTCCAAGATGGTGGCCGGTCTCGGGGCTCTCTCTAACCACGGATTCTCTGCAGGGTCGGAGCTTACCTGGTTGGACTGCTGGAGCTCTCAGTCCACAGGGCTCTGTCTGGTTAGCTGTCTGTGGTGCCCCGAGGCAAGATGTTAGCCTCTGCTGTACTCCAGGCACAGACCCCTGAGCAAGTTGGTTCCGGCGTGTGCGGGTTGGTGCAGAGACCGCCCTGCCAAGCTGATCTGACTCTGGATGCACCACCGAGCTGTCAGTGCACAGACCTCCCGCTGAGCTGATCTGGCTCTGGGTACAGGCAAGAGCCTGACAGGGTAGTCGATGTTAGACTCGGACTCTGTCCCTGTACCTGGCCCAGCTGCCAGCTGTCTGCAGTGACCCAAGGCAAGATGGCGGCCTCTGCTGCAAGCCGAGTGAGCTGTCTCACTGCCGAACTGTCAGGGCACGGATCTCCCGCAGAGCTGATCTGGCTCTGGGTGCAGGCAAGAGCCTGACTGACAGGGTAGTCGATGTTAGAGTGGGACTCTGTCCATGTACCTGGCCCCAGCTGCTAGCTGTCTGTAATGCCCCGAGGTAAGATGACCGGGAATGTATTTGTAATAGTGTAATTTCGTGGCTCTCTGTGCATGGAAATACAGCTTAGCCTGCCACTGGGGGGCAGCTCCGTGCAAGAGTCAGAGAATGTGTTCCAGTGAGCACAGGGAGGTGAGTCCAGGACATGGTTATTAGCAGGTGAAGGAGACCTGCAACAGTAACAGACCCTGACAGCTGTTTGCGGGGTGGCAAGCCCCATTCTCGGGCAATGAGATTATCATTAGAGAAGCCGAGGACTTGGATGGGGCAGAGTGCAGGGACCAGTCGGTGAGCAGAGTGCTTACTGCATAAGCAGGAAGTACCCACATAGAAATCTGGATATAGTGCCCATCTGTAATAGAGCTGAGATGCAGAGGCAGGGGCATCCCTGGGACTGACCAGCTAGTCTGAATGTGCTGATGTACTCTAGACTCAGTGGGAGACTCTGTCCCTCTCCCAAAATAAAAAGGAAAAAGGACAAAAAAAAAAAAAAAAAAAAAAAGAGGTGGGAGAAGTGTTCTATGGAGGTGTGGTGAGATATGAGGGAAGGGGGTGCCTTGATGGGCCCATGCTGAGGCATCCCTTCCCCACATGATGGTATAGTATAGACTAGAGTTTATTCAGGACATGGGGAGGGGAGTTGAGGGTAGTAGAGGCAGGGAAAGGCAGGGGTGGGGAGAAAGAAAGAGAGGGGGGGGAGAGGAGGAGGAAGAAGAAGGAGGGGAGGAGGGAGGAATAGAAGCTGGCCATGAGCACATGGAGAGAGGGGGAAGGGGCGAGGGGACAGAGAGCAAGAGAGGAGGCAGGCAGCCCCTTTTATAGTGAGTCAGGCATACCTGGCTGTTGCCTGGTAACTGTGGGGCGGGGCTTAGACAGGATGTTAACAAATACTGAAGTTTCACTGAAAGAGGTAGTCAGACACTTGGCCATATTGTCTTTTTGTAAATCTCGGGGTGTGGGCCTGCGCATGAGGAGGTCAGAGGAAGACCTCAGGCATATTTTTCTATACCTTATTCCTTTAAGTTAGGGTCTCTGGGTCCACTAGGCTGCCTGGCCAGTGAGCTCTTGGGTCTTCTGGGGCTGCTGCAGCATCTCAAAATGGCTCCTACCCCATCATTGTCTGCGTCTTAGGTCTTACTAAGTACCTCGCTGCTTTGTCATTCTGGGCCCAGGCCCACTGCTCCCCTTAGCTTTGCATGCCTGCTGAGCCTGGGACGGGGCTTTCTGCAAGGGCCGTTTCCCCCCCCCCCCCGCCCCCGCTCTCCTTCTGGTCAGCACTCCCGGTAGGTCTTGCAAACTCCCTCTGTGCCATCTGCTTTCTGCTGGACTGTGGCTGATGCCAGCCTGCTCTGACTTGATGGCTTTTCGTTTAATGGTTTCCCTCCCTAGTGCTGTCCCCCAGATCCTGGCACAGCTGGCGCCCTTTCAGGCCCAGCACACCTGTCACTGCCTCAGAGGTGTCTTGTCAGTCTACTCCCCCATTTCACTCTGGTACCCTGCCTTGTTTTCTTGATAGCAACTATCTGAAATGTTCATCTATTTGGCTTGGCCTTAGGGCTCGGCCAGGGCATCTTGACTTTCCCAAAATACCAGAGGTTGGCATGCATTTTCTGTGAAAGGCTAGAGAGTGAATACTTGTGGCTATATAGAACATATGGTCTCTGTCATGACCACTGAAGCTGTCTTAGTGAGAAGACGGCTACAGACAGTACATCAGTGAACAGGCCTGTCTGTGCATTGCTAAAATTTGGTATATAGAAAGGGTACGGGGGAGTTTATAATAGGTAAATTACTGTGTGGGTAAAGTCCGTGAAAACAAAGGCCTAGGAAGCTCAAGCTGGCCCAGAGGCGTCTAGTCTCTGACAGCACGGAGCTGCAATTGCTTTGTTGACTCTGGGCTGAGTGCTTTAAATAGTGTGTCTGGCACATGGTAGGTGTGCCCTGAGTGCACTCTTGATGCTTGCTCTGTACTTGTGTCTGAGAGGAGCAGCAAAGTGGAAGGAGACAGTCTTTCTCCGGGGCCCTGGAAGGAGACAGTCTTTCTCCAGGGTCCTGGAAGGAAACAGTCTTTCTCTGGGGTCCTGGAAGGAGACAGTCTTTCTCCAGGGTCCTGGAAGGAAACAGTCTTTCTCCAGGGTCCTGGAAGGAGATAGTCTTTTTCTGGAGCCCTGGAAGGAAACAGTCTTTCTCCAGGGTCCTGGAAGGAGATAGTCTTTTTCTGGAGCCCTGGAAGGAAACAGTCTTTCTCCAGGGTCCTGGAAGGAGATAGTCTTTTTCTGGGGTCTTGGAGGGCACAAGAGCCTGCTCAGCATGGACCTTTTGGTTCTGATAGCAGATGGAGACAAATTGGTCGCCAGCATTTCTGGGGAGGCCCTTAAGTTTCCTTTCAGAAGGTGATTATCACTCTTGGCCATTTGGAAAGGTGATGTAGGGAGGCAGCCTTATCTATGTCTCTATTTGTATGTGGGGGTTCAGAGTTGGTCCTCAGGTGTCTTCCTTTGTTGCTTTCAGACTTAGTGTGATGAGACAGGGCCTCTCAGTGAGCACAAAGCCAATGAGTTCCACAGTGCCAGGGTGACAGGCACACACAGCCACACTGTTTTCTTCATCTTCTACTTCTTACTGAGATTGAGACTCAGGTCTTCCCGCCGGGAAGAGACCTTACTAGGAATGTGGGAGGGCAGCTTGTTGAAGGTGACAAGAGGAGGCTTGACAGGGCAGGGGCCAGATCTCCCGAGCATAAACATTTGACTAATGTCCTATACAAGTGGAATGTCACTGAGCGTGCAGAACTGGAACTTACAGAGTGAGAGAAGCATTTCCCCTGGGCCAGTGTGGGACACAGAGATCAGAAGATTGGAAGGAGTCAATTCTCCCAAGACCTGGGGGAAGGGACACTAGTTTAGACAGTAGGGAGGACATCTATAAAGATGCTGAGGATGCTGATGGATGTGGCTGGACAAGCGATGCGATCAGGACAGTGGGAGGACAGTGGGAGGAGAGAGGTCCGAACGGAGAGATCAAGGGCTCAGTGCTCAGAGCACTTGGCTGCTCTCCTGGAGGATGCAGGTTTGATTCCCAGCACTGCATGCGCACAACTGTCTGCAGCTCCAGTTCCAGGGTGTCTGGTGCCTCATCTAACCTCTGCAGTATTTCACACACATGGTGCACAGACATACACACAAACAAGCAAATAAAAGGGGGAAAGCAGCAGGAAGGATAATAGAAAGGAACCCAGGAAGGAGTGAATTGTCACACAGCAGGACTTTACGACAGGTGAAATGGGTAGGCTTGAGAGATTTTGTAAGTCGGTTCTTTTCTTGCATGAATATGTGTAGGTATGCGTGTCCCTATGGGTTAACATATGCACATGCCTGTGTGAGGCCTAGAATTGGGTACCATCCTGATTGCAGGATCTCTTGCTGCACACAGAGTTCGCTGATTGTGACAGTATAGGCAGATGGCCCTTGGAGTCCTCCATCTCTGTCCCCCCAGTGCTCTCCCATACAGGCAGCTGCCATGTCACTGTCTTTTTTGTTTGTGTGGGTCCCAGTCCTCATGCTTGCTAACACTGGAATTAGTCACAGAGCCTCTCCCCAGCCCAGTGGAAGTTTAACTATAATGTTTCCCTCTGGCCTGGCACTGTCATGACATTTACTGCTGTTTAAAACTATGTTCTTTTTTTTTTTTTTTTTTTTTTTTTTGGTTTTTTCGAGACAGGGTTTCTCTGTATAGCTCTGGCTGTCCTGGAACTCACTCTGTAGGCCAGGCTGGCCTCGAACTCAGAAATCCGCCTGCCTCTGCCTCCCAAGTGCTGGGATTACAGGTGTGTGCCACCACGCCCCACACTATGTTCTTTTTTGACTGATAACTTCTCACTTAGAAGTGAGCGGGCACCCAAAGCTGAGGGAGCAGTCCAAGCTGTCCTATTTGAGCTGACTGATTTGAACCACAGGGTTTTCTTCCAGGCAGTGGAACAGACACAGAACACACTTATCCATATCAGCTCCCCCCACTGCTATTCTTGAGTTTTCCCTGCCAGGGTGAATGAATCAAGAACTGGCCATGCTCAGTGTTTTGCAGGATGGGTCAGGAGCACACAGCAGAACTTTGAGAGGCACACGAACTTCTGGAAATGAGTGAGTGTTAGGAGAGGCTTCACATTCTACACTTTGTCACTCTGGAGTGCAGACACCCTATCTGCAGACACCTTTTTCCTCACCACAGTGTGCTTTCTAGTGACTAAGTGTCACATAGAGGGCCTGTCAGCTCCTCTGTGATTCAGTGGCATGAAGAGAGAGCTCGCTGTCATTGTTGTCTCAGGTCAGCTCACTTTAGAGTAAGTACAGAGGGAGACTGATGGGTGCAGATGGGGGCGCGGGCCTCGAGCTCCTGCATGCATTCTGGGAGCTTACCATTCCAGGGCTGTCTTTAACCACTCCAATATTAAACTAAGCCTGGATTCTCCTTTAGAGGGGTGTGTGTCAGCCAAGGCCACACACACTGTCAGCATCAGAAAACAGAATGAGAACTGGGTCGTGTAGGAAGGGTGAATGGGATCACTTTTTGTCAGACGTGAGCGAGCACTCGTCTTCCTCAGTGTGGGTCTTGGTCCGAGACTGTCTTCTCTGGGCAGGAGTGACATGGTCACGGTGGCTCGACTTGCCTTCTTCTCAGGTTTATGGCCAGTGAACAAGACAGAGCTCCTCAGCTTATGGCCAAAGGGTTTTGGCCAAGAGCTTGGGTCTGGGATGCGGTCAGTCGATAGAGTGCTTGTCTAGCACCCAGAGTGAGCACTGCATAAAACAAGCCGGCGTGTTCCCATAACCCTGGCACTGGGGAGCTGGAGGCAGGAAGAGCAAAAGCTTGAGGTCAATTTTGGCTACTCAGTGGGGTTCCAGGCCAGCCTGGGAGAGTCTCAGAAACTGTGTGGAACAAGTGCAGGGGTTCCTCTGGACATTCTCTAAATAAAAGGGTACAGCGAGGGCACGGGCAGCACCTCCATTGTGTCAGGCTTTGTAACGCAACCAGCGATGGTATACAGAGGAGCGTATGCATGCATGTGCTATGCCATTTTACAGAACAGACTTAAGCACCCATATATTTTGGGTTGAGTGTGTGGGATATCCCAATCCCACCCAAGATCCACAGTGACAGCATTATTAGTAGTGGGAAGAGCAGCAGTAGGGATAGGCTTGTTTGCGATGTGGTTAGGGTATCACCAAACTGGAGGCCTCAACTCTCACTAGAACAGATGTTTCTGGAACATCATGTGTGTGACAGGTATTGAGAAAGGTACTGGGGCTGCAGAACTCAGCAGGCAGCCAGAGGTGACAAGGGGCAGAGTGGCCTATTTCATGGATGTTATCCAAAGATGATATAGAGTACCATGGAAAAACATCCCCTAGTAGGGTGTGCTGGGCCGGGCATCCATGCCGTGGTATGAAGGAGCCAGGTGGGGAAGAGGAGAGGGAGAAGAAGGAGCTGGCAGGTTCTAAGTTCAGTGCCAGGCTGCAGTGCTGAGGTTTGGATCAGCGCTGGTTTGGATATGGATCCACTTTATCATAGCCTTTCCCCATCTAATTTCTAGGTAGTCATTGCAGGTAAGAGGGGGACAAGCTCAAAGCCAGGTGTGGTGGTCATGACTTCAGTTCCAGCACGCTGGAGACAAAGACAGGTACTTCCAGGGCAGCGGGGGCTACACAGTAAAGACCTGTGTCAAACAAAAAGAATTGAAACTGGACAAATTTGTAAAGACACAAAGGCCAGAGAATCTGAGAACTGCACATGCCTTTTCTGTCCCAACTTCTGTTTCTGTTTGTGTGGCCAGTCCTACCGTTAGCTTTCCCAACAGTGTGTAGAGGTGTGTGGACCGAGAAGGGCCGTGTAGCGGAGCAGCATGGATCCCTTCCTGAGTAACGTTATGGGGCGTGTACACTGAGAAGAGCAATACTGTTGACCAGTGTGGGTCACATCATAAGGAGAGCAGTCCGAGACCACCTGTGAAGGTGGCAGTTCCTGTCCTTGGTCTAGGGTCTCTGCCTTCGGGGCTCTGAAGTGGTGAAGGCTGTGGTACCTTGGGGACACTCCTGACATGGCATATGATACCTCATCTGCATCTAGAGGACCTTTGTACTTCTTCCAGGACCCTGCCCTGAAATCTCAGTCTCGGCTTGCAGATGGCAGTCACTGTTTCCGTGCAGGAATGGAAAGACTGTGATTTTCCCTTGTCGTCCTGCCTCTTGAGAGGACTGATTCCAGTGACCTGTGACTTCCAGCTGGCTGTCTTGCTCAGAACAGGAGTCACTGCACAGTTCTTGTCTGAGTTCTGCCAGACACACAGATGGGTCATTCACAGAGAGGTAATGGAGGGTCACCTGTCTGGCCATCCAGACTGTCCAGCTGTCCTGTCATGGAGCTTCCGTGGGCCATATGGAGGTCTGTGTACTTCTTGTTCCTTTCTTGGCTTGCTTCTCTGCTTTTGTCCTTGTCTGAATTGGCTCTGTGACCATGACTACCACCTCCACCTCCACCACCACCTCCACCACCTTCACCTCCACCACCTCCACCTCCACCACCTCCTCCACCTCCACCACCTCAACCTCCACCACCTCCTCCACCACCTCCACCTCCACCTCCACCACCTCCTCCACCTCTACCTCCACCACCACCTCCACCTCCACCACCACCCCCACCTCCACCTCCACCTCCTCCCCTACCACCACCTCCACCTCCACCACCACCCCCACCTCCACCTCCTCCCCTACCACCACCTCCACCTCCACCACCACCCCCACCTCCACCTCCACCACCTCCTCCACTACCACCACCACCTCCACCTCTACCACCTTCTCCACCACCTCCACCACCACCTCCACCCCCCCCACCTCCACCTCCACCTCCTCCCCTACCACCTCCACCTCCACCTTCACTTCCACTTCTACCTCCACCTCCTCCTCTACCTCCACCACCTCCTCCACTACCACTACCACCACCACCTCCACCTCCACCACTTCCACCTTCACCACCACCACCTCTACCACCACCACCTCCCACCTCCTCCACCTCCACCTCCACCTCCACCTCCTCCTCTACCTCCACCACCTCCTCCACTACCACCACCACCTCCACCTCTACCACCTTCTCCACTACCACCACCACCTCCACCTCCACCACCTCCACCTCCACCTCCTCCACCTCCTCCACCTCCACCACCACCTCCACCACCACCTCCACCTTCACCTCCACCTCCACTCCTCCACCTCCACCTCCACCACCACTCCTCCACCTCCATCACCTCCACCTCCACCACCACCTCCACCTCTTCCACCTCCACCACCACCTCCACCTTCACCTCCACCTCCACTTCCACCTCCACCACCACCTCCACCTCCACCACCACCTCCACCTCCATCACCTCCACCTCCACCTCCACCACCACCACCTCCACCTCCACCTCCATCACCTCCATCTCCACCTCCACCACTACCACCTCCACATCCACCACCTCTATCACCACCACCATCCCCACCACCACCTCCACCACCTCCACCACCTCCACTTTCATCACCCCACCTCCACCACTGTGACAGTATTTACTACTTGTTAATAGTCTGGTGTTGGGAGGTGTGTTGAATCTGTCACTACCATTAGCAATGCATTTTATGCTTGTGGAGACTCATGATTATGCATTGCCTACTGTGTTTCAGACATTTGTTCAGTCCTTCCTAAAGCCCAGTGAGGCATATACTGGTGCCAGCATGTTTAATTCTTGAGAGGACTAAAACACAAAGAAATGGAGTCTGTTGCCAGGGAAGTGGCATAGCTTGGGTGAGCCAGGAGCCAGTGCTGGCAAGCTAGGGCCTTCAGGCTGTCACTTGATTTATTTTTTCCTTAGTTCTCTTCCTCCTATTATTTTGAGACAGGGTTTCACTATGTGGGCTGGGCAGCATGGAACTGGCTGTGTAGATTAGATCAGACTAGCCTGGAACTCAGAGATCACTTGTTTTATCCAGAGAATGCTGGCATTAAAGGTGTGCAGTACCACAGCCAGCTCTTCCTTCTCTATTGCTGTGTCTGTAGATCAGGCTGGCCTTCTGGTGTGTCTGTGTAGATCAGGCTGGCCTTGGACTTTTGCCCTCCTCCTTTGTTGTTTTTTTCAAGGCAATGTTTCCCTGGCTATCCTGGAACTCACTCTGTAGACTAGGCTGTCCTCGAACTCATAGAGATCTGCTTCTGCCTCTGTTCCCCCAGTCCTGAGGCTAAAGGTATGTGCCACTATGCCTGCCTCCCACTTTCTTTTCTATAAGGTTTTATTGCAGCACAAACTCAACTGTTGCTGTTTGAATGTCTATGATGGCAGTGGAGTTAAGTGGCTGGCCAGAGCCGGGCGTGGTGGCGCATGCCTGTAATCCCAGCACTTGGGAGGCAGAGGCAAGTGGATTTCTGAGTTCGAGGCCAGCCTGGTCTACAGAGTGAGTTCCAGGACAGCTAGGACTACACAGAGAAACCCTGTCTCGAAAAACCAAAAAAAAAAAAAAAAAAAAAAGTGGCTGGCCAGGGACTCACAAACCACCTGCTTGCATCTGGCTGTCCTCTCAGAATCCACTGCTCTCTGCTGTGGCGTGTGCACAGCCACTGTCCAGTGTTGCCTTTCAAGAAAAGGTGGTTCACATACCTTGGAAACACCACAGCACTTGGGAGGCTCAAGTTCAAGGCCAGCCTGATCTACTTCAAAAGTTTTAGGACACCTAGTGTCTCAAAATAAAAAAAGAAAGGAAGGAAGTAAGGGAAGGGAAGAAGGATAGACAAGAGAAGATACTGGGAAGGAAGCAGAGGTAGAGAATCCTGGTAAGGAAGGAGTGATCGTTCCTCACCTCTCCCTCACACCCACCCTCTCATGCACCCACTCTCTCCCTCTCCCCCCTTCTTTCTCTCTCTCTCTCTCTCTCTCTCTCTCTCGCTCTCTCTCTCGCTCTCTCCCTCCCTCCTTTCCCCCCTTCCCCCTCTCCCTCCCTCCTTTCCCCCCTCCCCCCCTCTCACACACACACACACACACACACACACACACACACACACAGTCACACACACTCTTATACCTACTCTCACACATGCGCTGATATATGCTCCAGAGGAAACACTGAGGCTGCTGTGGCAGGAGAAGGCAGAGAAATTTAGTTCCCGAGTGCAGCGCATGTGGAAGATAGAGACCAGGAAGGCCGCTTGGATAGAAATGGTGTACAGGCTGACAGGGTAGAAGGAGGAGTCCACGTGCTTACACCCTAACTCTGGAGATAAGTATCTTGGAAACAGAAGACCTTATTGAGCAACCATAGATTCTGGCTAGACAAAGAAGCAGCTCCCCAGACCAGCAGTGCTCAGCCTGTGGGTTGAGACCCCTTACAGTCGAAAGACCCTTTATCGGTGTCACCTAAGACCATCAGAAAACACAGATATTTACATTGAGAGTCATAACAATAGCAAAATGACAGTTATGAAATAGCAATAAAAATAATTCTATAGCTGGGGGTCTCCACCGCTTGAGGAAACGGATTAAAGGGTCGAGCATTGGGAAGATGGAGAACCACCAACCTAGACTACCTTATAGCTGCCAGCAGTGGGGCTGGAGCACAGCTGGAGAAGGCCAGAGCCGCCAAAGGTGAAGTCACTTCTTCTGAGCTCCATGGAGGGAGCTCCTCCATGCCTAAGAGAACAGCGTGAGCTGGAGGCAGCAAAGGCGTGCGGCAGAAGGAATCCTCGAGTAAAGGGTGTCTCGGTTCTTGGGTTGGTTGGGAATAAGAGTCTAGATGATTTATATGCTGTGTGGGAAGGCATGGAGCTGTGTATGTGGTGATGAGATTTGATCAAGGTTTCAACATAAATATGTGTTTGCATGTGTGTACTCACGTGTGCACATGAATGAAGGCCAGAGGAGGTGTCAGGTGACCTGCTCTGTTGCTCTTTGCCTTATTTCTTTGAGACAGTGTTTCTCACCGATTCTGGTGCTAGGCAGCTCACAGGCCCCTGTGATCCTCCTGTCTCCACTCCTCAGTGTTGGGACAGCATTGTGCTTGGCCACACCCAGATTTTGATGTGCTGGGGATTTGACCTCAGGTCCTCACGCTGTGTCGCAAGTGTTCTTAATGAGTCATGTCCCCAGCCCATAAACAGTATTATTTTGCTTTCCCTTAAGGCTCCTTTTCCATCCCCATTTCCTGGCTTTTGTACTTAAATTTAAAATACCTCAGAATTTTTTTTTACTGGTATAAAAGCCCCCACACCCCCATTCAGGGACCATTAAGTCTTCTCGGTTTAAGTATCTCTATTGGTCAGAGTACCACAGGAAGGCTGCACAGGGAAGCAAAGCCATCTTGGACTGGCTCTGTGCCCTGAACTGCCTCCCCTCTCTGTGCTGCTCTGCTGCAGAGCCCCACACCCTGGGCTTGACGCACTTGCCCCAGTCAGTGTTGCATTCCTGTACTGTGGTAAGGTCCCCTGGGTAGTTTGTGCCTTGAAGACCCAGCCCACCTCTTGCTCTGTTTCCTCCTCAGAAGGGACTTCTCAAGGCTGCTTCCTACCGTCCGCCCTACCACATCCCTGCTTCACCTCAGCTGGTAGAACTTTGTGGCAATGACATCTTGAGTTATATTTAGAGGATTACATAGTCATCTCTCTGACTCCGGTGGATTGCTGTCTAAAGTGCTTCTTTAGGAAGCTGAGCAAGGCACAGAAGTGATGTGGATGCTTTCACAGTAGACGCTGACTTTCTTGCTGTCCGAAAGAAGACTCAACCTTGGCACTAGGTTGGGTGAGGAGGGCTGCACCCCACCCACACAGCACCACTCATTTACATGGAAACGTCCCTCCAGAAGAGCAGCCCTGAAGCTGAGGATGGCTCTGGAGGCAGGCTCTGAGTGTCAGGTTGTTGCTAAGGGGATGGGGCTCCCTTCTAGGCGATGAAAACGATTTGGATGGGATGGCTGCGTAACTCCATGTGGGTGCCTGTGCTTCTGTTAAGTTGACACAGGGCCATCTGGGAAGAGGGAACTTCAGCTAAGAAAATTCCTCCGACAGGTTGACCTTTGGGCAATTCTGTGGGCATTTTCTTGGTATTAATTTATGCGGGAGGGCACAGCACATTGGAAGAAGTGCTGCTCCTGTGCAAGTGGGCCTGGGTGGTGCAGCACACCGAGCCAGCTGTGAGATGAGGTCGGCTTCTGCCAGGTTCCTTCCCTGACTGGCTTCACAGCTGGCCTGAGGGTGGGAAACCTTTCCTCACCAGGTTGCTTTTTGTTATGGTATTTATCACAGCAATCAATGTGTATGATCGAAATGGGCGATGCTACTGTCAACAGAAAGCAAGGACTCTTCTTTAAAGGACATAGGAATAGTTTATTATGAGCCAACTGGGAGTGGCAGCATTCATGCTGGACACGTGAGAACTGGGTTACCTCACACAACGTACTCCACTCTGGAATACATTCCCGGGCAGAGGAAAACAGGAGTCAGTGTGCGCGCACTGTGTATCTGGAGGGGCGGCAGGCAGGCAGGCAGAGGTCTTTTCCATGGGCTTAGGTGCTGGCACATTTTTAGTGTATACAGTTGGTAGAAGTTGGAGTTCCTTCAGGCTTTGTGGCTATCCTGAGAGTTTCATATAGCAGTTATGAAGATCTTAGGGTGGACATAGCAGTTAATGATAAATGGCTATTCAATGCAGTAAAGACCCAGTATAGCTCTGCTTCCTGGTCTGCAACATCAAACTCCTTCAGTCAAGATACCCTGGTTAGCCAGGGCCAGACAGTGTAGGCTCTTCTATATAGCGTGGCTTATTCCAAGAGCTTGGAACAGTATTGGGACTGTTGCTAAGATCCCTTCCTGGACAGATGTGAGCAACATCTGCCCCTCTGCCTAAATTCCTAACCAGAAAGAAAAGAACAATTCCACCACGCCTCACCCTGGGAACCAGTGAGTTCCCCAGGCCCCCGACAGAGCACGCATGGGCGAAGCAGTCCTGGAAGGAGAGTGGGTGACCTAAGGGTCTGCACCAAGCACGGTGTGTGTGGGGGGGAGGCTTCCCCGGGGCCACCCCAGAGCTCCCTCCCTTAGTCTTCCCCATGGTATGTCCTCTACTTAGCGCATCTCCATGTGCATGTGGGGGACTGAATGCAAGTGCCTGGGAGGAGTTGCTGGTTACTTAGAAGAGGGCCCTTCTGTGCCGGAGAGAGCAGTTACCACACCCAGCCATGGAGGCCCTTGGCAAGCAGACAGAGCCATCCTTCTGAGGACAGCAGTGGGGCTATCCGAAGACTTCATTACAGCAACAACGCAGATCACATCTCGGAAAGCTGTGATCTTAAAAAGCCAGAAGCAGTCGTACAGTTTAGAGATGCGGTATGATTTGTAACTGTAGATCTTGATGGTTCCCAGTGTTGGATGGTTCCCAGTGTTGGCTGCTGGCACAGCTGTGTGAGTGCCAGTTAGCACCTTGAGGGAAGCCAAGGCAGGAACCAAGCAGGAGCAGAGACAGCCATGGAGGAAAGCTGCTCACTGGCTTGCTCTCCGTGGTTCTCTTTGCTTGCTTTTTTGGGATAGAGTCTTACTGTGTATTCACCTGCAATAGCCTGGGCCCTCCCCTCCATATCCGTCATTAATAAGAGAATGTCTCACTGGATGGCCGCGAGACGGTCTGACAGAGGTCACTCTTCCTAGCTGTTTCTCAGTTTGTGTCAGGTTGACAGCCTAGCACAGGGAGACTAGGCAGTGGTGGGTGTGACGCGGACTGCAGTCTGCAAACTCTGACGGGACTGGAAACATGGCAGGGCTGGGTTCCAGCTTGAATCTGTGCCTTTCTCAGTCTGAGTGTAGCTTCTGTTAAGTCTTATGTGCACAGGAACCAGACACTCCTTGCTTCCAGAGAAGGCAGGCCTTTAACCCCTGTGAGGCCACGAAAAGGTCTTGTCTTTGTGAGTTTGGGTCCCTGCCACTCTGCTGCTGCTCAGAGTCAACAAAGGGCACCTGAGCTCCCCTCTCCGCTAGCAAGGGCAGGCTGTCCTTACCCCGCTCTGGTCACAGTAGCAGCTTTCCCATGCTTCTCTGCTGACATGGTGCCACCTCCCTGACTGGGGTCATCCCCCAAGAGGTAGCCAGAGCGCCTCTTCTGTGTTCCTGGGTTGCTGGAATTATAGGATCTGCATGGCAGGGAGTGGCAGTTCCCCATGTAGAGATCCCACTGTGATGACTAACAGTGGGGACTAAAGAAGGTTTGTTCTGGCTGGATGCAGGGCTTTGAGATTTTCAGCCTTGGCCTCTGTCTAGAGTGAAAAGAGTGAACACCATGCAGGCTTAAGTAGAAGGGTTTGTCACTGGATTCTGGCCAGCTCTGCAGCAGTTGAAACTGCAGTTGACCCAGGCTGGGCTTGGGAGAGGAATTAACATGGTCAGATAGACCACCATGTAGGATGTAGGATGATAGACCATAAGGGGTTTATTCCCCACACACTAACACTGTGGGTGCTTTGTAAGTAGTAATATGTAATGAACAGGCCTGGAGAGAGTATATGTTGTGTGGCCCACCAGAAAGCAGCACAGGACTCTGGTCCTCTTCAGTAAGCAGCACGTTAAAGAGACTTTTGTGTCTGGCTCTTTTTCTCTTTGGAGGGAGGAAATGGATTCTATAAATAAAAAATATTGTTAGTACTTTTTAAAAACCTATTTCTCTTGGCCCTGAGGTAAGGAGGGCCAGTGTATAGCTTAGTGGGACTTTCTCTTGAGGGGTCTAAATAGAAAATTTAATTATTTTTTACTTAGTGCTTTGGTAACTTCTAAAAAGAGCCTGGTTTGGGAATATTATTTGGTAGTTCCTCTGTTTATGGGTACCAGAGCCATCTATATTATCTCTGTCCTGTTACTAAGTTGCTAAGTTTCTCTTGTAAGTCTCCAGCAGGCATTGACCTCTTCTGGAAGTTGGTCATTATTTGTTAGGAACTGAATTCTGCCCCCTAATTCATATACTGAAGCTCCACTTCCCAGTGTGAACATGTTTGGACATAGAACCCTTAATGAGATAAAGTTAATTAAGGTCATAAAAACAGGGAGCACTTATCCACTGAACTGTCCTTATACAGATAGGAAGAGACGCTAAGGACTCACACCCAGAGAGGATTCCAGGGGGACACAATAAGAAGATTGCTGTTTTAAAAACAAAATCCAAATGCTCAATTTACCAAATGAAGACTCAGGAGACAGAGACTGTAGTGAAAGCCTGCTAGCTCAGAGAGACAGAGAAAGCACCCAGCGTCCTGCTCCACTGATGTCCCAGAAGGAAAGAACTGCTCCTTCATCATGCTGTCTTAAATACCCTTCAACTCAATGTCCCTCCTTTCTCTTTCCCTTTCCTGGGTTTTCCTATGTTCAATCTCTGTCAATTAGTTGCTTGCCCCACCTCTTGACCTGTGGTTGATCTCATTTACAGAAAGCTCTTGTGTTAAAGGTGTGGGCTAAGGCTGAGCTACACCACAACAAGAAACAGATTTTTCCAGTTCACAATCTTGGGGTTCACAATGTGATAAAATATCCTACAACAGAAGATGAAAGTCTATAAGTCAAAGAGAGAAGCCACAGGATGATACTTGAGTATCATACTTAGACTTCCAGTTGTTAGAACTTTGTTTTGTTACAGCAGTGCAACTGGACTGATAGCTCATAGGTTTTTATTGGGTTTGGGTCCAAAGCACTATTCTTTATTAGCTTGAGTCTTGGGATAAGCCATAATCTTTCTATGCTCTGATATCCTTTTCTATAGTACAGGGTGTGTGTATGTCCCAGGAGTTATATATAAATGTATGTCATACATAATGTTTTCTATATAATAATGCACATATTGCTTTAGTTTTAACCATGACAGGGGATTGACCACATTAGGTCTAGATCTCAAGTGCTGATGCTCAGGGTCTGGGGGAAAGTCTACTGACTCTAGGATAGTTTGTATGGGGATTCATCTCAGTTTTGGCTCTTTGGGTGTTGCCATGGCTGGATGATCATAGCACAGTTTAGTTGTGCACTGGGATGGAGTGGAGCTAGGCTGGGTGACTTGTGTTTTTGTAAATGACACCCATGGTTGGATCCTATCTCTCTCTGGTTCCAGGCATGACTATCTGCTCTCTCTCCTCTGGTGTGAGTATATGTTGGGCAGGATCTTACATAAAGATGTCCATCTCAGCAGCAGCCCTCACTGGTCGTCTTCTGTCTCATCCCTAGTAGCCTATCTTGTTTTGGTGCCTGGGATGTGGTGGTGCACAATTAGTCATTTTATAAACAGCTTTATCAAGATGAGATCTACCTATATTACAAATCAGCAATCTACCATGAGGCCTAATATTTTAAAACACATTTATGGTGCTAATACTTTATTTTTTCTCCTTTTCCTTCCTCCCATCATTCTTGTTTCCTGTTTACCTGGGGTAGAACCCACAATCTTGCTCATGCTAGTGAATGCTGTACCATGCTGGGCCACAACTCTAGCCCTGCTTTCCACCATTTTTCATGGTCGATGCTTTCTAACTTCTGTACATTCAGTCAGTCATGGCGTGATGAGTGCTTGTCGTCAGAAACCCGGAAGCATGATGGGACAGCATTGGGATCAGCAGCATCACGAGGCATGCCGGCCCTCATCATCAGGACAACACTGTGTGGCCGAGCTTGGTCTTCTCTTTCTCAGTCGGCTGTTTTCTAGCTACTGAGCAGAGCTCCCGTGATTCTCCTCAGTCTGTGTCCCAAGCTCCACCTCCCTACCATCATGGAACTGCTGACTGTATTAGTTCCTTTTCCTTGTGGCTATGCCAAAACTCCTAACACAAGCAAGTGTAGGCAGGAGGGCTTGTTTCTTAGATGTAACTGCAGAGACAGTGGTCTAATGGTGGCCGCTGATTTATGTAGACACCACGTTATCAAAGTTTGTAAACTCAGTCTAACTTGAATGGTGCTTTCTTTCTTCTCACTGGAGTTGTGCTTGCAAGCTGTGCTTGAAATGCATTTGGCTAGATAGACATACTAACTTTTTAAGTTCTTGCTGCATATCATCTTGAGTGTTGTTATTCTGAGAACTCCTGTGTGTATGGTTTAAAGCAAATGAGTTGGTTAGTTATGTCATCATCATATCATCCTATGAGTCCTAGTATGAGGGGAACAGAATATGCAAATACAATATAAAAGGTTGGGCTGGTGAGGTGACTTGGTGGACAAAGGCTCTTACACAGTATTAGTGGTTAAGCAAATAACCCTATCACCCTGAATTTGGTATTCTGAATCCAAAACCATTAGATATTTTAAGTATGGATTCCCATGTATATATATATTCCTGTGCATACATATCCATAAGGTCTCAGAAAAACAGTCTCAAACTTGCTACCACCAACGTGTTAATGAGGCCTAGTGGTGCCAGGTCCCGCATGTGTCTGTCCTGTCCACCTCAATCCAGGTACCATCACCAGAGCACACAGTCAGTGCGTGTGTCAACCACCAGCCATGGTACGCAGTCACCCAGCTCTGCAGGTTTACTCTCTGTGGTCGCATCACTCACTGCCACACGCGTGAGGCTTTCGCTCCCTCCCAGCTTATCTGTGGTCGGGGCTGCGGGTGTGTGTGTGTGTGTGTGTGTGTGTGTGTGTGTGGCAGCAGCCTTGAGCAGGGGGCTGTGTTGATTTCCAATCTGTAGATCCTATTTTCTTGTATCTGAAGTGCCAGGGCATTCATATGAAGTGTTGCTATTGGAGGAGGTTAATCTAACTCTCCTTCCTCAGAGGGCACTTGACCCAGAATTGTTCTTTCTCTGAGGCAAGGTGATTTTCTTTGAATAGATCTTGATGTTGTCCCTCGTGGTCAATATTCCTAGGTATAGCCTGGGCTCTGGGGCAGGTAGTTTGAAATGTCTGCATCTTGTGGGGTGGCCACTCCTGTTGCCTTCTCCCGGGGCTCCTGTCCCCGTGTGGCAGGTCCTACTTGCCCGTCTTCAGCATTTGAACCCTTTCCTGTCCGCTTAGTGGAGACTGCTCATTGTCTGCGCCTTCCCGGGGACCCTTTCTTGCTGCTTTTTATTTCCTGAGTGGTTTCTTCATTTCCCATGTTCTTCCTCAGTGCTGTGCTCTCTAACCGTGGTGTGCTCTGAACTTCCGTAGCTTGTATCATCCGTACCTTGTCTTTCAGCTTGTCTTGAAATAGAAGCCTGCAGACGCATGGATATTTTTGGTATATTTTTATTACCTGTAGATGATCCTCCTTCCTTCTTCTCTTCCTCCTTCCTTTCCTCGTCCTTTCCCTTTTCCTCCTCCATCTCTTCTCATTTTAAGTCAGAGCCTTGCTATGTAGCCCAGGTTAGCCTGGGTCTAACCATTGTAGTCCACCCAGCCTTGAATCTGCTATCTCGCTACCTTGGCCCTCTGAGTGCTGGTCTGCCGGGCATGAGGACCATGGGTGGGGACCAGAGCTCTGTCTTCTGTCATCTCCAGGAGCACAACCACTTGCTCCTGGGACCTACTGGGCTTTGCCCTGCTCCCCCTTTCATTGGCTACTTCTCTCCTTCATCCTTAGCACCCCTCTTCCCTGTTGAGCCACAGCTCCATCTCAGTGGTCTTCTTCTTATTATGGAACTCTGTTACCATGGAAGGGGGCCAAGGGCAGAGGGGCTTCCCGCCAGGCTGCACTCCACTGCTCTCTGGAGAGGAAGGACCCTGCTTCCCAAGCAGCCCTTTCCTAGGTGCTGATTTGGGGACCTCTCAGGGCTTTGCAAGCGCTCACCCCTTTTAGTCCATTTGTACTGGTGCTACCTAGGCCTGTGGCTGCCTTGGCCTAATTAAACTTCAGGTTTGCCTGGGGGCCCTGCCTCTAGTCCTACTGCGAACACCATCCATGGGCTTTGGTCTTACACATTTATTATCTATCTATCTATCTATCTATCTATCTATCTATCTCATGTATGTATGTATGTATGTATGTATGTATGTATGTATTTATTTATTTAAAGACATTTTATTTTTATTGTGGAGGCTGTTTTTTAGATAACAGCTTGGCAAAAGGGTGAGGAGACTCCATAATGGGGCATTGAGGCAGGAGTTTAAGCTTTGTTCTGTTGGTCCAACCGTCCGCAGGGCCTTGCAGGATGCTGGAGCTACATAATTACAGGGGTGGTGGTGGTAGTGGAGGAATGGGGACTCTTTGAGGAGAGGGGGCTGTCGTGCATGGAATAGCACACTCAGTCCTTCAGGGGGAAACCCTGGGGTTTGCAGTGCGTCAGCAGCAGGTTCTTCAGACACAGGTCCCATGTTGGATCCCAGGCCTGCTGCGGAGCTGCAGGAGCGGGAAGCACAGCCTGTGCTCATAAACCTCAGGCTCTGCCTGCCGGAGGGCTAGCGTAGACCTGTGCACACGGGTGGAGGCTGGCTGCTGAGGCACCTCCCAGTCCACTCCTGGGCAGGGCGTGCAGTAGCCCAAGGCCCTTGGTGCACACGTCAGGGCTGGTGAGCATGCTGGAGGCCACCGAGGCCACAAAGTGGCTTCAGTCTTGCTGGATGTTTGAAGCGCATGGGCATAGACCAGCTGCAGTAAAGATTGACTTGGGTTCTCGGGTTTTGCAGATTTTCATAGCCAAAGTGTTGCCAGAAGTCTCAGAGGAGGTGGTACAGTAGCAGATTGCACCCCCACATCACAGCAGGGCTCACTGCATGTCAGCTCAAAGAGTGACCAGTTAGTCTTGAAGCACAGTTCCTTTTTCTGGCTATGCATGAAGAGGTCTTCATGTTTGGTCACTAGGTGGGCCAGAGGTTGTGTATAGAGACTCCCAGGGGCTGTGGGTAGAGGCCCCCAGGGACTGTGTAAAGATCCCCAGGGACTGTGTGTAGAGACCCCAGGGACTGTGTGTGGGTAGAGGCCCCCTAGGGACTGTGTGTGTAGAGGCCTCCAGGGACTGTGTGTAGAGACCCCCAGGGACTGTGTGTAGAGGCCCCCAGGGACTGTGTGTAGAGACCCCAGGGACTGTGTATAGAGACTCCCAGGGGTTGTGTATAGAGGCCCCCAGGGACTGTGTAGAGACCCCCAAGGGACTGTGTGTGTAGAGACCCCCAGGGACTGTGTATAGAGACCCCAGGGACTGTGTAGAGACCCCCAGGGATTGTGTATAGAGACTCCAAGGGGCTGTGTGTAGAGGCCCCCAGGGACTGTGTAGAGACCCCCAAGGGACTGTGTGTGTAGAGACCCCCCAGGGACTGTGTGTAGAGACCCCAGGGACTGTGTAGATGCTCCCAGGGACTGTGTATAGAGACCCCCAGGGACTGTGTATGTAGAGGCCTCCAGGGACTGTATATAGAGACCCCCAGGGACTGTGTGTAGAGACCCCCAGGGACTGTGTGTAGAGGCCCCCAGGGGCTGTGTGTAGAGACCCCAGGGACTGTGTAGATGCTCCCGGGGACTGTGTATAGAGACCCCCAGGGACTGT
Organism: Apodemus agrarius; assembly: GCA_964023405.1. Classification (NCBI taxonomy): domain Eukaryota; kingdom Metazoa; phylum Chordata; class Mammalia; order Rodentia; family Muridae; genus Apodemus; species Apodemus agrarius. Next base: position 3,056,756 of record OZ030015.1, on the reverse strand, counting down.
GTATGTAGAGGCCTCCAGGGACTGTATATAGAGATCCCCAGGGACTGTGTGTAGAGACCCCCAGGGACTGTGTGTAGAGACCCCAGGGGCTGTGTAGATGCTCCCGGGGACTGTGTATAGAGACCCCCAGGGACTGTGTATGTAGAGGCCTCCAGGGACTGTATATAGAGACCCCCAGGGACTGTGTGTAGAGACCCCCAGGGACTGTGTGTAGAGGCCCCCAGGGGCTGTGTGCAGAAGCCTCCAGGCACTGTGTAGAGGCTCTCAGGCTTGGCATAGGTGCCCACCTTGCTGCTGCTGCTACCCAGCCGGCTGTGCAGCTGGAGCTGGGGGCTGCTGGAGGAGGCCTGGCTGGACACACTGAGCTGGGAAGACAAGGTAGAGGTGGCCGCTCTGCACTGGAGACTGGGGCTCCCACAGCCGCCTTCGCTACTTGTCAGCCCCAGAGCTGGGGCCCAGGGGGCACTGACTTTGAAAGCTTTCTCCAAAGGCTCAGAAGAGGAGAAGACATGATGGGAGTGGTTTCCAGAGCTCAAGGACCAGCTAAAAGGAGGCTCGTCATGGGCACAAACACTGGTTTCTTAGTGGCGTAGGTTCAGCTGGGACTTGCTGTCCGTGGCTTGGGGGAACCTTGGGTCCAGAAGAAGCCATCGGGAATAGGCCACACGACTTGCCGTCTTTCTCTGGGGCAGGAGGAGGCTGCACAGGACCACTGGGGGCCACATCGTTTATGGAGCCTGATGGGAAAGGGATGGGAGCAAAGAGTTTTTCCTGCTGATTTGTGGGTGAGTTGGTGGGTTCATATATGGACCTCCATTGCTACAGGTCCTGGAGTCCAAGGCTAGCTGTCCATAGAGCCTGTGGTGAAGCCGATGTGAGCCCTTTGAAGGATGGGCTGAGACTCCCTTTCTTCAAGTCAGAGCTGCTCTTGCTCATTTTAACAGGTGCCTTGGCTTTGGAGGTGGGAGGGAAGTGAGGATGCCTCTGTCCCGCCAGTTCCCTCAGGACCTCATAGGCGGGGGAGGCAGATTTGCTCATCCCAGCATTAGTTTTGCTGTTCTGCCCCAGGAGCCGTCAGTGAGATGGAGAAGGAGCTAGTCGAGGAGTTTGAATGGTCCACGTATCAGTTTCCACCTCTCTCCCCACTTTAACTCAGCAATCCCCCCCCCCACCCTCTAACCAGCATGGTGGCCCCGTCACCAATCTGGTGTCTTAGCTGCGCCTGGTCTAAGGCTGAAGATGAGGTGGTTGGTGGGGACACTTGGCAGAGTCACCAGCAGTAGCACCGTTGGTCTGGCAGGATGTTAGATGAGTAGGGAGCGGACAGGGCAGCTGGGCCCCACCGCTGCTGCTGCCAGTGTTCCTGTCCTGCCTCAAGCCCCACCGTAGGCGCTGTAGACGCCACCCGGGGATTGGCTTTACTCCTTTATTTATTTTAATGTAGGAGTTTAAGGAGATTTAAAAATGCTGCTGCTGTCACTGCTATCTTCCCAAAATCCTTTTCTAAATAGGCATTTTAAATACTACTACTAAATTCTCCCTTAATATTAATCTCACTGGACAAAGCACGATGCAAGGAAACTGCTGGAGACGGCACTGGGAGGCCAGTGGGCAGCTGGTAATGGGCCAGCTGACTGTTGAGGATTGGAGTTAGTGTGCTGCTTGGAAGGCAGGTCTCCAGGCCCAGAGCTGCTGTCCAGCCAGGGCCTGTGGGCCAGAGTGACATGCAGGGACCCCGCATGCCCCCAGTCTGGGCGGGTTCCCCTGCTCACCTTTGGTGGGACAGAGAAATGTCATCATGAGTCTTGCATGCAGATTTTCCTTCATAAAACATGTTAAAATTCTCCTTAACTTTTTACTTTGGAGACTTTAAGCTGACACTTAGGTTTACCAGATATTCTGGCTTGAATCTGACATTTCCCTGTAAGCTCATGCTGAGGGTGCTTTTCCCCCAGCAGGTGGTGGGTGATCCTTTGGAGGGTTGTGGGGCATCTAGGAGGTGGGGTGTGGCTGGCATGGGTGGGTCTTGCAGGGTGTCCCTTTGAAGGTTCTGCTTACCACTGTCTTTACCTTGCTTTCTACTTCCTGTTTACCTTGATGTGAGCCGTGCCTACTTTATGTTCCTCCAAAGTGAACCTCAGCATAATGGACTGAAATCCCTCAAACTGGGGACTGAGTCAGAGAACCAGAACCAGCTGCCCCCGGCAGGCGCTGTTACCTGAAGGTTACCTGTGCTGGAGGTGGTCTATTTTACACATTTGACTTTATTTTCAGTCTTTTTCCTGTATAGACACATTCGGGCACACATCTCCTAATGTGGATGTTTGAAGGGTTCCCTACACCATCCTAGTTTGCTTTCTATTGCTGTGACCACGGCCAAGAGCTACTTGGGGAGGAAAGGGTTTATTCCAGCTGAGGGCACATTCCCTCATAAAGAGAAGTCAGGGGGAACAAGGCAGGAACCTGCAGGCAGGAACTGAAACAGAAGGCATTGTGGTACGGTATTTCCTGGCTTGGCTCCATGTCTTACTTAACCCGTTTTCTTACATAACTCACGACTACCCACCAGGGGTGGCCGCGCCCACAGTGATCTGGTCCCTTCCACACCCATCATGAATTGAGAAAAAGCCCTCGCTGACTTGCCTACAGGCCTTTTCCCAAATGACCATGGCTTGCGTTGACAAACAAGTTGACAAAAAGACTAAACCCACGCTGCCGTTCTTGCTCCCCAGCCCTGCCAGCGTGGACCTCCAGGAACAAGGGTGGCCTGTGCATCAGCACGGTGTCATCGCATGCCTGAGGTAACCAAGAGCAGCAAGCCTGTCGTCCAGCAGTCACAACCCCTCGGTGTGCCTGAGGTGCCTCGTGTGGTGATTTCTCACTCAGGCGCTGGACAAGGTTTATACACTGCCCATGGTTGGGCTGCCCTGACACTGATGCCTGAGCTCCTTTGGTGCACTGTGCTTTGTGTTGGGAGTGTAGGGTTGGGAGAGCCTATATTCTTGCTTTTAAAGAGGCCATGGCCGGGAGGTAGCAATGTTATGATTTAATATTAAGGAGTCAGAATTCATGGGGCCCTCTGCGGGCAGCCTTATTCCAGAGTTTCATTTCGCTTTTCTAACAGATGCCATCCAGTCTCCTGGGCCGCATACTCACTGTGCCCAGCTGGCTTCTAGGCGTCCTTTCCATCTCAGGCATGTCTGAAGCCCATGGTGCTAGCTCTCTTTATGCTGGCACCCTGGGGTCCAGAAGCTTGCATTGCTCTATTTAGGAACATCTAGTATACTTTCTCAATAATTTGTCTTCAACTTTGGGGGTTAAAGGGAACACAGCGGAAAGGGGCTCTAATTATGTGCCAACCAACATTAGTGACACAGATAAAGGAGTCTGGTTTTATTTTGCTGTGTCAATTCTTGCAGTCATTAGATGTCAAGGGGAAAGTAATTGTTCTTTAGCAATGTGGTTCCCTTGGATAGCTCCCTGGGGCTGACTGCAGCTGTAACAATGAGCATATCTGAGTGGCCGTGCTGCGGTGGCTTAGCTCAGCCACCGGGGGACTGTCGGCATGCACCTGTGCTCCAGGTTCTGTGCTGACCTACTTTTGTTCCAAACCCTTGCTTTATTTAGTCCTGAAATTCCAAGCCCAAGACTGTTGGTGGAGCTTGTCACACTGCAGAGTTTCTGTACAGTAGGGGTCCCAGCCTGGAATGCCCATAGACAGGCTCTCAGGAGTGGGGAACTGCATTCTGGGCGATGAAGAAGGGTGTCTTTGGAGGAGGGACTAGGGGAGGCGCTTTCCCGTCTAAAGGGGAGCAGCCATAGACAGGCTCTCAGGAGTGGGGAACTGCATTCTGGGAGTTGAAGAAGGTGTTTTTGGAGGAGGAACTAGGGGAGGCGCTTTCCCCATCTAAAGGGGAGCAGTCACTCCTCAGTGAACCTGGTCATTGCAAGACTTCCCAGGCAGCTCTTGCTTGTGGCTTTTTCAAAACAAACCTAGATCTTCAAGTGAAGTAACCTTGGCTTGTTTGCACCTGCTTGGAAACTCCTTGCTCTCTCTGGGGCTTACATCAGCCTGAGAACCTTCAGTCCATGGTTCCAGCCCATGCACTGTAGTAATATGCTCTCTTGAGTAGCATTTCTGTGTCTGCTGTGTGGCTTCCATTGTTGCATCTTGTTATTATTATCATCATTTTAAAATTATCCCTTCATTCACAGTCTAGTCTGCTGCCTGTGGTCTCAAGAGGAGAAGATTTGATAAAACTATTCAGCTTGGCCTTCAGATAGCACGTCTTAGCCCGCCACCACTGCATCAGTGTGAGCACTGACAGTATGCTCGCCCTTCCTGCTGGCCCTGCCTGCCTTCCTCAAGAGCAAGCTGACCTCCCAGTCTCCATCTAGTGGTTTCTAGGTTCTGATAGAATTGTATAGCCCTCCCCCTTCCCCAGTCCTCCAACAGGAGACGATACTGCACAGGTCAAGAACAGAGCAGCGGAGAAATCTGAGTCTCTGGGAAGCCCTTGAATGTTATCTTATTTGGGGGAACTGGAAAATGCCCCAAGACTTCTTATATTCAAGCAGGCACTATCTTGTTCTGGGCAGCAGTTGAAGAATCACACTGTTCCTGCTGGGTGTCTGTCACCAACGTAGTATGACAAGAGGGCTCATGGCGGTGAGTGGATGCCAGAGTGTGCCTGAGAAGTGCCCTGGAGCTTTGTCCAAGTTCAGACTCCAGTACTACTCCAGGAAATGTGATGGGGGGGGGCTGCTCTCTGCTTCTACCCCTTCATATCCTAACGTGTTTCCCACAAGTGGGACATTCTCGCTGGGCAGTGCAGTCCAGTGTGGAGGGCCAGAAGTCAGCACTTCCGCACACGTGGATACTGCGGTGCAGTGTGTGGCACTCTCTGTCTGTTGTAGGGGGAACAAGGCAGGAACTCTGCAGAATGTAGATCCATCCCTGCAGAATGATGGGCACCAGAGTGACCCATGCAGTTGTCATCTCTCCTTAGCTTTCACTCTTATGACCTTGATATTTTTAAAGATGGCAACCAGTTTATTTTGCAGAACTGCTTCAGTGGTCAGATTGTCCCGCTTCGTTCAGTGAGGGCATTACTGTGCTCTTTTGTGACGGTCTCGTGAGTTCACAACAGTCCCTTGAATTTTGACAATACCTTTCTCGAGTAGCAAGAGCCTGGCTCCAACTGTGTGATACATTTGGTTACATTTTTTTAAAAAAATTTCATTTTTTTTGAGACTTTTTTTTTTCTGTGTAGCCATGGCTGAACTGGAGCTCACTCTAGACCAGGCTGCCCTCGAACTCACAGATAATCCCATGTGCTAGGATTAGAGGCTTGTGCTGCCACTGCTACCCGGCTAAATTTAGTTATTTGATCAGTTCTCCTCTAAGTAATTCACCTCTCTCAGTGGCCTTGGAGCTGTTCAGGAAGGGAAGGCCCTACCCCCATCACCCCTCACAGGAGTTGAGGAGCTGAGTTGTCCGTTCTTGGGTGTCCTTGGCCCGTTATCACCTGTGCTGAGATGCACTGAGATGATGCCTGTGAGGCTCATGGGTGTTTGACAAGGTGTTGAGTTGCAGACAGAAAATCATGTACGCCATAATAATGGCACAGGTGTCAGGAGGACTGTGATAAGTTAAGTTCTGCAGTGGTGGAGGGGCTTAGATAGATGCTTGGCTGAGCATCCCTGACAGCCACAAGGCAGGGAATGTGAGGGACCAGCCGGAGAGCACATTTATGGAGGAGTAGGTACCAGCACGAGTGGATTTCTCTGCCTTTATCTGATCTTGTCTCTGAGATGGAAACTGGCTGGAATCTATGACCCTCTTAGGATTGCTCACTGTATGACAAAGGCAGTGTGGAGGGTGGCTCCCTTTTCTGGAATCACACTGCCAGTCTGAACCCAGCTCTTACCATTTCCTAGGAAAACTGCTTACCTCGCTTTGTCACTTGAGCCTGTGAGTATTGACAAAGCTCCCATGAGCCTTCTCCAGCAGCAGCCCTTGCTTATTATAGGCTCTGGGTTGTCACAGAACTGTCCAGAGGTGTGACTGCAGCAGTTTGGTAGATTCCAGAGTTAGAAGGCCTTCACAGGGTAGGTCTGGAGACGACTAGCAGTATGTGACAGTAGCTTGGATAGCATAGTTTACAGAGATCTTGGGCTGCTAGGACTATCTCTCAGCGCCATTAAACTAGGTTCCTGCTGTTAGATCCAAAGATGGGAGGAGGATGACTACGGGCCAAATCATCATGGCCAAACGAAAGCAAGCAATTAATTAAAGCAAGCTTTTGTATTCATGTACATGGGCTAAGGCAGGGTTGCAGAAGTCAACACTGGGTCTGAAGAAGACAAGTCTTGTATGACTCAGGGGTAGAGGGTTTCCAAATGGGTACTTTGGGGGGCTAAATAGGTGGGGTTAAGGAGCAGAACATAACAAGGTGGTCAAAACAAGTTATAACAAGCTTTTGAAAGAAAGGTGGGCTTGCAAGACAGTGATTACAACTTGAAACAAAGACATGATTGCAGGGTTGTTGCAAAGTAGTTATAACAACCAGCGGTCATAACAGTAGGTGACCTTTTGAAATGGCATGACGGCTGTTTCCTGGAACAGGCAGTACAGAGCCATTTGTAGTTAAGGTGACAGGTGGGGCATAGGCTAGTCCTTGAGAAACAGGTTTAATCACAAACAGGAATGAACCTCTGTCTTTATTGTAAGGTATTTTGTAAGCCTAAAATGGAGGCAGGCTGGTTCATCACCGGTTCCTTTGAAGTAGTCCTCATGACTTTGCATAGCCAGGCCTCTCAACCACTGTCTTCTAGTAGTTGGGTGTGGTTAGATGTGGTGTCTACTTAGTATCACTGGCTGGTAGAGTTGAGGTACCCTTAAGCCAAGCTTTTGTCTGGCCCAGGAGAGCAGATTTTTGTAGGTGTGTCTCATTGTGGTGTTTTGAAGCTAGAATTACCAAATGCACTTAACAGGTTCGTTGGTTTTGTTTTGAGTAATTATTCTTTGAATGGTGCTGTCTGGGGTTTCTGGTTGTTTATTCTGACATCCGGCAGGCATAATTGCTTTGACTTGCACACATTAATTACTGTAGTCACTTGAAGCTGTAGGAGAGGCACTTGCTGCCACCTACTCCATGATTTACATCTCCCCCGAGCTTTGGAAGGAAATGCATGTGGCCAGCAGGCACATCAGGGCTGGCAGCCGGCTGGCAAGATGGTCTGGAGTCTTGTAGATGAAGACCTTTGGACTTACCCACCCCCGTGGCTGCTGCCCCAGCCGCTCACCCTGGCCACCATCATTTCTTGGCTGGTTGCCTTTTGGAAGCCAGCTGGCACTGGCTGTGCTCACAGCCACACTGGGCTTCTCACACAGCCCATGGCCTCCCTCACGCGTCCTTGGCTGCTCCCATTCCTGGCCCTGGCTCAGGGACCTTCGTGACTCATTCTTGGCTGCAGTCTTTCCAGCTTCTTGGGGCTTTCCCAGCCCTTCCCTCTAGTCTAGTTTTGGGGCTGGCAACCTGCCTAGAACTGTTAGAAATGCAGACTTCCAGGCTCTGCTCCACTGCTCTAATCAATTTTGCATTTTAATAGACCGACAGGTGACTTCATGCCCCCAGATCTCCATCCTGATTCTGGGAGTTGTGTGTCTTTTACCTCCTTCAGGTTTGCCAATGTCCACAAAAGCCTTGTAGACTCCTCTCTGAAACATTCTACCACCTATATCCTCTTAGACCACTTCCTCTCCTCCTTCCCATCCCCCTCTCATTTTTTTTTTTTTTTTGGATTTTTTTTTTCCCGAGACAGGGTTTCTCTGTGTAGCCCTGGCTGTCCTGGAACTCACTCTGTAGACTAGGCTGGCTTCGAACTCAGAAATTCGCCTGCCTCTGCCTCCCAGAGTGCTGGGATTACAGGATATTCTGTTATTTAGAGAGGTAAACTGAGGCACAGAGGACATCTGTCTGTGCAGATATCTAGATGTGAAGTTACTGGGCTTTGATATCTCTTGGACAGGAGGATGGAGGATCAGACAAACCTAATAACCCTAGGCAAGTTGTTTGACTTCTAAAATCCTTACCTCTGTTTCCTATGCTCTGTTTCTAGGCTCTGCATCAGGGGTAAAAATGCTTCCAAAGATTATCACGAGGATTGAGTATACTAATACATACTACTATACAAATATACATAAAGTTCTGTGGATCCGCTTAAATTTAGTCAATTAGGGTGACACTGTAGCTTAGTGGTAATGTGCTTGCCTGACATCTGAGACCCTGGGGTCCATCTAAGTACTGCCATCCCCAGTTCTTCATAGTTTCAGTGGGTCAGAGGCCTGGACTTGGCTGGCCCCTTTGCCCAGGATCTCATGAGGTTAGGCAGAGTATGGGGTGGAATTGTAGTCATTCAAGGCTTGCTAGCGCTAAAGGGTATTCTTTCAGGCTCAGTTGTGAAGCTGCTGGGCGGCCTCTTCCCCTGCGATGTGGCTTCCCACAGGCTAGCTGGGAATCCGAGATGGGAGCCTTCAGAGAACTGGAGACTGCTGCTGCTTGCTTGTAACTGATCCTAGAAGTGGCGCATAGCACTTCTGCCACTAGAGGGGATGAAGATGTCCACCTGAACCCCAGAAGCATATGTTACAGTTGTTAATGAGGTGGGACATTTGTGCAACACTTAAAATAGCACTTGACATCTAGTGAGCATTGTGTGAAAATTGGGGGACAGCTGTTGTCACTGTCATCACTGAAGGATGAAGAGCTGGTGAGAATAGGAGCTGAGGTGTGAAGCCCAGGACGGCTCACACAATGAACTTCAGCTGCATGATAGCCAGGGGTCTGCCATTGACGGATGGTAAACCGAGTAAGGATTAATGTACTGAGCAGAATGATACATTCCACATGGTGTCTTTGTCTAAAGGTTAAGGTCTTCATTATGGCTGACAAGACAACTCAGGAAGTAGCAAGCAAGCCTGGTGATTCGAGTTCTATCCCCATGACCCAAAAGTATTGTGGCTCATGTGTGTCTACACACATCCATAAACACAAATAAGTAATTAAATGTTATAAAAACTTTAAAAGTCATTGGTTTTATTTATTTTTTATTAGTTATTCAAACTATGGGAAATGTTTTCTTGGGTAGTGATGTATGAAATTTAAAGAAAAAGAAAAAAAGAAAGAACAATAAAGAAAAGAAAAGATGAGGAAGATCTACTCATCAGCTTTGTTAGTATAGCAAAACCTGAAACAATTAACTAAGGAGGAGAGCAGGTCCGGCTGGACTCGCGTTCCTGTTAGGTTAGGTTTCAGTCATGGATTATTGGTCTCTGTTTTTGAATCTGTACTGAGGAGGCGTTCTCTTGGGAGTACAGTGCAAAGTTGGTCACCTTAGGGCTAGGAGAAAGAGGAAAGGTCTGGAAGGTCCCACTGTCTCCTCTAAGCACACTCTGCCAGTGAGGAAGGCCAACCACTAGCCTAGTGGTTCTTAGCCTGCAGATCACAGCTCCCCACGATGTTAAATGACCTTTCTACAGAGGCCGCATAAGCCCTTTGCGAAGCACAGATCCATTGCAGCTTGTAACAGTAGTGAAATCACAGCTGTGAGGTAGTGATGAGAATCACTTCACGGCTCAGGACGCGAAGCTCACAGCTTATCTCAGTTGCAGTAGTGAAGATGGTCCAGTCGTGCACTGTGTTCACAGTAGGACTGTGGCCGCATTGGCACACTCTCTGAGGTTACGTAAGGTGTGACCACCGGGGAAAACTTGAGCCAGGGCTGTGCAGGGCCTCTTGCAATTATCTTCTAACATCCTGCAAATCTTTAACTATTTCAAAATAAAAATGTAAAACAATAACTGCATTTGGTCATTCCTAGGGCTCAGTAACCAGTGCCCCCACACTAGGCCTTTGTTCTTTTCAAGAAAGTATGTGCACATTCTCACTTGAGACCTCTCATGTCCTAGAGATGAAAGTGCTCATTTCCCACCAGGGCAAAGCTGGCTGGATTAAACTGGCATCTGTCAAAGATTTCTATCCAGTGAGCAGATATGTTCACATGGTGTCTCATCATTTGATGGAAATTGGATTTCTATTAAAATTATGTGTATTACATTAGATGTGATTTTTAGATGGAATCTTAACCTATTGTTAAACAAATGATTGAGCGGCCACCTGAAACACTTTAGTGCTGGCCAGAGACTGGATGAGTAGGGCCCGTGTGGGAGGCAGGTGGGATGAGAGTCAGAGGCCCAACATTGAAACTGTATCTGCCTGCTCAGCCCTCTGTGTGAGCCTGTCCACCCTGCCCCTTGAAGGTGGTCTTTGGAGAGCAAGTGTCAGCTTTCTCCCATACAGATGTGTATATATTGCTTTCTTCCCCTAGTCTGAAGCTACTATGTGATGTCACGCAGCAGTGGGTGAGAGAGAGTTGTGTGGTGAGACTGTGGTTAGAGAGCCTTACTAAGCACTCAGTGCACTTGGTACACACCAGGGCTAGTTCTCCTCACCTGACTTCTCAGAGCTTGCTGTTTGGTTTCAGACAATTGCTATGGCTACTTCAGCTGAAGTCAATGTGGTCACCATGGACAGATCCCCGGCAGTCTGTCACAGGGTGGTGGGAGGGCTTATTTGTGGTTTCCTTTATCAAATCTTCTGAGATTTGTACAAAGTTCTCAGGTGATTCTCGAGTGTCTAGTGCTTCATACATTTGAGCCTGATGTTCTCTCTTCCCAAACTGGGTGCAAAGAACATTACAAAGGAGATGCTGTCTTTATATGCTGTCTTTATAGTGCAGGGCACTGGAAACAGAAACAGGCAATCTCAGGTTTTATAGCTAAGTAGGTGTGTGACATTGCACTAAAGAATGCTATTTCCATCTGTCAATAGACTGAGTTAGTGCTTGCTGTGCTGCAGTTGAAGAAAATAGCTCGGTTGAAGAACGTGTGCAGTATGGTCCTACTCTGTACACTGAACTCTGCAGGCGTGTCCGTGGTCAGGTGCATGCTCGGGGACATGGCAGCATGCACTGACTTTGCTGTCGATTCCTGGAGGAGGTAGAGATGAAGCAGAGGACAAGGAATGTGATTTTACTTCCAGGCCAAAATGTTCGCGGCATGTGACAGACAGTCTTCCCTAGGATGCCCTCACCTGCACATGCCCATGTATGATAGGGTGGAGAGGAGCACACTAATGGCTTCATTTCAACACGTTGGCTTTTCAGCTAATTTTCTCTTCTTAAATATGTTCTAATGGTTGGAATATTTTGAAATGAGACTTTATTTGTTTAATCATAGAAGAAATCTAGCTTCAGCTCTTTTTATTGTGAAGCAGTGTGTTTAAGAAACACTGAAGACCTGGGATGGAAAGTGAGAGGCAGAAGTGGAATGTGACAAGGATCTCCCTGTGCTACGGCTGCTGGGACACTAAATCTCTGTCCCCAGAGAGACACAGCAGAGTCTGTCTTGGGGACAGAGAGACCTAGGGTTTCCTGGTGATCCTGACCACGTGATCTTGTTCAGAGACATTATCTGTCTAACTCTTGTCTTACTCAGCTGAGAGAATATGACAGATTCACTGTGAATTTTCACAAATGGTGGACAGATGAATGTGCATGTGTGTGATTCAGTGAGTCTCTGTGGGGCAAAGCTATGTGGTGGGTAGGATGGATAGATGTGTGCATGTGTGTGTGTGTGTGTGTGTGTGTGTGTGTGTGGTTTGGTGAGCTGACCCGGTCAAGGTCAAAGCACTGTGATGGATAATAATGAAATGTCCTTTTTCTCCTGGAACCTCGTGTCACATGAGGAGCCAGTGTACCGGGGAGTAGATTTGGGTGGTGGGCTGTGGCTGTATCCCAGTGTCTGCTTTCCTTTTGGGGGGGGGTTGGGGATGGATTTGGTCACTGGTTCTTCCTGGTGTCCCAGTTTCCCCATCTACAAAGTAGTAGCTGTGCTAGTTTCTGGGATGACTGTATGAGCACACAGCACAAGGCAAGCCGTGCAGTACACAGGAGCTGGCCTCACATGAGCCACCCCGCTGGATTGTGGTTAGTGTGTGCCTCTGTCAGTGGGGAACTAGTACCAAGCACCTGACCCTCAGCACACACCTTTCCATAGCATGCGCTGACATTCCAAGTCTGTAGGCACAGGAAACAGTTAGCATTTACCAACATTCTAAAACCAAAGTTCCAGAATGCATTCAGAATTGTGCCCTTAGTACATTTTCAGTGTTGAGCTGTGAACTGGATAACACATTAACATTTATAAGATACAAGTTGTATGCTTTTTTGTTACACAGATTCCCTTCCCTGCTTAGAGTGGAAATTTTTAGTTTTTAAATTTGTTTTTTTTTTTTAAACATTCTTATACCTGCAGAGAAAACGAGGTGCTCAAAGTCCAGCTGAAGAAATATGTAGGAGCTGTCCAGATGCTGAAAAGAGAAGGTCAAACCGCTGAAGGTGAGGTGGAGATGCGCCCACGGGGGAGGGGCTGGTTATCCCCTGGGCAGGCTCAGAGTGGATATACTATATCTGACTTAATAGACAGCTGGTGCTGGTGGCATCCAGAGTCAGACAGAAAATTTTGCTATATATTCTTGCTAAATGAAAACTAAGTCACATGGCTTAGTAACAGTTATATGATATGAGCACTTAGAGACTTTAGGTTTAGAATATTGTGAGCCTTGTGGGATGGTTGATTGACATGAGGCCAGGGGTATAAGCAGCAGAATTCACACAGGTGAGAACTCAGACCTCCCTGGACTCAGACTTGCTGGGATGTCATTTCGTCTCTCCTGTAGTTTCCTTCCTTCCTTCCTTCCTTCCTTCCTTCCTTCCTTCCTTCCTTCCTTCCTTCCTTTTGGTTTTTCGAGACAGGGTTTCTCTGTGTAGTCCTGGCTGTCCTGGAACTCACTCTGTAGACTAGGTTAGGCTGGCCTCAAACTAAGAAATCCGCCTGCCTCTGCTTCCCAAGAGCTGGGATTACAGGCGTGCGCCACCACGCCCGGCTCTCCTGTAGTTTCTTAATCTCTCGCTATCTCAGTTTTCTCATGTATAAATTGGGATAGTTGGCAGCAGGCAATATGGATTAGCACAGGATAGATACTGGGTAATATTTGGCTGTTACTATTCATTATTTTAATTTTGACAATCTTATGCATATGTGCTGAAAACTCCAGACCCTTGGTAAATAGTACTTCTAGAAGCCCTGAGTAAGACACTGAGACACAAATCAATGCAAAAACAAAAGGTTTATTTTCCATCACATCAGGGTCAACCCTCAATCAGTCCCTTGAGGTGAGTGATGAGAAGGTGACCCCTGAATGGCTATTACAAGCAGTTTTTATACTTTTTAGGGGCACAGGTTACCTCAGCAAGGTTACAGTTCAAACTTATTGACTAGGCATATTGACCTTTAAATCTATTGGCTAGCAAGCATGACATGAGTTTAATCTCTACCTGGGACTTTCCAGAGGGTCAGGTGACTATCAGTCAGGACATTCTGAGAACTTTTTACTCAAGAATGTTCCTGTGGGTGGAGAATGGAACTTGGCCTAGCCTTGACCCCAGGTGGGAGGGGGAAGCTGTAAGGAGTGTGTGGGACTGGAAGACCTCTTAGAGTCCCTCATTCCCCCCTTTTCTTGTACAAGCTCCAATCCTGTAGCTAAGCTAAGGGGTCTTGGGTAACTAACTCATGTTCTTCAGGTCCTGCCCTCAGGGTCTCATATTGTTGGTGCAGGACCATCAGCTGCACAGCTCCTGTTCTCTCTTTGATGAAGGCTACAAGGTTGTTCAATATGTAGGATCCGAAGGTCAACAATAGCAGGAGAACAATTAGGGGTCCTAACAAGATGGATATGAGTGTGGTTAACCAAGGGGAAGAGTTAAACCAGGACTCGAACCTGTTGCAAGGTTTATACAACCCTACTTGGTAGGGTTGTAGGGGGTGCTAAGGCTCAGCTCTGGAAGGAGGATACACCATAGCCATCTCATGGTTTGTCTGGCCTTGCAGAAGGGGGTTGCTCAGGTGTCTGGCTGCTGTCCAGTGGGTGTCAGGTGCTGGTCTGACATGAGTTACATGAACCCATCCACTTGAATGGAAGTCGGGTGGTCAACAACACCAGGAAGGGCACTTTCCACTTTGTTTCCAAATTTTCAGCATGATACCTCTTAACATATACCTAATCTCCAACTTGGTACTCATGTGGGACCTCTGGGGTACCCGCGTTATACAGGGCACTAAGTGTAGGCCACAATTCCTGGTGACTGATCTTCAAAGCTTGCAATCGAGCCATACGATCCTTGTCAGCCTGAAAAGTCACTGGGGGGTGGGGGGTGGTGGTAGTCAAGAGTCAAGTCCCATATAGCATCTCAAAAGGGGTTAGGTTAAACTGGTAGGGGGTGGTCCAGGCTCGGAGCAGGGCCAGGGTAAGGAGCACCACCCAGTCTGAGCCAGTCTCCAAGGACAATTTAGTTAAGGTCTCTTTTAGGATTCTATTCATTCTCTCTGCCTGCCCTGAGCTCTGGGGATGGTTTGCATAATTGAGCTTCCAATTAGTCCCCACTGTCTCTGCCAATCCCTGACTTACCTTAGAGACAATAGCAGGACTGTTGTCTGATCCAATTACCTTGTGCACGCCAAACCTCAGGAAAATTTCCTCTAATATCTTCTTAGCTACCAGAGTAGCTGTTTCCTGCTTGGTGGGGAAAGCCTCAACTCATCCAGAGAAAGTATCTATAAACACTAGAAGGTATTTGTATATTTTCCTGGCTTAACTTCTACAAAATTGACCTCCCAATACTGCAGGCCATTCTCCCCTAGGTCTCTTGCCCTGTTTACTCTTGGGCTCATAAGCATTCGTGTGCTGGCATACCTTACACACTTCTGCTGTCTCTCTGGCCCCAAACCTGAGGTCCATTATATATACTGTAGGTCCCTTAACTGCTTGGACACTTTTTATCCCCTAAATTAGTCCATCTGTGCATTTGGCCTAGTAAGTCTTTTGCTTGCTTTCTGGGGAGTATAGTTTTTTCTTCTTGTGTGTGCCATGCCCTTCCTTCTCTAGGTAATAGTTGGTAGGGAGCAATTTGAGTCTTTTCTTCTTCCGTATTTTAAGTGAGACCATCCCTTAGTCCAGTCCCATTTCCCAGTAGGTGTCTCTTGTAGGCCCATAACTGGGACAGGCTCCTGCACAGCCACTTGATCTGCCTGGTTATTGCCTCAGGCCACTGAGTCTTTATGTCCTGGGAAATGAATAATACAGTCACTGGCTTCATCAGGGCATTCAAGAGATCCAAGATTTCCTGCTTGTTTTTTATTTATTTTCCCTCTGATGTGAGGAGTCCTCTCTCTTGGTATTTTGCCCCATGGATGTGGGTTGTGGCAAAGGTATACCTGCTATCCAGGTGGATGTTAATTTTCTTGTCGGCCCCAGGTTCCAAGGCTTTGGTGAGGGTAATTAGCTCCACTTTCTGTGCTAATGTGCCAGGGGCAGAGGTTCAGCCCAGATGACATTCGTTCCATCCCCCATGGAGAAAACTCCATCTGTAAATCAGGTAGCCTTGGCTCCTGGCAGGGGTTGGTCGGAGAGGCCTTTCTCCACCCATGGACTCTTCTTTTGGGCCAGTTAGTTGTAGCCCATCATGTAGGAAGTGTATCTGGACCCCCACATTGGAGAGTAAGTCTCACCCCAAGAGGGTGACAGAGACAAGAGAGGGTGTAGACAATCTGGGATGGCGATAAATGAATGGGATACCTGGCCCATCCCTATGCCCACTGTTCTTTGGGTAGTCCATGAATACATTTGGTGCCAGTGGCTCCTTAGACCCAAGATTTTTTTGCTAGAGACTGGCTTAGAGGAGGACCAAGTATTGGGCCCCAGTATACACCAAGAATTGGGTGAGTTTCTCCTCTACTTTTAATTTTACCCTGGGCTCGGGGGAGGGTGTCCAAACCCCATCTCCCCTAATCACTGTCCTCAGGGCTAACACCTTTGACATTTTGGGGCCCTTTCCTCAAGGCCTGGGATTTCCTGCCCCCGGCTTCTGTTTGTTGGGGCACTCTCGGGCCCAGTGGACTCTCTCCTTGCAATATGTGCACTGGTCCTTTTCAAGGGATTTTCTGTCTCTCTTTGGTTGGAATCTCTCTTCTCTACTTTCCTTAACTACTGTAGCCAAGATTCTCTGTAAACTCCTTTCCTGTAACCTTTTTCACCCATCTCCTTTTCATCATCTTCCTTTCTCTTTCTTTGCTCCTTCTCTTCCTCTGCCTCCCTGTTATGACAGGCTTTCTCAGCAACCTACACTAAATCCCTTAACGACTTCTCCTGTAGTCCCTCTAGCCTCTGAACCTTTTCCTGATGTCTCTACTAGCCTGGTTTATAAAAACCATAGTCACAGTAGCTTTGTGCTCTTCCTGCTGGGGTCATAGGGTGTATACTGACCTAATGCCTCCATGAGTCTCTCTAGAAAGGCTGCAGGTGAGGGGAAACCCATTGTCAGCAATAGCCTGGTCAATTGATGGTGGCCCCTTGTCTGAGGGGACATTCTTTCTGGCTTCCTGCATTATCTTCTCTCACTCTCTGGTCGTGAAGAAAACTCTCATGAGTTGTTGCATACCATCCCAGGTGGGCTAATGAGTAAATAAAACAGTTTCAAAGAGATTAATCAGGCCCCTGGAGTTCTCTGAAGGGGCCTTCCAGTTGTACAAGTTGGCTGAAGAGAAGGGCCAATATTGTATAGCCTGTATGTGGCAGGAGAGCCACCATGGTATCAGAGGAGGTGGCCCTCAGATTTCAGGTCCCTATGGTGGGACCAGGAAGTTGGGGGTCTCCTCCCACTCCTCCCTCCAGTAAAGGTGGGTATAATGGTCCTGGTTCCATATGGGCTGAGAATCCTGGAGCCGGTGTTGGTGTTGGCGGTGCCATAGGGGCAAGGGTAGGGGGATATGGAGGAGGAGGGTCTTGGAGTAACAGGTCAGCTGTTGAAGGGTCTTGGAGGATCAGCTTCTTCTCGGGTCTGGATTCTGCCTCCCATGTCTCCTTTTTTTTTTTTTTTTCTGATGGCCAGAACCTGTGAGTTGGGTCTTGGGTAAAGATAGTCTTTTATCCATGTCTGTGTGAGGTTATCCTCCACTAGATTCTTCCAGGTAACTATACGGGGAACTTGATTTGGATGCCCGAGGGATCCAGGCCTAAAGACTCTTTCCTCTACTGCTTTGATCACCTGCAAGTCGAAGGTGGGCCATTCTGAGGAGCAGAGAGTAACCAACTTGCCCTTTTTTACTATTACTGACAAGTTTTCTCCTCTTTCCCTAATTTCCCTCCAGTGGTTAACTAGGATGTTTAATGGGGTAGATTCAGTCTGTTCTGTGTCTAAAAATAGCAAAAATAATGTCAGTCCAAGTCCAAGAACACAGAGAAAGACAATCAACACACAGATAGTTCACCCCTGCCCTGAGCACAGAAACTGAAGAAACCAAGTTATAGCAAGACTCTGTTGGCTACTGCCGATACCATTTCTTGCCATTTCCAAAAGTATCAGAGTCTTCCTGACTCCCTCCGGGGGCCTGAAGCATCCTCCAGACTCCCCACGGCCACAGCATTAAGGCATGTCTGTCCATTGCAGATGACTGCACCAGACCAGAGGCTTTCCACCTGACATAGTGCTCGAGAGCCAAAAGTGAAGGCAGGAGACAGAGAAACACTTAGGTGCCTGTTGCCATTGACGACCTCAGTCTTTTTCCCTCTGATTGGCCTAGTTGGTGGTTACTCGGGGGTCTCCTTAAATCCTGGACAAGCCCCCAAATGTAAGACCCCTGACCCTCAGTCAGTGGTATGTACTTCAAGTAAGACACTAAGACACAGATCAGTGTAAAAGCAAGAGGTTTATTTTCCTGCATGTTGGGGTCAACCCTCAACAGTTCATTGGGGCAAGTGACGGGAAGGTGACCCCAAATAGCAATTACACGCAGTTTTTATACTTTTTAGGGGCACAGGTTTTTTTGTTTGTTTGTTTGTTTGTTTTACTTAAGAATGTTTCTGTGGGTGGAGAATGGAATTTGGCCTAGCCTTGACCTGAGGTGGGTGGGTGTAAGGCTGGCGAAAGCCCCTGGGCCCTTCAGTGCTCTGTGTTGGGATTATATTCACCCTTACCCCCTCTCTTAACCCTCTCACCCCCCTCTCTTACCCACATCACTTCCTGATAACTCCTTTCTTCCTAGCTTGTACCCTCCTCTGTTTATGGACCTACAGAATATGCTTATACAGAGGCCAGCCTCTGTGGTGTTCCTCAGGAGCTGTTCACTTTATTAGTAGCGGCATGGTATCTCCCTGAACCTGGGACTCACCAAATGGCCAGCCTGGATGGCTAGTGGGCTCCAGGATCCATTTATCTCTTCATCATCATTGGGATCACAAGCATAAGTCATGGCACCAGCTTTTTCACAACAGATTTTGGGGACTGAACTCAGGTCCTCAGGTGTGCATGGCAAACCCTTTACCAACCACAATTTCCCCAACCTCTGGGCCTACTTTCAATTTTAAAAAGAGCACTATGAGATGCACTTCTGAATCAGGACTTTGGGAGCACTTCTCTTCAAATGCATGAGCAGAGTCTATAGTGTGCAGATTGCAGCTGAAGTTCCATTTCTCAAGGTATCGGCTGAGTGCTCTGGAGCAGAGCTGCGTGTGAACCTTTTAGTGTGCAGCCTGCTCACCCTGGTTGGGCTTCAGGAAGATGACCGGCATAATCCATTGCCAAGTAGCAGCACCTTTTCATGCTCTCCTACTGTGTGTTAAGACACACTGTGTACCTGGGTGTCCTCTCACACTGTAGCATTTACAGGGATGAGCTCAGTCCTTGGCAACACCATTTGCCCTGTTGTTGCTTATGGAGTCCTGTGAGACTTCATCACAGTTATCAAAAGAACATCAGCCATGTGCCAGCACCTGAAACAGGCTTGCACCATAGCCTAGGCTGTAACCCTAACACCGAAAGCTAGGGCAAAAGGTTTGTTAGTTCAAAGCTATCCTGAGATGCATAGTGAGACTCTGCTCCCTGCCCCCAGCCCTTCTTCCGGACTTGGCCATTGCAAATTGCATTGTGTAGGTATGTACTGAATAGTCACTTGGTACTCTATAACTGTGCGTAATAATGTGTTTGTGTGTTTGTTTGTTTTTAAAAAATAGCTGTAAAAGGCAGTGCTTTCCAAAGTTGCACAGCAGCTTTCTTCCCAAGCTTGTATCTTCCTTCTAACTAATTAGGACTGTCTCCTCAAGTCCTGGTGGTCTTCACTTCTTCACTGGATGGAGATCCAGACTTGTCCAGTCTGGGCCTTGGTGCCTGCAGGCTTATAGGAGTTGGAGTCCCCTGAACTGAGAGCTTGGAGGAAGGGGTACCTTTCCCATCTAATCTATAATATCCCTTGGCTTCTGGTATTAGGGAGGGACACATCAGTGTCTGTTTCCTGAGTTCTAGGAGGAAACTGAGAATACATTTTAACGGCATAAGCAAGTTTAGTTGCAAGTAAAGTATCTTTTTATTTGTGGCAAAGCTAACTAATGCAAATGTGAGCTCCTCAGAAGGAAGACTGAAGGTCTTGCTAGCCCAGTGCCCTTGCAGGTGACAGCAAGCCCGAGGGCTGACTACAACCTTCATCTTCATCTTTATAATCTTGTTTTAGAAAATGCCTTCAGGATTAAAATGTACATAACACAGCATTAACTATGAAATACAGTGTCAACAACCTTTAAATTTACAGCCACAAATCCTCAGACTTTTGGCTCCTGTTGTTGTGAATGGGGTGAAGTATTTACTGACCTTCACCTCCTAGCCAGGTCGGGAGCTTGTGGAGGCTTGTATCTCCCGCTGCTTTGACTCTTGCTCTGGAGGTCCCCTTTGTGATCTTCCTGCAGTGTTACAGCTTTGGCAGGAGGGCTGCTGTAACCCCTAGGGACCAGCTTGGCAATTAAGCACCCATCTTGTGTTTGAGGCCAGCTTGAGTTTTAGGACAGCCAGAGATACACAAAGAAATCCTGTCTTGAAAAACAAAACAAAAAGATTCATGCTTAAACCTACTAGGTCCAACAGGTTTTCATTTCCTCCAGGTGTGATCTTCCAGGTGGTTTTTCAATCATGAGATGCCTGGGTGTCCTGTGCCGAGCTCACTGGTTGGGTGCACAGGCTCTGTCTTGGGGAAGCTATTTCACTGGTTCATATTACCATTTCACTTTATTCTGAGAAAAAAAAAATGCATGTTTGGGAGAGGACATCTTTCTGGATAGCCAGAACCAGTCATGTGCTGTCTCTACAGACAAGGAACAGGGTAGGTGACCTCAAAGAGCCGACTTCAGGCCCTTCTGCTCACCCACTTCTTAGCAGTGCTGTGGAGAGCCATCCTTGTATGGGTGGTGGGGAGTGCAGAGTATGCCCTTTCCCCTCCCTTACCTGAGAACCCTTCTCCTTCCTTGGTAAAGAGCCGCCACTGCCTGAGGAGGGGGCCTGGAGCGGTGATTCTGGGGGAAGGGGAAGGCAGGGCTGGTTCAGTTGCAGTGTTGCCTGCTTCTCATGGCTCCATGTTCTTGCTGGAAGTGGTTTCTGAGCTTCTGACGTTCATTTGGGGGCTGAAGGTAATGACGATGACTTTCGGGACTGTGCTGTGTGCTCGGGACAAGCAATGAAAGCAGTACCAGGTGCTGGCATTGTCAGATAGCAGGCGGGTTTCATTTTAAGGTGGGTGGGGTGTTTGGAAGCTCCAAGTGGAGGAGGGTCAGGTGAATCAGCAGATGTCTGTCAGTTTCTGAAAGGTGAGTTATTACAGTGATGATGTCTGTCTAGTGAATCTCTCTGAAAGCACTGCAGCCGTTATCCAGATGAAATTGTGTGTGTGTGTGTGTGTGTGTGTGTGTGTGTGTGTGTATGAGAGAGAGAGAGAGAGAGAGAGAGAGAGAGAGAGAGAGAGAGAGAGAGCGAGCAAGCTTCCTGTCCTGTAAACAAACCCAGGGAAATGGTTTTTACTACGAGGGATCTCTCTCTCTCTCTCTCTCTCTCTCTCTCTCTCTCTCTCTCTCTCTCTCTCTCTCACACACACACACACACACACACACACACACACACACACACACAGTGTTAATGTATTATAATCGCCCATGCAGACTGTGAATCTGGACTCTTATTCTGATTCTTTGTCTTAGCCTCCAAGTGGCAGGGACCACATCCCCCCAGAGTGTGGAAATGTGTGCACAGGTTCATGTGTGTGCACCCCATATTATTTTTAAAACTTATATTATTACTTTGTGTGGAGGTGTAGGGTGTGTGCCGTGGCACATGTGGAGGGTAGGGCGCAGCTTGTGGAGTCCTTCCCTCCTTCCATCTTTACGTGGGTTCTAGGGATTGAACTCAGGTCACCAGGCTGGCTCAGCAAGTGTCCTTTCCTGCTGAGCCATATTACCCCCATTCACCTCATGTTCTGCTGGTTTGGCTGGGCTGACTGCCTAGCAGGCCTGCTGACTCTTCATGCCACAGTGCCCCGTGCTGGAATTGCAGGTGTGTTACCGCCCTCAGCGGTCTGCATGAGTACACTTTGCTAAGTTCTGTTCTCAGACATGGAAGGGTTGTTTTTTTCTTTTAAATCAGATTTATAAAGAAGCCTAGGGAGTGATACAGCTAATACAGTCTGTAGTCACCTCTGGGCATTGGCACATTCATATTTTCCATACGTATTTCAGATTTTATAAAAAAAGGACTTGTTACAGTTAGATTTATGTTGCTGCAATAAAACAATGACTAATAGCACCTTGGGGAAGAAGAAATGGTTGGTTTGGCTTTTACTTTCTTGTCTTGTCATCGTCTCCCTGGGTGAAGCCAGAGCAGGAAGAGGCAGGGGCTGTGCAGGAGTTGTGCGCGCCCATGCACAGTGCTGCCTCCTGGTGAGCTCCCCGTCTGCGGCTCACTCACCACCTTCTCATAGGGCTAGGACTACCTGCTGCGGGTGTGTGTGTGTGTGTGTGTGTGTGTGTGTGTGTGTGTGTCTGGACCTCCCACGCCAATCATCCACCAGCCTGGTCTACAGATGAGTTCCAGGACAGCCAGGGCTACACAGAGAAACCCAGCTCCCGGCTGCCCCTGTCACCCCCCCCCAAAAAAAAAAAAAAAAAAAAAAAACCAGAAAACGTCCCGCAGACACACCTCTGGCAGTCTAGTGGGGCTCTGCTGGTGAGGACCCCTCTTCGGAGGTGACCTCATTTGTGTCAAGTTGAAGAACTAACTAAATTCGAAGTGTAATTGAGAGTGCCTTACGGGTTGTTCTACATATGTGCCAGGCTAACTCTGGCCCACCGAAGGTGCATGCTGTGTATCTCTTACTTAAAACCCTGGGACTCCGTGAGGTAGGAGAGGGTGCTTAGCACTTGATCAAGCCGGGATCACATAAGGCGGGAGCAGCTCCACAGCAACATGCTGGTGTGAGCCCAGAGCTGAGCCCCGCCAGGGCTCAGAAACAAAGCGACAGATTCTGATGGAGAAGGAGGGGTGGATGGCAGCAGGCCCTCAGCTGATTGCAGTAGGCATGTTCAGGAGGCCAAGGCAGCTCAGCACCTGTGTCAGGAGGTTAGATGTTCGTTGGCAGGGCGCGTGGACGTACTACCTTGACCTCATCACAGCATGTTTGTCATTGACTGGGGGATACCATGTTGGGTTGGACAAGGCTTGGCTATATTAGAAAGAAAACCTAAACAATAGTAACTTCCACAGTTTCCTCTTGCACAAGATATCTGGAAGTAGCTTGGGATGGTGTGGGTGGTTTCTGGCCACAGACCCTCAGGCTACATCCCTATGTCCCCTGTAAGCCTCATGTCCCCTGTAAGACAGCTGTTGCTCTGCCACCACAGAGGGTGCTTGAGCTCTGGGTAACGGGCTTCCTTTAAGGGGTGTTCAGACCCTGTCTCTACAGTTTCTGCCTGAAGCTATTTGGCTGGGAATGTGCTGGCTCCCGAGTGCATGTGTGGAAGGAGGGGCGATTCCTGGTGTCAGCAGGCCCTGCTTCTGGTGGGTTTGGGGGTCTGGTGGGCGTTACCTGCAAGGGGCGGGCCTGGCTCCACGCCACTCTTTGTGCCATCATGCTAGTGAGAAGTTTCAGCATGGGCCCAGGGTCATAGTTGCTCAGGAAGCCAGCTCCCAGTTCCAGAAGCAACACATGTGCCCTGGTGACCTGGTAACCTCGAGGAGTATGGCGATTTATTTGCTCACCTGATTTTAGCTACAGCTAAACACTTTTCTCTTCCAAGTCATAGCAGAAACAGTTGCCAGGAAATAGCCAGGATCCTTTGACTTTTCTGCTTTTCATTGTTTGTAAGAAAGACAGCCTTGCTTGGCCTGTTGATCCCCCTGAAGGTGTGCCGGTGTGACTGGGGTCAGCCACTTGATGGTCAGCCTGTCGTCTGGGGCAGATCCTCTCCTTGTTGGAGGCTGACAGGTGACTCGCTTTGTTAAGTGCCTCTTTGGTTTGGAAACACTGCTCAGCTTTAGTTCTAATTATACCTTTTCCACGGCAGCCGGTCATTTGGCTCTGCTTGCATGTGTAGAGCCTGCACCTCAGCACAGAGTGACTTGTTTAAGTGCTTTCCTAGAGTGGATGGAAACCATTTCTGAGGAGACGGATCCGCAGGCTGTGTTACTTCCTCGGCACTTATTCTTGTGCCCTGCACTTGAGAAGGAGCACACTCTTAGGCCACATCGCATCCTCTTTCCCCTAGAACTTTCCTACTGTCTGGCACCCCTGTACTCCAGACAGACGGCCCGGCCCAACAGGCCCTCCCTGCTTTGACCGTTGTCATTTCCCAGTTTTTCACACTCAGAAGTTTGGTCATGCTGACCAGGTGGAACATATTTAAAAAAATTTTACATGTGTGTGCCTGTGTGTATATATGTGTATCACATGTGTGCATGAATCCATGGTGTTCAGAAGAGGCTGTTCACCCCTGTGGAACTGCATTATAAGCAGTGGTGAACCTGTATGTGCA
Source organism: Apodemus agrarius (assembly GCA_964023405.1). Classification (NCBI taxonomy): domain Eukaryota; kingdom Metazoa; phylum Chordata; class Mammalia; order Rodentia; family Muridae; genus Apodemus; species Apodemus agrarius. Next base: position 3,032,736 of record OZ030015.1, on the reverse strand, counting down.
TACTGGGACTGAACCTGAGGCCTCTCCAATAGCATGGGTGCTCTTAACCACTGAACCATCTCTCCAGGGCCTGCCCAGTGACTTGCCAAAGTCTCGTTTGTTTTCCTTGTTGACATATTTGAGAAACACTTGCCAAGAAGAAAGCTGCTTCAGAGCAGGGCTGTTGTGTTGCTGTTGTGTTTGTTTTTTTCTGTGCAATCAGGGATTGAACCCACTGTCCTGCAAGCACTCTATTACCCAATGCAGCCCTTGACTTGGTTTGGTATCTGAGGTGCTTTCTGGAATTTGGGGAGCGAACAGTGAACATGCACTGGCTGTAGAGCATTTTGAAAAGCTACTGTGAAGCAAGCCATGTTCCAGAACCTTTGCCAGTTTCTGCACAGCCGGTGTTTCTGCCTGCTAGGGCTTTCTGGTCCCTGGGTCCTGGATGGGGAGGTAGAGGCAGCTGAAGGTTGGAGTGAGAGTAGACAGTGAGCTAGCCTGTGCTCAAGTCCTTGTCTTGCCTTGTGTGCATGCTTTAGGTTGTTGTTTTACCACATGTGTGCCCCAGTGGGAAGTGAGTGCTTCTGTGTCTGGAGACAGGGTGAGGAGCTCACACATGCTGCCGTGCATTCCAGGCCTGGCTGGACCCAAGCTCCCTCGTCCGCTGAGCTTCTCCTTACAGTGTCATGGTTTTAGGGACCCAGTCTCTTTAAAACTCCTCCAGATGTGCTCGGGCCCTGCACACAGTGCCTTGACTTCTTCATGCCCGCATTGTGTATCAGGGGCTCTCCCTGATGTGCTTCCCACTGCTGGGGAGTCAGGAGGGCCCAGTGCTGCTGGGGGTCAGGAGGGCCCAGTGCTGCTGGGGGTCAGGAGGGCCCAGTGCTGCTGGGGGTCAGGAGGGCCCAGTGCTGCTGGGGGTCAGGAGGGCCCAGTGCTGCTGGGGGTCAGGAGGGTCCAGTGCTGCTGGGGGTCAGGAGGGTCCAGTGCTGCTGGGGGTCAGGAGGGCCCAGTGTTGCTGGGGGTCAGGAGGGCCCAGTGCTGCTGGGGGTCAGGAGGGCCCAGTGCTGCTGGGGGTCAGGAGGGCCCAGTGCTGCTGGGGGTCAGGAGGGCCCAGTGCTGCTGGGGGTCAGGAGGGCCCAGTGCTGCTGGGGGTCAGGAGGGCCCAGTGCTGCTGGGGGTCAGGAGGGCCCAGTGCTGCTGGGGGTCAGGAGGGCCCAGTGCTTCTGGGGGTCAGGAGGGCCCAGTGCTGCTGGGGGTCAGGAGGGTCCAGTGCTGCTGGGGGTCAGGAGGGCCCAGTGCTGCTGGGGGTCAGGAGGGCCCAGTGCTGCTGGGGGTCAGGAGGGCCCAGTGCTGCTGGGGGTCAGGAGGGCCCAGTGCTGCTGGGGGTCAGGAGGGCCCAGTGCTGCTGGGGGTCAGGAGGGCCCAGTGCTGCTGGGGGTCAGGAGGGCCCAGTGCTGCTGGGGGTCAGGAGGGCCCAGTGCTGCTGGGGGTCAGGAGGGCCCAGTGCTGCTGGGGGTCAGGAGGGCCCAGTGCTGCTGGGGGTCAGGAGGGCCCAGTGCTGCTGGGGGTCAGGAGGGCCCAGTGCTGCTGGGGGTCAGGAGGGCCCAGTGCTGCTGGGGGTCAGGAGGGCCCAGTGCTGCTGGGGGTCAGGAGGGCCCAGTGCTGCTGGGGGTCAGGAGGGCCCAGTGCTGCTGGGGGTCAGGAGGGTCCAGTGCTGCTGGGGGTCAGGAGGGTCCAGTGCTGCTGGGGGTCAGGAGGGCCCAGTGCTGCTGGGGGTCAGGAGGGCCCAGTGCTGCTGGGCAGTCTGGCCTCTGCTCTTGGCTTCCATCTGTGTAAAGATTAGAGTGACAGCCACGGGCGCTCACTGTTGGGTCTCATGGTGGAAGGGGACCTTGGCAGATCCAGGCCAAGGAATGCTGCAGAGGCTGTACCACACAAGAGACCTTGGGCAAGAGGGGTGTGTGTGTGTGTGTGTGTGTGTGTGTGTGTGTGTGTAGGGCTGTAAAAGGCCACCTCTGAGGGAGGGAGAGAGGGACAGAGAGAGGAGAGAGAGACAGAGAAACAGAGAGAGCTGTATAAAATGTATCTCACTCCTAGAGACAGTAGAAATGAGTTGCATTTGGTGGCTGCTGATGACATGGCCACTGAGTTGCTGAAGGTGGACCAAGGGAGCACCCGATGGAGCATCTGAGGGAGCATCTAGATTGCAAATGTGAGATCCTAGCATTCCTCCCTTTTGTGTATTCTAAAAGGTGGGGAACCAGGAAGGGGTAGCTGCTGAGGCAGGAGTGAAGGCAATGCGCTATTTAGACTGCGGCTTGCCGTCTGGGAGTGTCAGCATATTTGGGCACCCAAGAAAGCTGAGAATGCCAGCCAAGTCCAGGAAGACCAGGCTGTTTCACTTGATGTCCAGGCTCTGTGGGACCTCTGGGGCTAGGGACATGCAGGCAGTGGATGCCAGGCTGGACTGCCTGGGGCTTTGGAAGCTGTCCAAGATGCAGACTTTGGAGGAGCACTTGGAGCTAGCAGGTTGGGGGCAGAAGGTAAAGTTGAGGAGTTTAGGGGACATTTTTTTCTTCGATGTCTATTTGAAACTTAGGCCCATGGTCCTGGTACTTGGGAGAAGGGAGTCTCAAGATCAGGGAAAGTGGAGGAGATCTCACCCTCAGGAGTGACTGGAAAAGGTAGGTGGGGAGCAGCCTGCTGATTGACAGTACTTATCTGGAGTCCTTTTGACCTGTGAGAGGTTGATTCCCTGAGGCTTACAAGAATTTCTGGGTTTACAAAAAGAGATAAGCTTTAGATATATCAGCACCAGCACTGTTTGTAACCTGCCTTGTCTCGGCAGAGCAGGGCAATCAGCTTTCCAGTGTCTTGTTTGTCCACAGTTCGGAGACAATCCTGGTGACTGGCAAGGTGAAGGGCATTAGCCATGCTAAGTACTAATATAATTATTATAGTGATAAACTTCATGTTTTCATAGTTATGGTTTTAAAATTAAGCCTAAAACAAATAATTAGGAAATGGCCAACTTTGTTAAGTATACTTAATAGATAATGGACCTCAAGCTCTGGAGAGCTGTTGAATGTGGCATTTGAAACTGTTCTATGCCAAGTGCCCATCTGAAAATGGTGGTTAGCGCACAGGATGGGTACTCTTTAGGGTTAGGGAAGATGGGTGCCAGCCACGTGGCTGCTTACATCATCCTCATGAGGTCATCAGCCAAGATGGAGGCTACTTAAAAACATCTTTTGCTACTTAAAAATTTTCTTTCTGGTAGATTTATTTTTTTAAATGTTGAATCCAAGTTACATACACATACACACACCATTGAATCTAAGGTACATATACAGTATATTCTAGATGAGGGTTGAAACATACACACATACCTGCTGTTGTGTCATTTGGACCGGGTACATACTCAGCCTACCCTGTCACATGCTCCCTCCTCCCTCCTCTCTCCTCCCTCCTCCCTCCTCCCCAAAGAGCCTGATGCTAACTGCGGCATAACAGTGGGTCACAGGCCTGGGGGACACAGCTTTAAACTCCTCTTTATCTTTTGTTGGCTTGCTTTCTGAAAGACAGAATAAAATTTGGCTTCTCAGTTATTATTTTCCCCTTTCACCACATGAATATGAATTATAGAAGGGTGTTTTTTGGGGTGTTTGACTATATCACAAGAGCACTAGGTTTAGTGGGAGCAGTCCTGAGGTAGCTTGTATCTCATACTCCTTTTTGTATAATTGAATATTTTATTAGGATTTAGACAGCGATGTGAGGATCCACAGTCACCCACCTCTTCTAGTGCTACTCTTGAGTGACCAGAAATGAATGCTCTATGAGAATGCACACAGACAGACCCTAGGCTCTCTGACATCCGAGCATACTGGGCTGCCTTGTGGACAAGCTGCCTTGTTTGTAAACCCAGGGTTTTTTTTAAAACAATTTATTTTATGTCTTTTTGTTTGGTTGCATGTTTGCGCAGCACATGCTTGCAAGTGTGTTTTGTAGAGCATGTTAGACTACTTGGCACTGGAGTTTTGATAATTTTTTTATTTTCTATATTTTTTTGTTTACATTAAAAAGGCTTTCCCCTTTCCCAGTTCCCCCCTCACCATATGTCCCATAAATCCTATTCCCTCAGCCCATTCCCCAACTCCCCCCCCCCCGCCCCCATTTCTCTGTTCTGATACTCTCTTACAAAACTGGATCCAGTCTTTTCAGGACCAGGCTCCTTTCCTTCCTTCTTCTTGGGAATCTTTCGATTTGCTAATTGTGCCTTGAGTATTCAGAGCTTTTGAGCTCATTAATATCCACTTATCAGTGATTGCATTTCATGTGTATTCTTTTGTGATTGGGTTAACTCACTTAGGATGATATTTTCCAGATCTAACCATTTGCCTACAAATTGCATGAATTCATTATTTTTAATTGCTGAACAGTATTCCATTGTATAAATATACCACATTTTCTGTATCCATTCCTCCTTGAGGGACATCTGGGCTCCTTCCAACTTCTGGCTATTATAAATAAGGCTGCTATGAACATAGTGGAGCATGTGTCTTTATTGTATGCAGGGGAATCCGCTGGGTATATGCCCAGGAGTGGTATGACAGGGTCCTCTGGAAGTGTCATGCCCAATTTTCTGAGGAACCGCCAGACTGATTTCCAGAGCGGTTGTACCATCTTGCAGTCCCACCAACAGTGGAGGAGTGTTCCTTTTTCTCCACATCCTCACCAGCACCTGTTGTCCCTTGAGTTTTTAATCTTAGCCATTCTGACTGGTGTGAGGTAGAATCTCAGGGTTGTTTTGATTTGCATTTCTCTGATGACTAATGATGTTGAACATCTCTTAAGGTGCTTCTCAGCCATCCGAATTTCTTCTGGTGAAAATTCTTTGTTTAGCTCTGTACCCCATTTTTTGATAGGGTTATTTGGTTCTTTGGGGTCTAACTTCTTGAGTTCTTTGTATATATTGGATATTAGCCCTCTGTCAGATGTGGGGTTGATGAAGATCTTTTCCCAATTTATTGGTTGCTGTTTTGTCCTTCTGACAGTTGTCCTTTGCCTTACAGAAACTTTGTAATTTTACGAGGTCCCATTTGTCAATTCTTGATCTTAGAGCATAAGCTATTGGTGTTCTGTTCAGAAACTTTCCTCCTGAGTCTTGTTTTTCTGGTGTGTTGGGGTATCCGAGACTTATTGCTGTCGGGGAACTGGGTTCGCATGCTGCCATATTGCCTTGATTTCTGTTAGTAACGATCTTACGTTTGCCTTTTGCCATCTGGTTATCTCTGGTGTTAGCTGGTCCTGTAGTTACTAGCTGGTTCTTGAACCTCCTATGGGCTCGTAAGGCTATTTCCCCACTACTGGGACACCAGAACCACTGCCCTGCGGGGCTCCTGCTCGCCGATTGCTGACAGCTGGCCTGAGTCCCCAGAGGTTTTAAACTCTGGATATCTCAGGTACCTGGTTCCACCTGCTGGTTCTGCCTGCTGGTTTGAAACAGCTGGGAAGATGGCAGAGGCTGCAGGGAGTGAGGGGTCCGCCTTCAGGGCACAGAGCCCACGCCTGGCTGGGGCCCCGGACCCTGCTCTGTGTGCAGCTCCTGCTCTAGGCCTGAGTCTCCAATGGTCTTAAACTCGGGATATCTTGGGTACCTAGCTCCGCCGGCTGGTTCAAAACAGCTGGGAAGATGGCGGAGGGTGGTTCTGCTGGCTGGTTCCAAACAGCTGTGAAGATGGCGGAGGGTGGTTCCACTGGATGGTTCAAAACAGCTGGGAAGATGGCGGAGGGTGGTTCCATTGGCTGGTTCAAAACAGCTGGGAAGATGGCGGAGGGTGGTTCTGCTGGCTGGTTCCAAACAGCTGCGAAGATGGCAGAGGGTGGTTCCACTGACTGGTTCAAAACAGCTGGGAAGATGGCGGAGGGTGGTTCCGCTGGCTGGTTCAAAACAGCTGGTTCCGCCTGGAAGATGGCGGAGGCTGCCGGCACTGGAGTTTAAAGGCTACAAGCTGCTATCTGGGGCTGGGATTTGAACTAGGGTCTTCTAAGAGCAGTGAGTGTTCATAGCCACTGAGCCTCTTTTGCAGCCCCTGTAAATCTAGTTTTGTTGTGACATGCCCACACCTATTTGTTAGTATCACTGATAGTTGCTTTCATGAGGCCGTTGTATCGTCAAATAGTTCCAGGAGAAACAGGAGGGGGTGTCCTCACACCCTAAAATAGTTATCATCTGACCTTTGAAGGAATTAGAGGTCCCGGTCCTGCCTTGTCTTTTCCAGGTAATACTGTCATTCAACAGAACTTCTCTGGGTCATCCTTTCCATATCAGAATATTGGAATCACCGTGGGCGTGCTGTCTGCATGCACAGGCTGGCTGCGGAGTACAGGTTATCTGAGCCCAAAGACCTCAGCGCCTCCTATACGGACAGGCCATAGCCCTGGAAGTCAGTGTCCTCTAGATCCACATCTTGACTGTCCCTCCACCAGCATTCAGACACACTCCCACCCCACCAGCCAGCCCGCAGTCTGTCTCCTTGGCTTTAGCCCAGGCTAGACTGGCGACCTGTGACTCTGCTGTTAGAAAGGTCTTTGAGGCCTGCACCTTTACTCTAACTTCCTCACCTTTTTCTTATCGTTCACTTTTCTTTTTTTAAAAAATTTATTAAATTAAAAACATATAATAATTCCAAATGCTTTCCCCTTTCCCAGTTCCCCCCTCACCATATGTCCTATAAGTCCTCTTCCCTCCACCCATTCCTCAATCAACCCCCTCCCATTTCTCTGTTCTGGTACTCCCCTACGATACTGGATGAAGTCTTTTCTGGACCAGGGTCCTCTCCTTCCTTCTTTTTGGGAATCATATGATTAGCTAATTGTGTCTTGAGTATTCAGAGCTTCTGGGCTAATTAATATCCACTTAATCAGTGATTGCATTTCATATGTATTCTTTTGTGATTGGGTTAGCTCACTTAGGATGATATTTTCATTTGCCTACAAATTTCATGAATTCATTGTTTTTAATTGCTGAGTAGTATTCCATTGTATAAATATACCACATTTTCTGTATCCATTCCTCCACTGAGGGGCATCTGGGTTCTTTCCAGCTTCTGGCTATTATAAACAATGCTGCTATGAACATAGTGGAGCATGTGTCCTTGTTGCCTGCAGGGGAATCTTCTGCGTATATGCCCAGGAGTGGTATGACAGGGTCCTCTGGAAGTGTCATGCCCAGTTTTCTGAGGAACCTCCAGACTGATTTTCATAGTGGTTGTACCATTTTGCAATCCCACCAGCAGTGGAGGAGTGTTCCTCTTTCTCCACATCCTCGCCAACACCTGCTGTCTCCTGAGTGTTTGATCTTAGCCATTCTGACTGGTGTGAGGTGAAATCTCAGGGTTGTTTTGATTTGCATTTTCCTAATGACTAATGATGCTGAACATTTCTTAAGGTGCTTCTCGGCCATCCGAATTTCCTCAGGTGAAAATTCGTTGTTTAGCTCTGTACCCTATGCAGTTGAAACCAGCTGTGGCTGGATCTGGGCACTCAGAGTATTTACCAAAAGATTCAGCACTGTGTGCATTCATTTTGTGTGTGTGTGTGTGTGTGTGTGTGTGTGTGTGCCCATTCATTTTATTTCCGGTGTTTCCTGGTTGGTCATGGGAGGCAGAGGGGGCAGGTACACTGGACTGGAAGCCCAGAGACTTAGGGCTTATGTCCTGGGTGTGGGCAGCAGGAGCAGGGCCGAGCTGAGCTGGAGAGGTAGGCAGGGCCAGAAGAACAGGTCCAATCCAACCTCCAGGTTGCTTCCTCCCCAGTGTCACTCAGCCTTGGGTTTCCAAGCTCCTCAGACTCTGCCTTTAAAGGGATAGTGACTTTTAGGCACCTAAAATATTTTTCTTTTCTTTCTTTCTTTTTTTCTTTCTTTCTTTTTTTGAAATTTCTGACATTGTTTGAATTTAATGATTCATATTACGAATTATTCATGAAAATGATCTTTTAAGCTTCTTATAATAGCTGAAATTATCCTTCATTAGATACTGACAGTTCCTGTGATGGGTGTAATTATAAAAAGTATTCTTAGGCTAGCTATATTCTGCAGTGTTAAAATTACGCAAATGAGCAAGGGGGCAGGAATAGAAGCTGAGTAGGATGGTCAGATTTCATGGGAGAAGGGGAGGGCGCCGCAGGCTTTCTAAAAACGAGTACACATGTGCTTGAGTGTACAGCGGGCATGCCTCCCGCAGTCTGCCTGCTGCTCAGCCGCGCTTTCCTGCCAGAGCAGCAGAGCGCCAGTGACGGGCTGTGTGCCGCTCCCGCCCACCCACCCGTGAAATGAAGAAGGCTCTCTCTCTCCCCTCCCCCGCCCTACCCCCCTTTAGCGCCGTTCACTCAGCATTTTCTACAAGGTACACTGTAGTAATCTTAGGTACTTGAAGAGAGTAGCAGTTTGCTGCTAACAGATAGTGTAGGGAAGGGAGAAACGGATCAGGAAGTAGGACCCTGGGGCTGGGGCAGTCACCTGGGCGACAGAAAGCTCATCGTGCCATCATACTTAGGGGACAGGTTCACAGCGCATGGAGACCACCTGATCTGGGGGGATGGTCTCTGTACCTTCTCTAAGGTTCTATATATCTGGCTGTCCTTGAACTTAGGACCCTTTTGTCTCAGTCTTCCGGTTATCTGGATTGTAGGCATGCCTACTCTGCCTGTCTTAGATTCACATTTTTGATTTTCAGTGACATCAGGACCGCATGGCACTCCCCAGCTGTAGGTGAGCACTCACCACTGGCCACCCCAGCCATCTGCACTAACTATGAGACATGTTTCACAAAGTTGTCTAGGTTGTTCTCAAACTTGTCTTATAGGCCAGGCTGGTTTTGAACTTGAAATCATTGGTCATTTTCCTGAGTAGCTTGGATGACAAGTCTGTACCACCTTGCCTGAACTTCTTTTGGTATCGTGGAGGATTCATAGAAAAGAGGAGGGGGGGGGGCTCTTTCAGTTCACGCCCCATTCTCTGCTCCTACTCCCAGAGGAGGAGAGGAGAGCTGGTTACTGCAGCTGCCACCATTGGCCCTGCACTCGCATGCACATGCACCAGCTGTGCAGTCAGCTGTCCATTGTCCCAGTTTTGACCTAGTCCACTTAAGAACACTTTAGAGAGGGTGATGAGAAATGGGGGAGGCTCACATTTGAGTGTGCCAGCAGCCGGGCACAGCTCCAAGTGTGCGCTCGTGTAATCTGTGTTTGTCCTGCACTGCCAGGTGTGATGAGCTTTTCACTCAGCCAGGGAGGAATCAGAGCTTGGCTAAACTCTCACACACAGGCTAGGGGCTGAGACAGTGGTGTCAGCTTCTCGGGGGCTGGTGATGGATGCTTTGGGGAAGGGCTTTGTTTGCCCTTGAAAAGGTGCTCGAGCCTTCCTTCCTTCCTTCCTTCCTTCCTTCCTTCCTTCCTTCCTTCCTTCCTCCCTCCCTCCCTCCCTCCCTCCCTCCCTCCCTCCCTTCCTCCTTTCCTCCTTTCCTCCCTTCCTTCCTTCATTGCTTGTTGGCTCATTCATTTTTCCCTCCCCTCCTTCCTTCTTGTGTCTTAAACTTTTTTTCCTAGAAGAGAATGAACTGGAATTCTTGTCTGCATCTCCTAAATACTGAGGTCACAAGGATGCACCACTGCACCTGTTTTATGCAGTGCCGAGGATCAGTTAGAGATTCATGTATGCTAGGCCAGTACCTGCCAGCTGAGCTGCACCTGAAGCCACTGTTTGTATTATTTGGATTCTATTCTGTGTGTCTTTTAGATGCTGGTCAGGTAGGTGAATTCTGCACTTCCTTATGACATCACTGAACTGGGGTAGAGCACAGTCCTGACCTATGTAGTCTCCTTCTAAAGGGTGCACAGTCCTTGCTGTGTCTCCAGATGACAGTGTCATCATATGCTCTCTGTTTATACCTCAAGGCCAAAAGCCAGAGGTTGGCAAACATTTTTCTCAAAGTTACAGGCACAAGTATACCAGGTAAGGACTGAGGGATGATGGGAGAACCTGGAGGCCAGATCTGCATTAATATGTAAAATATGCACATCCATCCCTTGTCCAGGCCCCAAACCAACAGATTGTACTTGAGTTGTAAGAGGCAATTGAGGTCTCTGTCAGCAGCGAAAGGAGAGATGTGGATGCTTCTTTTTCCTCCTATGTCCATTCAGGAATTACTAATTAATCAGTATACCTTTCCCAGAATCCCTATTTAAGCTTGTGAATATTACTTAGCACAGTGTTATAGGTGATTGCTTTCAGTTGCTGAGAACAGTAGCTTCTCAGCCTTTTAGCAAAGATCCAGTGTAGTGCTTGAGATCAGGCTCAGTCATTCTATTGATCTCTACCATTAGCATTCTGGTCTCTCTGATTCCAATACTGTAACTCTAGATATCCAGTCTTTGCAACAGTTTCTCATGCAAATATGGTCGAGTTGATCCTCTACGTAAAGCTCTTTAGCAACCTTGTGTTGCTTTCCAAACAGAATCCAGACTCATTACAGGACAGACACAATTGTGCCTGACTTGGCTCCTGGTCATATTGTCAGCCCTGACTATGTCTCTTCTGTCCTTGCTTTCCTGTCTCTTTGCTTGTGTCACCTCATTTTCATTCTGGGAGCATCCCATATTTCCCCACCCTCGGCCTGGACAAACCTAAGCCTTGCCTTTCCATCACTCTTGGGAGAGAGCTAGGAGCATAGAAAGTGATCTGGAGCTGGAGAGATACGTCCTCTGGAAAAATGCTTGTGTTTCAGACATAGATCTAAGTTCAGTCTTGCATAATAAAGCAAGACCAAACAAACAAACAGGATTGGCTCATCAGTTAAGAGTACTTATTGATCTGCCTGAGGCTATGGGGAGAGGGACTTCTTTTCAACACCTGGCCTGCTGCGTATTCTTCTTCATCTACTGGTGTTTACCTCTGCCTGAACTAGCTTACTTATGGGCTGAGCTTGGCTATGTCACCTCCTTACAGAGCCCTTTCCTGGCCTTCCCTTGGTCATTGCTTCTGACAGTTCCTTCCAGAATCTTACCTGTGTTCTCTGTAGCACGTGTCATGATGATGTGGGAATCCTGGGTGTCTTTGGGAGCCAAGGAACCTTGTAGCTCTTCAGTGCTTAGCTTGAGAGGCCAGGACCCTGGAAAGCCAGTGGGCATCAACGTCACCCAGAGTTTGAGGCTTTCGCTTCCATGCCTCCCAGGTTCAAAGAAGGACATTTGTGCACCATGAAGGGTGAGTTTTCTTTAAAAATTATTTATCTTTATTCACGTACTAGGGTAATTAAGGGGAGAAAGGAAGGCAGTGCTCCTGTAGGGGGGAGGGACCCAGTCTGCACCGCCAGTTCTTTGCTGTGGAGGTTGTGAGGCTTACTGAATGGAGGAAGGGCACGGGGCTGGGCTGTCTAGGCCACCGTTCAGGCCAGGGTTGACGTTTTTTGGGGTTTCTGTAGCACAGCTTCCAGGAAAGACATAAGGAAAACCAGCTTCTGCCCATGATGAAACCAGACATTCCTGGCATCTCTGGCCTCTGGTAAGGATGAGTCCTAGACATTTTGAAGGGCATTTCCAACAAAGAGGCTTGTCATCTTTCTTTTTTCTAAGCTGACCCGTTCTCATCGCTAATCTGCAGTTATTTAATTTATTCTTTGACTGGTTTTCAGGCTCTTAGACTCTGAGCTCTATGGTGGCGGGATTCTCACTTATGTAATTTGTGTCCACACTCAAGGTACCCAAGCTGTGCCCTGCACACAGTGTGTACAGCATGTGTGTTTGGTTGCGTGCTTGTCATTTAGGATGTAAGTGGTACGTGTAGGGAGGTCCTGGTTTGGACCGCAGAGCGCGTGGCCTGTGCCGGTCACACATGGAAATGCAGGAGTCCACAGGAAAGCCAAGGAGGCTTTGGTGGCCCAGGGTCAGTGAGAGTCGTGGGGTCCAGAGCGGACCTGCCAGTGCACAGATGTGCTATATCAGATGAATCACACCACCCCGAGATAAATCTTCTTCATATCACTTACAAACCCCAGAAATTCCCTTTGAGAAATGATGTCCTTTCAGACTGTTCTATGACCTTTCGTGGATTAAAGTATGTTCTGTGTTCTTTGTGGCCTTTGGCCATGGGAACTTAGCAGCCTGTGAAGTGAGGAGTGGTACACATACCATTCCCAAAGGATAGTGTTTGTGGTCAGATTCCAGGGTGTCCTGTGCTGGTCAGAAGGTCCGCGCTGCAGCTCTGTCGTCACTGATATCCCGGGCAGCCCCAGCCTACTTCATACTTCAGAGCAGGCTTGCTGGCTCCACGGCAGCTCAGGCAAATGCTTAACTGTGTTCTAGGGCAGTGTCCAACACACGTCATCGGAGAGACACAGAGCAGGTGTGTTCTAGGGCAGTGTCCAACACACGTCATCGAAGAGAGACACAGAGCAGGTGTCTTTTACTTAGTTGGTCAGACGGTTTTTTGTCACAGTTTCTAAGCTCTGTTGTTGAGGCCACAGCATTATGTTAACTAGCAAGTGTAGCTGTGGACCGATACCGTTTATCAACACAAACTAGAAGCAGCCCCGATTTTGCCCAAAGGCTGTGGTTTATATACTCCTGTTGAAGAGTTTTAAATTAAAGTGAAAACAAAACTGGTGCAGCATGAGAACGCTTCCATTCACCGTCCATCTTTCCAGTGTGTGTTGCCAAAGATGGCTTTTTAAATTGGTCAGAAACTGCTGTAAAACCCGAGAAACAATGCTAGTTTTGGCTTCCTGTTTAGGCAAAGTCAAACTGTGACTTATCACTTCCAAAACAAACAAACAAACAAACAAACAAACACCCCCTTTATTTGTCAAGTAAGCATAGCAATATTTTTAATTAATAAATCCCTCCCAGCAGTAGTTTGCTGCCTACCTCAGTGCTTTATTGTCCCTAGTGAAAAACACAATCCTTGTATTCTACTAGGCCTTACCCAGCTCAGTAGCGGGGACACTGCCTGACCTCCACGTGGTTAATCCCGAGATAGTACTAACTTCTATGTTCCATCTTGGCTGCCTTGGACCCAGTTGGGCCACGCTCTCCTGGCTCTTCTCTCACATAGGGGCCATGCCTCTGTCCTGCCCCCTTCTCAGGCATGGCACCTCCCTCTCCTCCACACTCTCCCAGCATGGTAGACGCCCCTTCTCCTTCCCTCTCCCTCTCCTCCCAGTCCCAAGCCTGGGACTCCTAAAGTCCCACCTCTGTCTACCCTTCCCAGCTATTGGGTTTAACATTTTTATTACGAATCAGAACCAACTGGGGGCAGATTCCCAGAAACTAAGTGTAGACATTCTCCTATAAATAGTTTTGGGGGAACATAATTAGCATTAGAATATAAGCAGCTACAAGTAAGCATATGTTCTCCAGAGGGCAGACAGGAGCCACAGTTCCCACGGCACAGAGTCAGAAAGCCCAGGTCCTTGCTTTAGTGGCAGCATGGCATCCTGCCTCCCACAGGTGCTAGAGAGGTGCATTCATCAGTAGCAGGAGTTCCAGTTTACACTGGGACAGATCAAATCAAGCTGCAGAATGACAGTTTAAAGAGCTCTGCTTAAAGAGGCTGTGGGCCCTGGGGCTGGAATTAGCTTTGAGCTGCCTTCGGATGCAAGGACCTGTGCAAGAGCATTACGTTCTCTTCACCACCAAGTCATCTCTCCAGCCCCGAAAGTAGACAGTTTTAATAGGTTTGTAAATTAATGTACAAATGATAGGCCTTGAGTATGTAAATAACCTTACCATAAGTCAGGAAAAATGCAAACCCCAATTCAAACTGAAGTAAAGTCTCAGTGGCTTCAAACTTATTTGGGTTGTGTTTTAGTTTTTATTGTCAACTTGATAACTAGTCTAGGAATCATGGAAAAAGAACCCTCAATCAGACTACCCTGTGTCCAGGTCTCTAAGAGATGTTCTTGATTGACATAGGGCAGGTGGGCCTGGGGTTCTAAAGAGGCTAAACAGCAAACCAGTAAGCAGCACTCTCTGTGGTCTCTGCTTCAGTTCCTGCTGGCGCTCTCATCCTGACTGCCTTCAACTATGAATGTAACGTGGGAAGTGTGGCTCACATAAACCCTTCCTCTGCTAAGTTGCATGTGGTCATAGTGTTCATTACAGCAACAGAGTAAACTAGTATAAGCTGCAAGTAGTACTTGTGAGAGTTTAGTGAACAAGGGCCAAGCCTCAGCTGCTCTCCATGACCCCTTCATGCCTTCAAAACCAGTACCACCGGGGTGATCCTTACACATTACCAGGTGCAGCTGCAGTAGGAGGTACAACCTTGGCTCTCTGGAACACAGCTTCCTTGTGCTCTCAGAAAACACTTCCCAGAAGACTTCACCTCAGTGATGCTGGTCTCTTCTTAATCACCGCTAACTTCTTAACTCCAGCTAACCATCAATTGTCCCAGTAGTCCCTTCTGTTCTTGACTCTAAAGTCAGAGCCACATGGCTAAAGCCGCAGAGTTCTGATGCTTACTAGAGCTGGAACGTGGCCTCCTTATTCTACTGGGAGCATGGTAGCACCCAGGCAGGCAGGGCACTGGAGGAGCTGAAGGCAAACAGGAGAAGACCGGCTTCCAGTCTTCTTCAGTTAGGAGAAGAGCCTCAAATCCACACCCACAGTGACTCGCTTCTTCCAGCAAAGCCACACCTACTCCAACAAGGCCTCAGCTCCTAATAATGCCACACTCTGGGCCAAGCATATTCAAACCATCACAAACCAGATCTTTGTTTTCTCCAGCTCCTTCACCAAAATTCTTCTCAAAATAGATTAAAGACCTAAGTGTAATATCCCAAACTGAGACTATGAGAGCAGGACATGGGTATGGACAGAGTTAACACTACAGTGATGTTTAAAATGTGACCCCAAAAGCACAGTACACAGGCAAAAGCTGGCAGGGAGACTGGATTGTACCGGATAGATTGTGGAGAGCAAAGAAAACAGCTGTGGGAAGAGACAGCATAAATGATGGGAGAAAGTATGTGGTTTCTGACTGGACCTTAATATCCAGAACATGTACAGAGCCCTGGTAAAACCCAGACAGTAGATGACTAGATATTTCTCAAAGGAAGCTGTAAGTCAGGCATGGTGGCCCATGCCTGTAAACCTAGCACTTGGGAGGCAGACACTGAAGCTGGAAAGTTTAAAACTAGATTGGTCCTGGGCTAGAGACTGTCCCCAACATGACATGTATGCCAGATGTATGAAAACAGTATTAGCTCGGTGACATTCATCATTAAATGGAAATAAAAACCACATTGAGCTAGTCGTGTGTGTGTGTGTGTGTGTGTGTGTGTGTGTGTGTGTGTGTTGGTTCTCGTGAGAATTTACAGGAGAGGTCGCTGGGGATGTAAATCTCTATCTGTATGGAAATCATTATGAAAATTCCACATAAATGAAAAGTAGAATTATACAGTGATTTACAGTCCCACTCCTGGGTTTGTAAGAAAAATAAAATCTGTATTGAGGGCTCTCTGCAGGTGTCAGACTGGGAATCAAACCATGAAATGAAATGAGAATAAAAACCCAGTGCAGACTGACTTCATCAGCCTGGATCAGACTTAGGGGAGTCTAATGCCAGGTGGCTCATTGTCAGCACATTTAAAACACAGTGCAATTTAGGAAAAGGTTTCCAGGCAACCATCAGTCCAATTGCAGGTTCATAATAAAGCTTGAGGAGTGACTGCATAGAAACGTCTTTACAAAGTTCATGTGACTATGAGGGTGTGTTCTGTGGCTGAAAGGCCTAGAATCCAGTGTGGTCTCTGACCGATAGCACAGAGGTCACAGGCTATAAAATACATGTTGTGTCTTCCCTAAGGATGGGTAATGGTCTCGGAGGGAGGAGTCTGGGATAAATTTGGATGATGTCTGTCTCTATAGCAAAAGATGGGTGAGAACTGCCTCTAAAGATAGCAAAAAGGTCACCGGGTCATTAACAAAGTCCACTCCCAGGCTTCCGGACAGGAAAACAGACATTTTATCTCCTCCATTGAGAAGAACACCCCCCACCCCCACCCCCCCACCCCCCCTCACCCCGTGTTTAACAGTCCTGCTTTCCCTAGAGAGCTGTGGGCACAACAGCCTTTGGACCTCAACACTGTATGTGGAAGAGCCATCTGCTGTCCCGTGCAGCACTGGTCACAATAGCTATGGAGTAGTAATAACCCACGTGTCCATCCACTGATGGACAGAGAAGTAAAATTTATGTATTCACAGTGGATTGCTCTTCAGCCATTAAACAAACAAACAAAAATTCTGTCATACATGACAGCACGGACAGAATGAGAGGACATTACAGTAAGTGAAATATATCAGTCACGGATAACATGAGAGTGTTGTGTGATGTTGTGCATGTGGCACCGACAGTTTGAACTCAGAGAAGTCAAGAGCAAGGATAAGGCTACCGGGGCTGAGGGGGTGAGGAGAGGCTGAGGGGGTGAGGGGAGGCTGAGGGGGTGAGGGGAGGCTGAGGGGGCGAGGAGAGGCTGAGGGGCCAGGAGAAGCTGAGGAGAGGCTGAGGAGGCGAGGGGAGGCTGAGGAGAGGCTGAGGGGGTGAGGGGAGGCTGAGGAGAGGCTGAGGGGGTGAGGGGAGGCTGAGGAGAGGCTGAGGGGGTGAGGGGAGGCTGAGGGGGTGAGGGGAGGCTGAGGGGCGAGAAGAAGCTGAGGAGAGGCTGAGGGGGCGAGGGGAGGCTGAGGGGCGAGGGGAGGCTGAGGAGAGGCTGAGGGGGCGAGGGGAGGCTGAGGGGGTGAGGGGAGGCTGAGGGGTGAGGGGAGGCTGAGGGGGTGAGGGGAGGCTGAGGGGGTGAGGGGAGGCTGAGGGGGCGAGGGGAGGCTGAGGGGGTGAGGGGGAGAGGCTGAGGGGGTGAGGGGAGGCTGAGGAGAAGCTGAGGGGGCGAGGGGAGGCTGAGGAGAAGCTGAGGGGGCGAGGAGAGGCTGAGGGGGTGAGGGGAGGCTGAGGAGGCTGAATATAGACCCTAGCAATGGACTGTCATTCTCCTGGAGGAGATGGTTCAAAATGTTGTCGTCATAAAGAAATGCTAAACATTTTATGAGAGTTGACATTATATATATATACACACACATATATATATTATATATATACACACACACACATACACACACACATATATGATAATGTTTAACATCAAGAAGCATACCCATATTGAACATTATATCCCATTAACATATATAACTTTTTATCATGCTTGTTAAACATAAAGGAAAAGGAAAAAAATGAGTAAAAGACCAAAAAGAAAGGAGAATTTCTCTCTTAAGCCAGAATATAAATTGGTTGTGGCACATGGTGGTTAAATAGGATGTTGAATTCAGTGTCAATCAGTGCCAAAGCTTAGTTGTGCCACAGCAGCTCCCTACAGAAGACTGAGGGCTCAGTGCCTCTCCAGAAGATCAAGTTGTGGACGCCGCCGTAAACCTGTTTATCCCCTTTATATGTCACGAAGCCTTTTCTATTGCTATGTGGGCACGTGAGAATTAAAAGTAGAGTGATATTCTGTCGAGAGTTTTCTTAACTGGTTTCCTTTCTTTTTATTCATTAGTTTTTTGGGGGGTGGGGGTGGGCATCGTGACAGAGTTTCTCTGTGTAGCCCTGGGTGTACTGGAACTCACTCTGTAGACCAGGCCTCAAACTCACAGAGGTCTGCCTATCTCTGCTGGAATTAAAGGCAGGAGCCACTACTGCACTTTGTCTTACTATTGTTTTTGGCTGATAAACATTGCAGGGCATGCCTCGCATGCATAGTGCCCCCTGCCCTTCATCTAGAGATTGGAATGGGGTTCCTACTCAGAGGGGACGCTTGCCTCGCTTCCCTTAGGGATTCCCATCTTGCTCCCCAGAAAGTCTGTGTCTATGAAGTGCTGCCCACAAACAGGGCTAGGGCTACGGACTGCTCTCACCAAACCAGCCTGTGGTCTGTGTTAGCGTGTGCATGGCAGTAGGGAAAGCTAGCTCTTTATAGTTCTAGTTCCTGAGTTGCTGGTTGTCTTTTTTTTCCTTGTTGTGAATGGAATTTTGTCTTAGTGAAGAATTTGTTCTTTTCTTTCATACATTTTTCTTATTTCTCCCCCATCTATCAAGCATCCTCATCTGCTGTCTATAAAGTGAAGACAGTGAAACCCTGGAATTAGACCATGGGTAGGAAGAAAGGTTTATTGCAATTTAAACTGCTGCGGTTATCTGGGGCTGGGTCGGGTGGCAGAGAGAACCACAAAAAAGGAGAGCCTTGACACTTCTGAGGGAGCATGTGGCAGTGAGAGGGACCCTGTAAAAGTGGAATAGCCAGTGAGTTAGAGTATGGGAGTGGAGACTCGGGGTCAGCGCAGCCTGGGACTTTGATCTGTTACAAGTGGATCCCAGGGATGGAAGCCAGGTTATCAGGCGTGGTGGACAGCTGTTAGCCCCAGTCTAGGCACCTTAACAATCCACAGTTTGAAAGTGAAGCCTCTTTGTCTTTGAAGATACCTTAAAAGGACTTAAGGAGAGGGCTGGAGAGATGGCTCAGTGGTCAAGAACACTGACTGCTCTTCCAGAGGACCCGAGTTCAAATCCCAGCACCCACGTGGTGGCTCACAACCATCTGTCATGGGATCCGATGCCCTCTTCTGGTGTGTCTGAAGACAGCTACAGTGTACTCATATATATAAAATAAATAAATCTGTTTTAGCCGGGTGTGGTGGCACACGCCTGTAATCCCAGCACTTGGGAGGCAGAGGCAGGCGGATTTCTGAGTTCGAGGCCAGCCTGGTCTACAGAGTGAGTTCCAGGATAGCCAGGACTATACACAGAGAAACCCTGTCTCGAAAAACCAAAAAAAAAAAAAAAAAAAAAAAAAAAAGGGCTTAAGGGCCTTGAGAGGAAAGGTGGGCCAGTGGAAAGCCCTTTGATATTTTTTCTATGGCATAATTACTTCAGTAGTAGATATAGTTTAAAAGCTTGAATACCAGGCTTAGATTCTCTTTGGAAAACAAAACAGCTTTGTTTTATAATCTCCCAGTGAGCTTCATGTGGGTAGACAAACTTCAGGAAGTCTGGCTGCTGAAGAGAGTCCAGTTCTCTACACAGCTGCAGAGGCCCCATGAGGATGAGCGTGGAGTTGATCAGGTGAATTACAACCCAAGGTGCCAGGAAGCCTGTGTGGAACCCGTTCTGGTGGTGGTTCACAGTGGTTCCTCTGTTGAATTGCCTGTATTAGTCTGGCCTGTGGGACGTTTTCACGATTGCTGATTAGTGTGGGTGGTCCCCTCCCTGGGCTGGTGGGCCTAGGCTTTGGGAGAAAGCCAGGAGGAGCACTCCCCTGTGGCCTCTGCTCGGCTTCCCTCAGTGATGGACTGTGGTGTGGATACGGAAGCTGAACAAGTTCTTCTCTCCCCAGGTTGCTTTTTGCTCCCGGGTATTATTTCACAGTAGCAGGAACCAAACTAATAGGGAAGGATTTGAAGCTTAGGTATCCTGTCTCACTGGAGTTTCTACAGTAGTCTCATAGCTGCAACCTACTTTTCCAATCATGTTTTTTCTATTTTAATACAATTTTATTAAGTTTGAGAATTTTATGCAATGTATTTTGAGCACACTCCCACTTCCCCTACTGGGAGTACTCTACCCTCACCTTATCTTTTTAAACTCTGTGCCCTTCTTTTCCCTCTGAAGATAACCTGTCATATCTAATTTGTACTATCCTTAAATTCCTGAGTGTGAGGCGAGCCAGTGGAGTATGGTCCACCAGCCATGGGTCGCACCCATAAAGAAAGCGGAATCTCCCTAATCTAAAAGCCAGTAGCTGTCAATAACTTGATAGCAAGAAGTAGCAGCTTGTGAGCCCCTCTTTCTCTGCGGGAATGTGAGCTGGCTTGATCTTGCGCTGATTTTATGCATGCAGGCAACAGGTACTGAGCCCATGGGTGCAGAGGTCCTGTCCTGTCCAGTCCAGTTTTCCCTAGACTCTCACTTTCAGTTTTTCTGCCCTTACCACCTCTATGGTGTCTGCTGATCCTCGGGACTGGTGGCATGGACATCCCATCCAGGCCTCAGTACTCTACTGTCTTGTCTCTGTGCTTGCATAGTTGTGTGTTTCCACCTTAACCACTGTCCATTGCACAAAGACATTTCTCCAGCGAAGTCTGGGAGCTGCGCTGATCTGTGGAGAGAGGTACAGTTGGACAGCTGTGTCCGTTTAGCAAAACAATAGCAGTAGGCTCTCTCCTGAGACCCGTGAATGTTTCTCATTTTAGAGTAGGCCTTAACTCTAACAACAACCCAGTTGGTTACTCACTGCTGAAGATACCACACACACTTTGGTCACAGAACTTTTAAAATTTTTATTTCTTTTTCTGTGACCCCCCCCCCAAAAAAAAAAAATCACTGCTCATGAAGTATAACCGGAAGCACCAACTGCAGCTCCAGGGACTTAGCCCATGTCACCATGGCAGGGAGTGTGATGACACTCGCCAGCGTGGTGGGAGGAGTAACTGTGGGCTTTACATCCTGGTCGTTAGGCAGCGGGAAGAGCCTCGAGCCTACCCTTCCTCCAACAACCCACATCTCCTACTCCTTCCAAACTGTGCCACTCCTTGGTGACCAGGTATTCACATCTAGGAGCCTCTGGAGGCCATAGGCTCTCACTGGAAGTGAGGGAGCCCCCCCCCCTAAGGAGCACAGAAGATGCATGGTAACTAAACAGATGCTCCTCCCTCAGTATGCTAGACAGGGGCAGATCCCTCTGCTGGTCTGGTTCTCCTCATCTGAACAGTCCTGGCTGGGAGCCATGCATAGTCTTGTCTGGGAGGTGCTTCTCCTCCCCTTGCTCCCTTGAGCCCCGCCCAAGTCAGGTAGTGGTGGGGAGGGGTGGGCCCTACTTCTTTATATCCAGTTCTGCGCCCTGGGTGGAAATGCTCTGTGGACTTTAGAAAAGCAACTGTATTGGGACACAGTTCTTATGTGGCATCGTTCACCCGGATGAAGAACAAGACCTGACGGCCTGATATGGTCAGTGTAACGCATGTCTGTTGTTACAGTCTACTGTGAGTCATGTTACCATCCTCGAAGGAAACCCTGCCCATCAGGAAGTACTCATTGCTGCCATTCTTCTTCCTGTCTCTGTGATTACACCTGTTCTGAATATTTCCGGTATTTGGGACTAAACAATACATGGCTTTCTGGGATTGCATGATTTCATAGCGCATTTCATCCATATTATAGCATGCAGCAGGAGGTCAGCTTTCTGTAACTGAATCCATTGTGTTATGGACCACATCTTGATTCTTCTTTTTTTATTGGATATTTTCTTTATTTAAATTTCAGTTTTTTCCCCTTTCCAGATCTCCCCTTCAGAACCGCCCTATCCCCTTCCCTTTCCCTGCCTCTATGAAGGTGCTTACCCACCCACACTGATATTCCCCTACACTGGGGCATCAAACATCCTCAGGCCCAAGGGCTGCTCCTCCCACTGACGTCCAACAAGGCCATCCTCTGTCACATAAGCAGCCGGAGATATGGGTCCCTCCTGGTGTGCTCTTTAGTTGGTGGTCCAGTCCCTGGGAGCTCGGGGGGGCAGGGGAGTCTGGCCGGTTGACACTGTTGCTCCCTCCATGGGGCCACAAACCCCCTCAGTTCCTTTAGTTCCTTCTCTAACTCCTCCATTGAGGACCCCAAGCTCAGTCTAATGGTTGGCTGTGATCTTCCGCCTCTGTATTTGTCAGGCTCTGGCAGCGCCTCTCAGGAGACAGCTATATCAGGTTCCCATCAGCAAGCACTCCCTGGCATCCAAAATAGTGTTCCGGTTTGGTGACTATATGGGATGGATCCCCAGGTGGGGCAATCTCTGGATGGCCTTTCCTTCAGTCTCTGCTCCACACTTTGTCTCCATATTTCCTCCTGTGAGTATTTTGTTCCCCCTTCTAAGAAGCACTGAAACATCCACATTTTGGTCTTATTTCTTCTTGGGCTTCATATGGTCTGTGACTTGAATCTTGGGTATTCCGAGCTTCTGGGCTAATATCCACTTATCAGGGAGTGCATACTGTGTGTGTTCTTTTGTGACTGAGTTACCTCACTCAGGATGATATTTTCAAGTTTCATCCATTTGCCTGTGAATTTCATGAAGTCGTTTTTAATAGTTGAATAGTATTCTGTTGTGTAAATGTGCCACATTTTCTGTATCCATCCCTCTGTTGAGGGACATCTGTGCTCTTCCCAGCTTCTGACTGTTATAAGTAAGGCTGCTGTGAATGCAGTGGAACACGTGTCCTTGTTACACGCTGAAGCATCTTGATTATTCTTTACTCCACTGATGGGCATTTGAGTAGTCTACACTTTGAAGTGCTATAAAATTACAACGAACATCTATCTATTCGTGTGTAGGCATGTGCTGGGTTTCTATAGGGCACTTATCCAGTAGTAGGATTTCTGTCTCACACAGTAACTGTATCCCACCTTATGGAGGTCACCGGTTTTCCAAAACAACTCCACCTCTGTACCCCAGCGGATGAAGGTTCAGGCTGAGGTCCCAACCCAAGTCCACACCCATTGTCTGCCTTTCCTCTCCTAGGCGTCTGTAATACCTCAGTGGGCTTGGTTTGTATTTTTCTCTTGACTGACCATATTTGTTAATCCCAAAGATTTGAGAAGAAAGACCACTTACCTAAAAAAATCACCATGGCAAATTAAAGAAAGCAAAATCATTAAAGCAGGCTTTTTATCTGTATCTCTCCCTAGAGTGGGGTTCTAGAGATCAATAACATTAGACTTAAGGAAGCCAAGAGTCTTATAGCTCAAGGGTAGGTGGTTCTAAACGTGGGATTTGGCAAATAGACAGGTCATAGCAGCAGAGCATAAGCAGAGCAAGGTAGTCACAGGGAACCCCTGAAACAGAGACATGGCTGTCAAGTAGTCATGACAACAGGTAATCAGTCATAGGTGATCATAATGAGTGTTTGAAACATAGACATGTTGCTGTTTCCTGGAACAGACAATACAAAATCACGTGTAGTTAAGGTTACTGGTGGGACATAACCCAGTCCTTGAGAAATGAAAGTTTAATCAAAACAGAAAAGAACCTAGTTTCTCTTTACTATGAGATGGCTTTCAAGCCTAAGATAGAGGCAAGTTGGTTCGTCATACTGAGCACTTTGTCATGTTTGTCATTGCTGTAAATGTTGTTTGTCTTTGTTATTGTTGTGTCTTTTTTTTATTGACTAGCAGGAATAGAGTGATGTGGGTACAAGATAAACGATTTGAAGATCTTGACTCCAATCCTAGGGCTCTCTCTCTCTCTGTCTCTCTGTCTCTCTGTCTCTGTCTCTCTCTCTCTCTCTCTGTGTGTGTGTGTGTGTGTGTGTGTGTGTGTACAAGTTTGTATTTATGTGAATGCACATGTATGTGGAGGTCAGAGGTCATCTTAGGTGTCACTGCTCAATAGCTTGTATCTTGTTTTATTGTGTGTGTGTGAATTGGTCTCTCACTGGGACCTCAGGCTTGTGGATTTGGCTAGACTGGTTGGCCAGTCACCTCTAGTGATTCTGTCTTCACCTTCCTGGCTCTGGAATTCCGAGCATGGGCTCCACAGTCCCTAGGATTGCACAGCTGCTTGTGAAGCTGCGCTTTGCCAGTCCTAACATCAGACTGAGTGGCTGCTTAGCCACAGAAGCCACTTGGCTTCAGCCTAAATATTCTGGGTTCTGTGTGAGCTTCTGTGTTGGTCCTTCCTGGACCATCTCTCGGGCCAGGACGGAATCACAGAGGAGGTGCAGGAAGCTGACTCCCGCTCATTTCTTCCGTCCCCCTGACTTGCTCTCTGGTGTTTAGTAAGCCAGGCAGATAGACACAATGGTGAATTCCTCCTCACTGATATACCCCAGAATTAGCAGACGTCCTTAGAGACCGACTGGCACTGTTCACCCTGCAGTCAGTGTTCATTGTTTTCTGTGTAGGGTGGTCCCAGACCTGCAGTACTTAATCCAAAATCTAGCCAGGGAGCGTGATTCAGTTTCCATAGGAAGGTTTGTGGTTTATGGTGGCCATGTTGAGAGGAGTGTGGGCAGACTGTGTCGTGCACTAGCTGGAATGCAGGGCCGTGTTATGGAACTCGCCATCTCTGCCTCCATTTCTCTGTGCCCTCCTTTACTGGTAGATTTCCCCTGCAGAGCCCTGTGATGCTCCGCAGAGTTCCAGCTCTCAGGTTTCAATACCAAGAATCCACACACAAGGGAGGAACGGGAAACCTCTGGATGGAGAGACTGGAATGCCACACTTCTGTTATTGAAAGGAAAATTAATCAGTGTTCAAAGCAGAAAACTTAAACATAATAAAAGGTGGCTGGCCACACGGGTATGGATATGATCCGTGTGTGTACCTGTGTGCGTTTGGAGTATAGATTCTGACTCACAATCACCGCGCTCTCAGCAGTGTGGGAACCTTAGGGAACCAAATAGTAACAGGTGAGGATTCAGAAATAAATAACAATTTAGGGTTATTGGAAAAGTACAACTTTCTGTTCCGATGGGAATTGTTCCTGCCTGGAAGGGTAGACTATATATGATTTAAACCTCCGTCTCTCACTTTCTTCTTAATATATGCTGCCTCTGGTTGCACAAATGACTCAGAACTGCTTTTCATATTTATTTCCCAGTACTGTGGGTTTTGATTTTATATCTCTGGCTTCCCCACTTCGCTTCAACACAAATCTCATTAAACAAATGCCTCTCCACTGTGCGCCCCCAGCTAACACAACTGCTTGCTCAGACACCCGCAGTCCGCTGCTGTCTTAGGGCACACTGGGAAGGTTTGCTTGAACACTGGTGCTTGGGTGGTGGGAAAGCCACCATAGTGCCCTTAAGGTTCATTGCTCCTGGCCTTGGGTGTGGTCCTCTTTTGTGTGTGTTTGGAAGTTGTTGCAAATGTGGATGTTTCCAATTCTTTTGGCTGTCTGGACATTCTTAAATTTTAAATGACCTGAAAAACCTTCAGAACCTCAGTTGTGAAGAAAGCAAGCAAGGGGCCGGAAACCTAGAATGCCACCCTCTTGCGTACCGTATCTCAGAAGCCTTGTTGATGGGTGCTTTTGAGGCATGCAGTTTGTAAGCCACCACAGCAAGTGTGACAATGGCATATGTGTGGGTCCAGGGTTTAGGGACACGGTTTGTCTGCTAGTAACAAGGACACGGCCCTAGTAGCTTAGACACAATGGCGTATTCTCATTGAGGGACAAACTCATATAGGCTACCCAGAGCTGGTGGGAGTTCGATGCTTCACCTATGTTCCTGCTTTATCTTCCATGTCACTGTGGCTAAGACCCTCACCAATGTATCTGTGTTTTGGTGCACACATATGAGAGAGAGGAAAGGTGCTAGGTCTGCACTGGCAATGTACTGAGGCTCAGAAAGTCACTGCAGATGCCCTCTGCCCCAGTTGCATGGGCTTGTGTCTGAACCCTCAGACTCTAGCAGGCAGTGGGGAATTAAACCAGTGTTGATGTTCCACCAGGTCTATTTCTGTTGACACAGAGTTGTAAAACTTACTTGCTGATCTAAAGAAACGTCTTAGGCAATTTTCCAAAGGTTGGACTGAGACGCGGAGAAACAGAAACCACCTGACATTGCCAGGCCCTCTAGGTCTTTGTTCAGAGTGCAGGGTGCCTCTCTGGGGGGTGGGTGGGGTGAGGGCCGTCCTGGGCCTGTCGTTTGCATTTGTGCATTTCAGTGGAGATTCTATCCTAGACATTTTCTGTCATCAAACACTTTTTCTTAGTAGTCTTAACGTCCACACAATGTCTCATGCTTCCCCAGGTAGAGGCTGTTCTACCCATGATTGGATTCTTGTTGCTGGTACAGTGGCTCCCATGCTACACTTATAGATGGGGTCCTGATTGGTTCTCTGGGGATAGTTCCTGGAAGAGGCAGAGTAGGCAGTGCAGGGCTCTTCGCAAAGGAAACAAGCATGCTGTCCAGAAAGCAGCGTCTACACGGCAGCCCTGCATGGCATGCGTGCTTCACCTCTGCAAGCAGTGTGTGCATCCCTTCAGTTCTTAATAATTAAGCTTTACATTTGCTTTTATTTCTTTTTTTCTAAATATATCAACTGTTCTGCTTGTTCTCTTGGGTTTTAAAGTTGAATACATTTTTGTCAATCTCAGTTATGCTAATAGTAATTAGTTGTTTTATTTATTTTTATTTTTTTTGTTTTGTTTTGTTTTGTTTTGTTTTTTGAGACAGGGTTTCTCTATGTAGCCCTGGCTGTCCTGGAACTCACTCTGTAGACCAGGCTGGCCTTGAACTCAGAAATCCGCCTGCCTCTGCCTCCCAAGTGCTGGGATTACAGGCATGCGCCACCACCGCCCGGCGATTATTTCTTTTTATTTTAAGACAGGTCTTGTTATATAGCACAGGCTAGTCATGAACTAAACATTCTCCTTTGTCCTACCAAGTGTTGGGATTACAGGTGGGTGCTATTGTGCTTGGGACATTTAAAAAAAATGTGCTACTTTAAAATTAGATATTTATGTTATATACCTTTTATTTATGACACCATTTCTGTGCCTTTCTTGTGGAAAATATCTTTTTCCCTTAATTTTTCTGTGCAGTATGTGTGAGTCCCTGCTTTTTTAATGTCATTTTTTCATATTTTCCACGTGAGTTTTAAATTTAAATCAGATTAGAAAAATTAATAAGGATTTAATTGCAATTTTATAAACTATGTGTGTCCTCAAGAGGATTTGATAGTTATTAAGCATAAGTGCTTGTCTGTCAGTCTGTCCCATATAATCGGTCTGTCCCACACAGTTCACTATTGTAAACAAAACAAGATGCGTGGCTTAATCCTGAGTGGAGAATCCCCGCAAACAGCTAATATGGTTATATGAAAGGAGTGTTTCATGATATAATGTCTGATAAAAGGTTTATCCAGATCATGAGGTGGATGGCCCAGGGCCTGGTCTTACAGGGATCCAGTCTGTCTGGCTCTGTCTGTCTGTTTTGAGTTTCAGCTTTGTCTTCTTCATCCCTCTCCTTCCATGTTGGCTGTTACTGATGGGTCTGCTTCCCTTTCTTCCTTCAGTCCAGGGGGAAAAGGGAGGCTTCCTCGCCAGTGGCAGTCCGAGGTGTAGGAGATGGAGGATGGCTCCACCTCCAGGCTCCGGGAAATCGGGAGCCCTGTTGGCCCTCATCTGCCGGGTCTGCGCCCTGGAGCTGGGCTGGACTTGGTCTGGGAGAGTCAGCGGTGTGACAGACTGGGCACAAATGTCCCAGACAACAGATTCTTTTCTCTAAGCTCTGCAGCAGGGGTGTATCTTGTGAGTGGTGGAGATTGCTTTAGACTCTGGGTTTTGGGAGGCAGAGGAAGCTGTCAGAGCTCTGGAGGCACCTTCGATCTTGAGTATTGCCAGTGTTGGTGCTGGTAGTGTATACCTGACTCTTACCCTGGAAATGTATGGCCTCTCTCCTTCAGTGGTGAGAGCATTAGTCGGCTAAGCCCCACAGGGGAGAGAGCATGGGTCCCAGGAGTTGTGTTATATCTGATTTTGCTGGCTTTTGTTATTACTAGTGAATCCAAATCAAATCTGGCCCAGCAGAAAACGAGGGCACTCCCTCCTTTTGATTGCCTCTTCACCAGCTGATCTCACTCAGGGAGGAAGCAGACAGACATTAGTATGTCAGTGTGGCTGCTGAGCAGGGTCATGGTGGATGTCAGCTAAAAGCAGCAAGGGGAAGAGGAGCAGACCTGAGCAAGGCAGTGGGTGTCTATCAACACAATAGCTTTTTTCCTCCTGTTTTCGTGTATGTGCAGGCTCACATGTACATGTGTGCATATGCATGTAGAGGCCTGAGGTGGATGGTGGAACCATCTTTGATTGCTCTATCACCTTAGGCACTGAGGCAGGGTCTCATCTGAATGCCGATAGTCTAGTCTTAGTAGCCAGCTTGCTCTGGGGAGTCCCTACCACAGCTTTGTCTTCCAAGGCTGGTAGATTTAACGAAAACAGTGTATCAAAAAGTAGTATTTCTTGGGAGGCAGAGGCAGGTGGATTTCTGAGTTCGAGGCCAGCCTGGTCTACAGATTGAGTTCCAGGATAGCCAGGACTACACAGAGAAACCCTGTCTCGAAAAACCAAAAATATAAAAAAAATAAATAAATAAATAAATAAATTTAAAAAAAGTAGTATTCATCTCCGTATTTATTTCCTTGTTCACTGGTGCTTTCTAGTCCTTTGTTTCGAGTGGTGCTCTGTATTTCTGAGAAGTCTTGCCAAGCTTGGAGTAAACGGCCATGCGATTGGGGCTTAGTGGGCTGAAGAAAAGATTCATGGGCTGGGGGCGGGGGGTGCGTAGCTCAGACACTAAATCACAAAGGAAATCTTCTTGCTGTTGTGAGGTCCAGAGGAAACCCGGTGGGCTCATGTATGTCCTAGTAGTGCAGAATGAGAGGCAGTCCTTGTTGCTCACTGGCCAGCCACCCTAGCATTCCTGGTAAGCTCTGAGCCTGTGGGAAGACCCTGTCTCAATAAAAGTAGCTAAGATGCCTGAGAAATGATAGCTAAGGTTATTCTCCATATGCAGGTGCATATGCACGCAGCTCTCAGAACACCCTATACAAAGAAAGTATATAGATGCTTCTGATGTGTTTAGGGTGGCTGGTGCCCTACTTGAGTCCTTTATTTTGGCGAGACACATGTAGGGCATTAGACTAGGTTGAATAGCTATGGGGTTTAGTTATAGGCGATCTCTTTAGAAGAGTCCACAGACTTGATTAAGGACCTGAGTGGGTTTATTCAGTATCCATCACGGTAGGGTGCTTCTCTGTGAGACAGGAGGACCACTGTCCAGGCGTGCTGAGAGTCAGATGGGTTATGTAGGACATAAAACCTTGTCACTGCACAAGCCTGTTCCCAAGTTGTCTGTTCTAGTCGGGTTCTCTCTAAGACAGATGGTGAAAATCACTAATAGAACACTATGGGGAACCCCTTTGGAAAGTACTAGGAAGGTGTTGGTTTGCTCACCCCCAGAACAGTTGGCTTTGAAGTCAACCTCAGGTGAAGTGGCTGATGGTTATTTAATAACTATGTTCTTTAAAAACCACACGTTGGGCTGAGACAGCTTAGTGGTAAAATGTTGCTGTGTAAGCAAGCAGGAAGACATGAGTTCAGATCCCCAGAACCCAGGAAAAGCCAGCTGCTGTATCCTGTATCCATAATTTCAGTATTGCTACAGAGAGATGGGAGGTGGAGCTAGGAAATCCCCCGAAGTTACCAGGCTGGCAAGCGTGCTCTACAGCAGCAAGCAAAAAACCACCCATTTCAAAGGTGGAAGCCAAGGACCAGCACACATGCTGTGAAACATGCGTATGCCTTGGCACTCAGACATCCAAACACACATGCACACACACAAAAGATTCTTTAAACCCATACCTCCTTTGCTCACCCATCACGTCATGCTTTCCCTTACATGACTGTCCTGCTGTCTTAACCTTAGAGTAGTCACCCAGTATGGCAGACTCTCATTCTTGGAGAAGCAGGTGTCTGTGAGACCCCATGGGAGTAGCAGCCCTGTACCCCGTCACCTCTCATATCTTCTGGGCACAGGCTCTATGAATGGAACATGGGGATATACTCTTGATATTTTTTTTCTGTACCTTTGGTGCAGATATAATCCTTTATACATGCACATGTCTGCACATGTAGTTGCAGGCAAATAAGTTAAATGTCTATTTCTCCTTCTGAACCTCATGCCCCCATGTGCCAGAGCTCACACCCTAGAGTGGGGTTGTCACAGAGCTTTTATGGTGTGCTGGACGGGCTTCTTCTTCAGAACTGAACTGAAAACTTCATTTTCCTCCCAAGAAACCCTGTATTCTGTCCAAGTGGTTTATATATGACTATGTCAGTTAGCACCAGAGTTGATGAAGACCAGTAAGGCACCCTTACTGAGCTCCACCACCTGCTGTCTCTTGTACACCTAAAGCCTCTTTTCATGCTTGGTGATGTCACTTACTTTACTGCATGCAAGATTTTGCTATTAGAACAACACTCAAGCTGTTCTGGCACTTTTTTGTTTGTTTGTTTTGTTTTGTAAAAGATTTATTTATTTTGTGTATGTGAGCACACTGTAGCTGTCTTCAGACACACCAGAAGAGGGCATCGGATCCCATTACAGATGGTTGTGAGCCACCATGTGGTTGCTGGGAATTGAACTCAGGACCTCTGGAAGAGCAGCCAGTGCTCATAACCTCTGAGTCATATTTCTAGCCCTGTTGTGGCACTTGTAACTTGTAGCTTTTCTTTTTCCTTGTCCCCTTGTAAAGACAGTTTTCACTGAATCTTGGGTTTGTTTAGAGATCTTTAAAAAAAGTTTTTAATCACATATATTTATTCATTCTTGCGAGGGGATGTCAGACCATGAGTGTACAGGTCAGAGGACACTGTAGGATTTGGCTTTCTGCTCTGCTGTGTGGGTTCAGTCCCAGGGACTGAACTCAGGGTATCAGACTTGTTAGCAAGGACCCTTACCCAGCAAGCTGCCTTACTGGTCTTCATCAACTCTGGTGCTAACTGACATAGTCATATATAAACCACTTGGACAGAATACAGGGTTTCTTGGGAGGAAAATGAAGTTTTCAGTTCAGACTTGGGCTCCAGCATATGATCTGAGTGGAGACAGTGTCTCTGAGCGCTCTGCAGCAGGAGGGTTAGCAGGGAGGCCTCTGCGAGCCGTCACCCTGCTGCCCCACCCACCTTTCTCACCATTCGCTCCTGTTAGTTCATTTGAATAGACAGCTTTCTGTTCTCAGAACAGTCCCGTTTTCCCTTCTGGAGTTGGTTATTAGTGGCTCCAATGATAATGCTTGCTTGATGGGGCCTCAGGTAGGTGCCCCTCAGTGCTCCAGCCCAGCTTCAGCATCAGTCAGAAAGCCATGCTTTCCTTACAGGAAAAACGTGTTTGCAGATCCCACCAGACACGACCTCTCATAGTTCATAGCCAACTGAGAAGTCTTTCTTATAGCCGGGACTGTTCTCAGTTATTCAGGGCTGCCCACAATGGGGCTGGACCCTTGCACATCAGTCGTTAATCAAACAAACGCCACATAGACCTGCTGCTGGATCATGTTTACTTACATTTCTTCAACTGAAGTTCCCTGTTCTCAGGTGTCTCTAGCTTGTGTAGCATTGGCAAGAAAACTAACCAGTAGTTTTGCAAACCTTGTCAATAGAAACTGTCCCCTTATCTATTTACTCATTTACCACCAACCAGATGTAAGCGGGCAGCAGGCTAGCAGGCTCCCCACTGGTCCAGGGCAGCCTTCTGTTGGGCAACCTGCTGTGGTCTCCATGGGACCCATGGCACTGACCTACAACAGCCAACACAGTGATACATTGGACTTAGAGAGATTTTTGGCTACGAATTATGTAAATGGCAAACTTACGAAGCAGTTACATCCAAATGGAGCATCCAGGCTTGGCAGCTCAGCTGCACTGTACTGGGCACTGTCCCCTTTCTCCAGCTCTTCAGCCTTACCCAGAGCTTTGCTTACTACCACCACCCAGCATGAAGAGAAGGCCACACCACAGGGATAGTGGAAAAATATTCAAATCAAATGGAAAGTATAGTTTCTGTTGAATATGTGCTGTTCTTGTGCCATCATGAAAGACTACATTGTGGCTGAGCCTTTGTAAGTCAGCTGTGTCTACATCTCTGCTGTTGTGTCCTGGTCACCAAGGAGAGCTGCATTTCACCCATGCCTGTCCTGTGGAACTTAGAACCATTTGGGAGTAAATGGCCACATCACACGTGGCCTCAGGGTTTGACGGTACTTAGTGTGGAGATAGTTGTTGTTGTTTTATTTGACATGTAATACCTGAAGTCATCTACCTCCCTAGGGGCATCTCTCTGCCCGTCAGCGGAGTCCGGCTGGTGCTCACTGCTGAGCTCCCACTGCTGCAGCTCCTACAGAGACTGGCAGGTGGTGCCAGGTAGTCCATATGTAGGTAGAGGCAGGCTCAGCACTGTGGCATTTGGTGTGACACAGACCCCTCCACAGATTCCTGCTGCCTTTCCTGCCCTCTGCTTCCCCTAGGGCTCTGCACTTTGGGTTCCTAGACATAATTAGGATTTTCAGGGAAGTTGTCAAGGCAGAACATCTCTGTGGGCTCTTTGAAATAGTCTCTGGCTTGCCATCTATCATGGTACTGTTCCCAATATGTCACAGTCCTTTTCTTACCTCACTGAGCTTTTGAGTTTATGTGGCACTCATTCAAAGTCCAGGTGGCTCCCGACCTACTTGCCCTGACTTCAAGGGGCAGTGTTGGTTCTATTCGTTTAGTTGACACAGGCCAAGGTAGAACCTTCTTTCTGTCTGTCTTAAGTTGTAATCAGCTCTAATTATGCTGGGTGGTTTGGAGTGTTCCCTCACCCATAGACCCCCCAACATCCATCCATCCATCCATCCACCCATCCACCCACCCACCTATGGTGGCCTCAACTTTCTGACAGCCTTGCCTCAGCCTCCTGAGTGCTGTTAAAAAAATACAGCTTGGTCTTCACGTGGGTCCCCTAACAGCAGGAGCAGGGGCTGTCTCTGACTCCGCTGCCTACCGTTGGACCCTTCCCCTAACCGGACTGACTGCCTTGTCTAGTCTCAATAGGAGATGCCCCTAATCCTAAAGCAACTTGATATGCCAGGCGAGTTGATATCTGTGGGAGACCCCTCCTTTCTGAGGAGAATGGGAGGGGGATAGAATGGGGAGAGAGACGATGAGAGGGAGGGACTGGGAAGAGAGGAGGGAAGGGAAGATTCAGTCGATTGTTGTGTAGAGTAAATTGATTATTGAATGAATGAAAAATATAATTTTTTGAGAATTTCATGCAATATATTTTGATCACATTGGCCCTCCAACTCCTCCCAGATTTGCTCTCTCCACCCTCATCTTCCTACCCATTCAACTTAAATCTTAAAAATACAAAACAAAACAAGAACCCCCACCTCCACCCCAAACAGCCTAAAAACTATTTAGTACAATTCATGTTGCTTTCTCCTGGGGACAGGGCTTACCCTGGAGTGTGGCTGACCAACCAGCATTCAACCCTTAAAGAAAGCTGACTCCTTCTCTCTCCAGAATCTATCAAGTGCAAATAACTCCTCGCCCCTTTCTGCTGGGATCTTGTCTGCTTTGAGGTCTTATGTGTGTGCTCACTATTACTATATGTGCAACTCCCATACTGTGTCTAAAACCACGATTTCCTTGAGGTCATCCCAGCTCTTACAATCTTTCTGCCTTCTTCTGCTCCTTAGCAAAGATCCCTGAACCTCTGGAGAGAGGTGTGACATGTACATCCTGTTTAGGGTTGTGCCTGACTGCTAAATTCCCATTTTATTTATTGCTGTGCACTGTGGTGGTCTATGCTGAGACACAGGCAGTGACAAGGTGCAGGACCATGGTCTCTCATCTCCCTTGTTGCAAGCTTTCTCAGGGTACATAGTTCAGTGGGTATATTTGTCTTTTGCTGTGACCAAGCACAGGAGCAAAGCAACTTAAAGGAGCAAGCATGTGTTTAGGTGCATGGTCTCAGAGGGTTCAGTGCCCCATGGCGAGAGAGCTTAGCTTGGTGGTGGTACCAAGTGGCTCACATCATGGTGGCAGAGAAAAGGGACAGAAAAAGCCCAGGATAAGTTCAGCCCAGTCACAAACCCAGAGCTGTGCCCTCTCCAGATGACCCATATTCTAATTTTTTACTGCTTCCCAAAAGGTTGTCACATGGTGAACCCATCAAGGAGTTATGCTGATACGATCAGGACTTCCTGGTAGAATTCTTCCAGGATACCCATCACAAACACAGCCAGTGGTACTCCTAGTCTAATCAAGCTGACAAGTCCAGCCACCATGGAGAACATGGGGTAGCTGTTGGGTTCTGCCAGCGTGTTAGGACCACGGTGTCAGGCATGTTCAGTATACCCTCCTCCTGCTTCCTCTGTTGTGACCACTATGTCAAGGCCATGTATTTGTCCCCACGCCCCAGTGCATTCCCTAACCTGGTTCTTTCTTCCCCTCCTTTTGTCCACTGGTAACAGGAATACCCTTGCACATAGACAGAGACCACTCTGACTTGGTTCTTTCTTCCCCTCCTTTTGTCCACTGGTAACAGGAGTACCCTTGCACATAGACAGAGAGACCACTCTGCTTTGGTGTCAAATGCAGATCATATAATCTCCATTTTCACAGAGGATCAGCTCCAACTTCTGTGACCACACACGCCTTACATGGAGTAGGAAGCCAGCCTCCAGCAGCCACACCGACGGCTTTCTGGTGGCTAGCAGCTGGCAGCTAGCGTCCTTTTCAGAGCACACAGCAGTCCATGAGACATGAAGGTAGACAGCACCACTTCCACATGCTCTGGTCGCAGGCCTCCCTGCACTGCCTGTCGCCGTAACCATGACTGCCATTTCTGGAGTAGTGAGTAGTAGGGCTACTCCCAGGTTTGTCTGTTTTGCCTTTGGGATATATATATATATATATCGTTTTTGTCAGGTTCTGCTCCTCAGACTATTGTGTGTGTAGAAACCTCCTTTGATATTAATTAAAATGCTGCTTCTTAGACCTCCCCTCAGACCTACAAATCAATATCCAACAAGTAAAGCCCAGGAATCTGCATCTTAGCACCCCTTTCTTCCCTCTGTTTCTTAGTAGTTTTCATGAGTGTGTTCATGGTTCATCTCGAGAGCCACCATGATCTAACAGACCTCTCTGGCCTGGTCACCACACTATGAACGTGCCTCTCACCCTCCCCATCCTCTTTCTATGTCCACTGTCTCCTTCTCTGGAGTCACTGTTATCTGTGCTGTCAGTGTGGCCTCTACGGTCTAGCCTTCTCCACATGAACCCACCTTCCTTGACTCTGTTCTTGTGCCCCTCTTAGGCGGTGCAGCTACATGGTGGCGTCTTATGCAGCTCCGTGATGCCTTGTTTTCTTTCTGCCGTGACCTGACCCTTTGTCATTCTTGAGAATTCATAAGGAAGTGAGCGTTCAACAAGATTTCTTTTTCTAAATGTATCTTTTCTGCCTTGAAGCAGTATACTTTGCCATGACCTTGAGTTCAAGGATATTTCTTTTTCCTAATGTGCTGTAGACATCTCTACAGTTTCGTCCATTATACTTGTCCTTGAAGGTCCCTGGACCAGGAACATATTTCAGAATTTTCACATTAATTATGTGAAGTTCTTTTCACCTTTCTTCTGAACAAAAATCATCTTTTTTTTTTTTTTTTTAAATTGCAAAGCTTCTGTAAAGCAAAGGACACTGTCAATAGGAAAAAAATGGCAACCAACAGATTGGGAAAAGATCTTTACCAATCTTACATCCGGTAGAGGGCTAATATCCAATGTATATAAAGAACTTAAGAAGTTAGACTCTAGAGAGTCAAATAACCCTATTAAAAATGGGGTACAGAGCCAAATAGGGAATACACAACCGAGGAAACTTGAATGTCTCTGAAGCACCTAAAGAAATGTTCAGTATCCTTAGTTATCAGGGAAATGCAAATCAAAACAACACTGAGATTCCACCTCACACCAGTCAGAATGGCTAAGATGAAAAACTTAGGGGACAGCAGATGCTGGAGAGGATGTGGAGAAAGAGGAACACTCTTCTACTGCTGGTGGGATTGCAAGCTGGTACAACCACTCTGGAAAGCAGTTTGCTGGTTCCTCAGAAAATTGGACATAGCACTACCTGAGAACCCAGCTATAGCACTCCTGGGCATATACCCAGAAGATGCTTCTACATGTAATAAGGACATGTATGGCAGCCTTATATAATAGCCAGAAGCTGGAAAGAACCCAGATGTTCTTCAACAGAGGAATGGATACAGAAATTGTGGTATATATACATAATGGAGTACTATTCAGCTATTAAAAACAATGAATTCATGAAATTCTTAGGCAAATGGATGGAACTAGAAAGTGTCATTCTGAGTGAGGTAACCCAATCACAAAGAACACACATAGTATGCACTCACTGATAAGTGGATATTAGCTCAAAAGCTCAAAATAAGCAAGTTACAGCCGGGCATGGTGGCGCACGCCTGTAATCCCAGCACTTGGGAGGCAGAGGCAGGCAGATTTCTGAGTTCGAGCCAAGCCTGGTCTACAGAGTGAGTTCCAGGACAGCCAGGACTACATGGAGAAACCCTGTCTCGAAAAACCAAAAAAAAAAAAAAAAAAAAAAAAAGCAAGTTACAATTCATAGACCACAAGAAGCTCAAGAAGAAGGAAGGCCAAAGTGGGGGTACTTTGGATCCTATGAGAAAGGGAACAAAATACTCACAGGAGCAATTATGGAGGCAAAGTGTGGAGCAGAAACTGAAGGAAAGGCTACCCAGAGGCTGTCCTACCTGGGGATTCATCCTAGAAACAGTCACCAAACCCCGACACTATTATGGATGATAAGAAGTGTGTACCAAAAGGAGCCTGTTACAGCTGTCTCCTGAGGGGCCCTGCCAGAGCCTTACAGATACAGAGGCAGATGCTAGCAGCCAACCATTGCACTGAGCGCAGGGTCCCTAATGGAGGAGTTGGAGGACGGACTGGAGGAGCTGAGGGGGTTTGCAGCCCCATGGGAAGAACGATGATATCAGCCAACCAGACACCCCAGGATTCTC
Source organism: Apodemus agrarius (assembly GCA_964023405.1). Taxonomy (NCBI): domain Eukaryota; kingdom Metazoa; phylum Chordata; class Mammalia; order Rodentia; family Muridae; genus Apodemus; species Apodemus agrarius. Next base: position 2,996,051 of record OZ030015.1, on the reverse strand, counting down.
AGGGACTAAGCCATCAACCAAGGGGTACACATGGTTCCAGCCAAAAGTATGGCAGAGGAATGCCTTGTCGGGCATCAGTGGTAGGAGAGGTTCTTGGTCCTATGAAGGCTCAATAGATGTCCCAGCATGGGGAAATTGATGGGGGCGGATAGGGGACCTAACAGCTGTTAGGAACAAGCTGCTTTAGAAATGACACCTGGAGTCATCTGGGCCACCTCATCCCTTCTCTGGTAGTTGACACTTAGGAACCCCTATGGCTAGATTCTGCCAAGAAACACATCTTCCCACAGCTGGACTCTGAGTGAGAGGCTGCTCTGACTGGCATGCCTATCCGCGTGCCTTCTCCAGTGAGTAAGTGGTGGTTGTAGTCAGACGGCTTCTCTAATGGGGAGCATGCCTATCCGCGTGCCTTCTCCAGTGAGTAAGTGGTTGTTGTAGGCAGATGGCTTCTCTAATGGGGAGCATGCCTATCCGCGTGCCTTATCCAGTGAATAAGTGGTTGTTGTAGTCAGACGGCTTTCTCTAATGGGGAGCATGGCTGAGAGCTCCACCAGGGCCCTCGAGGCCGCACACACTGGCAGGTGGAGGTACACTCGAAAGGATGTGGGGACAGCTCTGGCCTCTGTAGTCACTGCTGCCCACTGCGTAGGTGTGGCCTCCACAGCTGCTTCAGAAAGAAGCTCCTCTGACCAAAGCTGTGCAGTGCCGGGTCCCACTTCCTGATGGACATGTTTTAAAACATGGCTCTATAATGTTGGCTGATGCCATGCTTTTAAAAAAAATTCCACCTTTTGGCGAGTTTGGATGTACAGTGCTCTTACACTATCATTGGTTAGCATTTTATACTAACCAAAAGCTTAGACTGCATTCCTTCCTGAGAGTGAGTATGGAGAACTTTCCATTGTAAGCGCAGGGCCTCAGAAGTGGGCCACAAGTGGCCCATTAGGGACCACAGGGGATGCTGGCTCCAGAGTAGGTAGGACACAGTGTGGACATTGGAAAGAGCTGAGGTTCCAAGATCGGGTGCACAGGGTCATCAGGGTCAGGGTCAGGGTTTGGAATCTCTAGGAACTCCCTTTTCTTGTTGAGAATAAAAACCTTAACTGTCATTTCTCTGCTCTCTCTCTCTCTCTCTCTCTCTCTCTCTCTCTCTCTCTCTCTCTCCCTCTCTCTCCCACTCTCTCCCCCCCTCCTCCCTGTCTCCCTGTCTCCCTTCCTCTCTCTCTTTCTACATTCATTATAATGTAGCCGCACTGCTCTCCTCGCAGTCCTGGAAGGAAAGCCGATGGCTTCATGGCTCAGATGGGTTAGGGGCACATCTTCTTAACAGGCAGGGCTTGATGTGCAGAGAGATACTGCAGGCAAAGACCTGAAGGGCATTTGGGGTGCCAGACCTTAGGGGCTGTTGACTACACACATTGGATAGTTATCAACAGCTCTGGGGTCTGCCCTGCTGCTGGCATTGCTGCTATTGAGGAATAGAAACCACTTGTAGGTGGAGACAGGCCCTTGCATCCTCACTTAGGAGTTAATCCAGTTTGGTGGACCCTTGGCCTGCTCAAGGGGCCACCACCAGAAAGATAGGTTTGCTGTGAGCTACACTAAAGAGTGAGATGATGTGCTTTCCTTCCCAGAATTCCTATCCCTAGTCCAGTGTCTTCAGGAGCTCAGCCATGCTCCTCTGTAGGGGGCCTGCTTCTTTTGAACTACTCAGAAAGTGTAACTTTTCCTTTCTTCTCTCTATTTCTGTTGTAAGCACCCCTTCCTTACACCGTGGCTTTCTTGTTCTCTAAACGGTTCCTCCCACGCGTGTTGTCTGCCTGCGGCCCTGCGTCTGAGCCCTGCCTAACTTGGGTGGTTTGTCCTGTTGTCCTTTTGTCTCCCACTCTTCTCTGGGCAGCTGCTGAGATGAACAGCCTGCTCACCTCACCGGCTGCTTTTCTCTTAATCTCTAATAAGACACTCCTCTCACTTCCAATTCAGTCGACAAATGCTTTTATTAATGAGACAAGAGCCCCAAGAGGGCCCCTGACTTTTCCAGTATTAAGATCTTATCTAACTGTTACTGTTTCAGTTTTTATATGTTCGTGTGTGTGTGTGTGTGTGTGTGTGTGTGTGTGTGTGTGTGTGTTCTGTATGGCTCTGCACTCCTCCTGCCATGTGGGTTCTGGGGATGAACTCAGGTCAGCAGGCTTGACTGTGAAGTCATCACTCAGTGAGCCCTTTCACCTGCCCTCTTTCTGTTTTGAGACAGTCCTGAGACAGGCACCCAGGCTCAACTGCTCTGTGGCCAAAGATGAACTTAACTCCGGATGTGCTTGCCTCCACCTCCTGTGTGGGGATTGCAGTGGTGCCTCACTTCCTGTGTGGGGATTGCAGGGGTGTACCCTGTGTAAGGATTGCAGGGGTGCACCACTGCCAGTGTTTCCCAGCTTTTCCAAGTCCCTTTTCAAAGTTAAGTGTTTGTATCTGTATTGAGTACAGCCCTGCATGACTGTACTCATAAATTCTCAATTTATGAGAATTGAGCTTGTTTGATATCAAGGTTAGAAACACAGGTTCACCAAAACCAAAGAGGTCTTGCCCTCCCCCACTCCCCCACTCCCTACCCCCAATGCTCTGTTTGAATCTTATGCTGTGCTGTTTCTTTAGCAGTTGCCTCAGTATCTCTGTTCAAGGCTCACCAGCTACCTGGACAGTGATCCTAGGTTCCTCCATGGTCATTGGGGGCAGAAGTCCCAGGGTAGTTAGTGTCAGCCTTCAGCTGCCAGGCCCACAGGGTCGGACAGAGTCTCCTGTGGAGGAGGAACTTGGGGAGAGTAGCCTACTCTGTCTAGGCAAAGTGGGGCAGTCAACTCTCCAGTGTCCTGCTTGTCCACGGTCGGGGCAGGGCCTGGTAAGGTAAGGGGCAGGTGGAGTTCTTCTGTGACCACCATCGTCTTTGGAGAAGATCTAAGGGCGGCTTCCAGGCGCTGGCATTTCTGTATTACAGGAAGCTTTTCCTTAAGCATTCCGTGGCATGCTCAGTAGCTCCCTGAGGAGTTGGAGGATCGCTATCTATTAAGGATATTTAAACTAAACAGACTCTGCTTGTTCCTGTTACTGTTTTAGGCGTAATTTGGAAGCATGCATACATAGGAGGCTAAATAAAGCTTATCCTGTAATCAGGTACATTAGCCCTTAGCATGACCAGAAGTATAGCACTAAATACATTACAGGCTTCTATCATTTACAAGGCGATTGATCATTAACTTAAATGTCGTAATCATCTTTGACAGTTTACAATGAGTTAGTAGTTTTTATTAGATTAGGATTTTAAAGCTTATGTCTTTTAAGTTTGAGCTTTAAAAATAACACTTTTTGAATTGAAGCTTAGTATCAAACTAAAACTTTTATTCATAGATACAGTCCCTAGGGAGACTGGCAACTTTACTGATCCTTTTATACCATTGTAGAATACTGAGGTTTCCTCCTCCTCCCCCATGGCTTAGTTTATACAGATCTCTAAATCTTAAAGTGAGCAAAGACAAGTATTACTGTGAACCTGAGTAGACCTTAGGAACTTATAAACCTTACTCATCAAGTATGTTTTTACTTATCTCAACTTTAAGCACAAAGAAAGCTAGAGCACGTAGCTGGAGTCAGGGCACAGAGGAAAGACTCCAGGCTGCTGCAGGTGGGACTGCACTCCTCGGAGGGGAAAGAACTGGACAGAGCGGAGAAAAGATGTCTATGTGGGTGCAGGGCAGGAGCCAGAGAACCCCGTTGGTGCCCACATGGAGGGCACAGCTGCCCAGAGGAGGTAGCAGCTGAACAGTCAGACTCTGGACTTTGGAATCAAATCTCCTGGGAGGCAGGAGCCAGCTGAAGCAAATGATTCAAACAAACCTTAGGAGAGTCAGGGCAGCAGCTTGGTGTTGAGTGAGGATTTTGAGGTCAGATTTTATTGCAAAGGTGAATTAGTTTGGAGCATTTCAAGTCAGATGCCAGGAAAGGCTGGAGGTTTTTTATGGAAGACACCATATGCCATTCCCATGAACGAGGAAAGGGAACTATCTGATGCCTGTAGTCTGAGGGCTTCCCAGGACCCAGGGAGGACCGAATGAAGGCGACACAGCCGTTTAGTGGGTCATCACCTCACTAGTCTGGTGATCAAGATCTAAAAGTCCGAGGAGAGGCAATGCCTGGTATCAGTAATTTCAAATAAAGCCAAAAGGCGAAACCTGAGATAAAGAGCAAAACCTCACCCGAGGGAAAGGCTCAGAGGTGGCTTGCTCAGCCTGCAAGAGTACTAGACTCAGGGAAGCCTTTACTCTGCCTCGGGGATCACTTACTAACTGCCAGCTAGAGATGGAGGACCAATGATGAAGGTGGGCTGATTGCAGTGGAGATAGGGAATGTCAGGTTGAGAGAGGGGGGCCGTGGTGGCAAGGCCTTTGTAAGGGACAGTGGTGACAGTGGTGACGGTGCAAATGTGTTGCATTTGGCTGCTGACACTGAGTTGCTGGAGGCAGGCTGTATTCTGGACCGTGGGCAGTTCGTTTGTAAGTACTTTTGATAACTCAGTGTGAAGTTGAGGAATACCTTTGCTTTAGCTCCCTCAGACCCGCAAAGCACACATCTGCAGCTGACCTCCAGCCTTGGCACTGTCATACTAGTTGTTTTGTGGTTGTGTTGTGGTGGCTGTAAATATGCTAAGGCATCAGATAAGTGGCCTCGTCCCATGAGGCAGTCTGTTTCCACTGGAGAGTGTATTCACCTTTTCCTTCCGCTTCCTGTTGTTTGGTGTTCTGCTTACTCATCATTTTTGAGTTTCGTGGGCCTTGTCTACAGGGCGCCCTGCAGCCAAACACTAGCTTCCTGTCACTTACTTCCTGAGGCACACTCCCATGCTACCCTCTGCTAACTTTAGGAGTCTGCTTGTTTCAGGAGTTTATACCTTCTCATTCAGGCTTTTATTTTGCCTTTAAACTAAGAGTTGGGAATACTGCTAACAGCTCCCCCTCCTCCCCTCTCCCCCTTCTCCTCCTCCACCCTGCAGTCTCTCTAAGAGCCTGGAATGCAAGATTGTGCTCCTTCAGACCCTGGAATGCTGGGATTGCATACAAGGTCACTGTGGATTGCTCCCAACTCCCTGTTTTCAGGAAGGCACCCTAACTTTCACTCAGTGCAGACCTACCCACTGTTGGTGTCCCCACAGACAGAGCAGTCCTGAAGCCATGCTGACTGCCTTTGCCCTTGTGGGCTTCGATCAGTTTGCTTCTCAGGCTGCGGTCAGTCGTCTGGCTGGCCCTCTGGGAGTCACTCTGCCTGAGTCACATGTACTTTGCTGTGTGTCGCGCACTCTTATCCAGGGCTGGAATCCCTGACTTCTTTGCTGGCCTGGTGCTCAGCTTCCGCAGTTTTTGTTGTTTTGTTTCCTCTACAACTTTCCCTTTTCTTCAGGACAAAGGCAACTCACATTTTAAAGGAAATCAACACGTTCTGTGAATCATCTTTCACTGGAGCCTTTAAGCTTTCCTCAAGTCACTCAAGTGTTAGGTGTTGCTGGTCACGCCTGTCGTGTCAGCTTACAGTGCCAGAGCCCAGGGCATTTCATTGTCACCTACTGCCTTGCTTCTGCTGGCTGCCTAGCTGTCGGCCATGTCCTGGACCTCAGCCACGGGTCACATGAAGTTAGAAGCCCTGCGCCCCCAGCTGAAAGCTGAGCTCTACAGGCTGCTCCTTGTACCTCGGTTACCTCAGGCCTTGCTCTGCCTCAGTATAGTCCCATTATGGTTAGTAGGCATTCAGGGCTTTGACCTCTCAGCATGTGCTGGACATGGAGCCTGGTCCATGTTTGTGAGGTCCATGTCCCTGGGCCTTTCTCTGTCACTGTTACACCCTGTCTTGCTCTTGTTCTCTGGGTGTCACTGAGCTGCCCGGCTCAGACCCAGCTTTTTAATTATTGGGTCTTTACAAAAATGGTGCTCATCGGTAAGCATGCTTGGGCGCCATGAGCCCCTAGCATGGCTTTGCAGCGATGATGCACTGGTCTCAGACTTTCTCAAGGCTGCTGGATGTCCATCTAAGGAGCCTTTATAGATGGCTCTTGGTTCTACTCCTGTATTAGTTACTTTCCTATTGCTATGATAAAACAGCAGGAGCAAAGCACCTTAGAAAGGTTTATGGTACATAGAGAGTCCATGATGGCAGGGCAGAGGTATGGGCACAGAAATAGTTAAGAGCACACACGTGCATCTGCTCAGAGGAGGCAGATGCACACTGGGATTTGCTAGAGCCTTTGAGACCTCAAAGCCCATCCCCAGTGACACACCTCCTGAACAAGGCCACACCTGCAACTTGGGACCAAATATTCAAACATATGTGTCTAAGGAAGGCATTCCCATTCAAACACCACAGCCTGGGGCCTGGCACCCCTGTTCCCAGCACAGTTGGGGCCTGGTACCCCTGTTCCCAGCACAGTTGGGGCCTGGCGCTCCTGTTCCCAGCACAGCTGGGGCCTGGCACCCCTGTTCCCAGCACAGCTGGGGCCTGGCGCTCCTGTTCCCAGCACAGTTGGGGCCTGGCACCCCTGTTCCCAGCACAGCTGGGGCCTGGCACCCCTGTTCCCAGCATAGCTGGGGCCTGGCACCCCTGTTCCCAGCATAGCTGGGGCCTGGCACCCCTGTTCCCAGCACACTGGGTAGGCACCACCTCCTGGAATAAGTTTTCTTTTTGTGTGAGAACATGTTTGGCCACCATGGAAACTGTCTGCATGAGCTTGTGTGCTGCTAAGACATTTCTTCTTCCCCCAAGGCTTCTAGGATGAAATGGCCAGTCTCCAACTCCGCAGAGCCCCAGTGACCTTGCCCCTCGGAGACCCTAACATTCCTTGTTTAATGCATGTGTATAAAAGTGCTGTAGTGTTAACATAATTACTAATTGTAATTTTTTTCTTACTAAGACCTTTTCTCTCTGGAGAAATTGTGCATATGTGCACATATGTGCATAAATATTAAATAAATGAAATAAATACATGTATTAAAATGAGGGAGTGTAGTTTCCAGTGCATGTTAAAACACTTACCTGAGTGTCTTTCTTTTCCCAAAGTTGTACCGAGTCATTGGAATGTTGATGCCGAAGTCGCAGTCCCTGAGCAGAAGCCTGGGGAGGTTGCTGAGGAACTGGCAAGCTCCTACGAGAGGAAGCTCATTGAGGTAAGGTCTGGGTTGCTGACTGCTCTGCTGTGACCCAGGTGAGAGCCCCCCTGCTAGAGCAGCCGGCCAGCACCATGGCCAGAGAGATGAGACACAAAGACATAAACCCAGAGAGAGAGGGAGAGAGGGAGAGAGGGAGAGAGGGGAAAGTGGATTTTCCAGAAAACACTTAGATGGAAACACTTGAGGTCTGTGGCAAGTGAGTAGGAGCGAGAACATGAATGTGTAAGATTAAAAGCAGAAGAATTTGGACTGGAGAGAAGGTCCAGTCAGAGAGAGCTTGCTGGGTGACCCTCATGAACCGAGCCTGCATCCTAGAACTCAGGGAAAAAGAAAAAGCTGGGTGTGGTGGCTCACTCTTGCAGACTAGAGGCAGGAACAAGGGGACCAGAACAGCCTGGCTAGTAAGCCCCGGGCCGAGGACAGAACCTGGCTCAAGAGAGCAAGTCCTTCGCAAAGTCGCCGTTCAAGGTTGTTCTGGATTCCACGCATAGGCACAGATGAGCACAGGAGCAGTTGAAGAAAGGTGTGAACTAGTAAAGAAGAGTGGCTTCTGAGGAGGTGGCAGAACTCACTGGGGATCAGGAGCCACCGGTCTGACTCCCCACAGAGCCCTGCCTGCTGCACCTCCTTAAAGCAGGTGTCTTGGTTCAGCTGTGTGTTCCCCACAGAAGAACCTGACAAAGATAATATACAAACACAGGCATACCTGTGGGCCTGAGGTATACATGCAGATGAAGTCTAGAGAGATACTACCCAGTCATTTGCATGTCATCTGGGTAATGAATGGTCATCTGATAACATTGATTGAGTCAATTACAAGCCTCATGTGGTGGTGGTGATGGTGTGTGTTGTGGTGTGTGTATGGGGTATGTGTGTGTGTGTGTGTGTGTGTGTGTGTACATGGGCACACATGCCACCACAGCATGGGTGTCAGGAGAGCAGCACAGCTTTGCAGCTTTGTCGCTGAGCCACACCTCCAGCTCCAAGTCACCATTTTCCTTGTGCTTTTCTATGTGGTTCCTAAGTAAGAGAAGGGCAGTGATGATATACACAGCTTGAGTTCGAACTCATGTGAGCTTGGGGAAAGGCAAGCTGCACTTTGACAAGACAGCTGTTAGGGAAGGATCCAGTACCAGGGCCAGGACAACTCTGTGCAAATGCTTTTCACAGCAGGGTCTTGAGACAGTGCTGGGTGGTGGCAGTGAGCTCAGGTTACTGAATTCCTGCTTTGTGCTCAATGGGAACAGTTCTCCCCTGCAGGGCCGTGCAAACCCGTTGGGTGCTGTATTAGTCAGGGCTCTCCGGGGAACAGACCTGAGTGAATGAATGAATGAATGAATGAAGTTATCATCTGTCTGTCTGTCTGTCTGAAGTAGGCCTTATTATAGTGACCTCAAGGCTATGGTTGGGCTAATATAATAATGACTGTCTACTAATGGAAATCCAGCAGCTGCTCAGTCTACAAGGCTGGATTTCTTAGCTGGTCTTCAGGATACACCAGAATCCAGAAGTAGACTCTAGTCCCAGTGAAGGAATGGACTTGCCAGCGAGAGCAAGCAGGCAGAGCGAGAGTCTTCCTCCCATGCCCTTTCTATAGGCTGCCAGCAGAAGGCCTGCCCAGGTGTAAAGCAGGGTTTCCACCTCTAAAGACCTAGAGGTGGATCATTTCACTTCAAATGATTTAATTAATAAAACTTCCCTAAGCCGGGTAGTGGTGGTATATGCCTTTAATCCCAGCATTTCTGTGAGTTCAAGGCCAGTCTAGTCGTCTACAGATTGAGTTCCAGGACAGACAAGACTACAGGGAAAAATCCTTTTTCCAAAACAAAACAAAACAAAACAAAACAAAACAAAACAAAACAAAACAAAACAAAACAAAGAGAAAAATACCACAGGTGTACCTAGCCACTTGAGTTTTAGTTAATTCCAGGGGTAGTCAAGTTGACAACCAAGAATAGCTAGCCTTCCAGTGGATACCAAGTCTCTGAAGGCAAAAACTATGCCCCACCTATGACAGGAACTTTATATTGGCAAGTGATAAGTGAGCTTTGAGGGAACATACTTTTAAATCCTCCCAGGACTAGGCTGTGTCAATGTGGTTAATGAATGGAGAGTCCATGAGATAGGGAAAGAAGGTTATCAGAGTGGAAGTGGATGGAGTGGGGTATCAGGTGGAACTGCAGGGGAGGACCTCCTGTTGTGGCTGGTTAGGAGATGTCTTCCTGTACCCAGTGGTCACTGGTACATGAGTTGCTTTTTTGTTACTATGGTAAAGTACCTAATGGAGGCATGTAAGAGAGAAGAGAGTTATTTTTGCTTAGAGATCATCATGGTGGGAAGCATGGTGGAGTAGCTGACACTCCTCACATCTCCACCAGTTAGAGAACTCTTCTGGTGGAGGTGTACTCCTCTGGGCTGGCAGGAGGTAGAATACTTTTATGGAGACAGTATCAGACAGTTGAAACAATGGACTCCAAGAAACTGAAATTCTCCAGGAATCTCATGCTGGGAAAAAAGAAGGCCTAATGCTCTTCACAGGAGGAGTTCACCCCCCAGCTCTCCACAGGGGGAGCTCACTCACCCCCCAGCTCTCCACAGGAGGGGCTCACTCACCTCCCAACTCTTCACAGGAGGGGTTCACTCACCCCCCACCTTTCCACAGGAGGGGTTCACTCATCCCCCACCTCTCCACAGGAGGGGCACACTCACCCCCCAGCTCTCCACAGGAGGAGTTCACCCCCCAGCTCTCCACAGGGGGAGCTCACTCACCTCCCAACTCTTCACAGGAGGGGTTCACTCACCCCCTACCTCTCCACAGGAGGGGCTCACTCACCTCCCACCTCTCTACAGGAGGAGTTTACTCACCCCCCACCTCTCCACAGGAGGGGCTCACTCACCTCCCAGCTCTCCACAGGAGGAGCTCACTCACCCCCCCCCCTCACAGGAGTTCCCTCATCCCCCCAGCTCTCACAGGAGTTCACTCACCCCTGAGCTCTCCACAGGAAGGGCTCACTCACCTCCCAGCTCTCCACAGGAGGAGTTCACTCACCCCCCAGCTCTCACAGGAGTTCACTCATCCCCCAGCTCTCCACAGGAAGGGCTCACTCACCTCCCAGCTCTCCACAGGAAGGGCTCACTCACCTCCCAGCTCTCCACAGGAGGAGCTCACTCACCCTCCAGCTCTCCACAGGAAGGGCTCACTCACCTCCCAGCTCTCCACAGGAGGAGTTCACCTTCAGCTCTCCACAGGAGGAGTTCACCTTCAGCTCTCCACAGGAAGGGCTCACTCACCTCCCAGCTCTCCACAGGCGGAGCTCACTCACCTCCCAGCTCTCCACAGGAGGAGCTCACTCACCCTCCAGCTCTCCACAGGAAGGACTCACTCACCTCCCAGCTCTCCACAGGAGGGGCTCACTCACCTCCCAGCTCTCCTTAGGATCTTGCCTTCTAGCTCTCAGCCCACCTTGCTAAGAATCCAGATAGGATTTGGTGGGACCACTCCTTGACTGTGGACTCTGTGGGTGCATAACTCTCATACTATCCTCAGAGTATAACCGTGCTTTAGGACCCTGAAGATGGACTTGAGGAGAGGTCTCTGGACCTTTTGTCCCTAGTTCCAATGGGCCTTTGTCACCAACCACTGTGACCATGTTACAGTCACCCTTCTCTCTGTGCCAGCCTTGGCTGTCTGTGCAGAGATCAGGTCATGGAGGAAGTTTCTGTTGCATCCTATTGCCTTGAACAGACCATTGAAAAGGTGGCCTGTTCAATGGCGACCATTGAAAAGGTAGACCTGATGGTACAGGCTAAAGATTTCTCTTACAGCCTAAAGCTTCCTTTCCTCCCTTTTGTAGTTTCCTTATGTGGAACAGTAGAGTTGTTGGTTCTGGCCAATGAGCTGAGCTCATGTTGGGTAGAAGTAAACAAGTCCTCAGGTGGCTCCTCCCTGCCTCCCTTCTTCCTGTGTGTGTGTGTGTGTGTAGATACGTGTGCATATATGACTTTGTTCATACGTATGTGGAAACAAAACTCTCTACTTTGATTTTTTGAGACAGGCTCTCTCACTAGTCTGTGACTGATTGATAGATTTGGTGACACTGGCTGACTAGTGAGCCCCAGGGGATCTCCTTCCTCCGTGTCCTCAATACTGAGGTTGTACCACCACACCACTTTTTATGTGAGTTTTGGGGATCAAACTGGAGTCCTCATGCTTGTGTGGTAGTCCCTAGACCCTGAACTAGCATTTTCTATCCAGCTGGATGGCGTTTCCTTCTTCTCTGATTGGGAAGGGGAGACTGCTCTCTATTCTGGCTTTAGCATGCCTTACACCAGTCTTCTGCTTACTTTTGTGTTCACATGAGTAGAGCCCTTCAGGAGTTCTGTGTGATGCTCTGAGTATACCCAGAAAGTGGTGGACACTCGTGGGGTGGACTAGGGAGCATCTTTCCCTCTGAGCAGGTCCAGGCGGAGATAGTTTTTATTTTAATACTATGACTACGTAGAGGATCCCAAACACGGTGATTCAGCCCAGTGTGAAGGGAGCTCCCGCTCTTCTGCTGTCTGCCTTTAGAAGCATGCAGTTTGTCCCCATTACATATGTACACCACATGTTTGTTCACGGTGGCCTAGATAGAATCCAGCACCTGGGCAGCTTGGGGCCCAGTGAGCACTGAAGCTGTGCGTTACTCCTGGGTGAGCAGTCGGTGCTGAAGCCTGAGGTAGCAAGACTGTCCCAGGGCTGGGTGTGGCTCTGTGGTCCTGGCTCTGCCCTGTGGTACTGCAAAGCCAATCCAACTCCACACGCATTCCAGATTGTTTCTGAAACCCATGGTTTGAACTTTGGAAACCAAATATGATGATTAATATTGTTTATTAACAGGATTTAAGATCACTTAGAAGGCAAATCTGTAGGCATGCCCATGAGGAATTATCTAGATTAGTTTAACTGAGGAGGGGAGGCCTATGTGAAACATGGACAGTACCCTTCCATGATTGAATCAAAAGGAGAAAGCAAGCTGAACACCAGCATCGTCTTTCTTTCCTGACACACACGCTGTCTCAGGTTCCTGCATGGTGTCCCTGTCATGATGGGTTGTGAGCCCTGAGCCTTTCCTTCCTTAAGTTACCCTTCCCAGGTATCTTGTCACAGGTAACAGACATATAAAGGGAGGGCTGTGGCAGTTGCAGGGTGATCCGGCAGGGGAATGCATGGGGATGCGACTGTTGCCATAATCCTAGGATCTGACTCTCCAGTGTGTTCTTCAGCCTGTAGCTCCAGGCAGCCCATGGCTTGTGGCCTCCAAAGAGTTCCCTGAAGAAGGCCCAGTGCTCTGTGGCTACTGATCACAGCTTTGCAAAGTTAATTGATTTGCTAGATTCTCAGCGAGGAAGAAGCAGAAAACCATATTGCAAACCTATAAGCTCTGCTTGTGCTCTGGGAAGCTGAGCTCACCGAAGGAAAAGGGTTCATGTGACAAGAGAGAAGGGACAGTCACTGATGGCATTCTAGAGTGAGACAGGGATGTGGGGGGAGTTGGCACATTGTATGACAAGCAGTGGCAGCTAATGGATTCTGTGCAGCATTAGTGTTTGAGATGGGCCTAGAGGAAGATGAGGATGAGGAGGGGGAGGAGGAGGAGGAGAGGAGGAGAGGAAGAAAGAGGAGGGGGAGGGGGGATGGCATTGCAATGCCTAGCTCTAGAAGAGGGCGACAATATGTCTAACCGATATTTTGTGTTATTTTATGCTCCAGTAACCTGGAGTGGACCAGCCTGGGAGCTCTTGGGCTTAATGTGGACAGAGCTTTTCTGGCCATAAATCTGTTAAGTACCACAGCTTCAGCATGCAGTTGGTGCTCCATAAGCACAACAGCAATAAGTAACTAAGTGAATCCAGGTACCCTGTGGAGTATGTGTAGGATATTCAGTGTGGAGCCCCAGATTAGGCTGATAGAGAAATCCTAAACATGGCTTCTGATGGCAGGAATTAGATGTCTAATGGGAGCATGTGGCTCAGGAGATTGCACTTGCCTAGTGTGGTTGAGGCCCCAGGTTCAATTCCCAGCATGACAAATAAAAATCAAGAAGACAAAGACTTGTAGGGCGAGAAGGCGCTCTGTAGAGGAGGTGGGCTCTCTTTTGATGCTCAGGGTTGGGGGAAGCTAAACTCAGGCTGTAGAGGACCCAGAGCAGCCGGCCGAAGGGGGCTGGCTCCTGCACAGCTTTGCGAGCAGAGCACCGTCCTAGCACCAGCCTGCGCCTCCTCTTCTGTCCTGTCTTCTGTCTTCCCATGCCCCTGAGCCTCTGGGAGAGCCGGGAGTGGTAAAGAAGATGGTCCTTTAATGGCCTTTACTCCTCTAGATTGAGTTCTGTTTTCTTCACTGCATCTCGGCTTTAGTGACAAAGCCATGAAATTTCTTAGATGTGGAGAGAGCAAGCATTCATTATCCCAAAACCAGGCAAAGATTAAGGAGGCGGTGATCCTGGGGAGCTTCAGGGCAGAGGCGGAGTCATGCACTGTCTAGAGCAAGGCTTTGAAGGCAGCTCTGCCCAGGTTAGCCCCTCTCCGCAGCTGGTTTGCATAGCTCCTCCCTCCTCCTCTGGACCTTCAGTAGTGGTGCTCAGACTTTTCTTTGTAAACCTCCCCTCTCTCTTGAAGATCTGAAACTTAAGATTTTTTTTCTCACTAGAGGTTTTGAAGTTCAAAGACATTGGATATATCCACTATACATCTAAGACTCTTACTTCTTTCTCTCTTTTAAGTAATTCCTGTGGTTTCACCTAATCTCCCTAGAGCTGGTCAGTCCATTTTGGCCTCCAGGAAATGTACGATGTGGGTAGCATTCAGATTTTGATCCTTCTTTTTCTTGACATTGACTTCTGGAGTCTGGTGGCTTGGAGGACACTTAATGCCACAAAGTCAGGGGAGTTCTGGTCCACCACTTCCTGTTGGGCCTCTCTAAGCCTCAGGCTCTCAGTGGAATATGACCAGTTGCCCTCCTTGAGGTCTACTCTAGGAATTGAGTAGAGCCTGGTTCAGGCAGGAGGAAGCTCTGTCCTTCTCATCATGGCCGGGCAGAGGTTCCAAGCACCCCGTGATCCTCAGGCAGGCGTGCAGCCCGTGTGCAGCAGCCAGCAGCAGTGAGCACTGATTGCCCAGCTCACCCTCGTCCCTGGAGGGGCCACGCTGCTCCCAGCTTGCCAGCACTCTCCTGGCTGTAGCTCCTCATCTGAGCCAGATGCACCCACCTTCCTCATAGCTGATATGCTTCTTTGTCTCATCTGGGTGTGGTGATCCTAGCACCTGGGAGGTGGAGGCAGGAGGATCCTGAGTTTGAGGCCAACCTGGGTTATATAGTTGAGACTCTGTCTTTAAAAAAAAAAAAAATCCAACAAGAGACAGAGGAGGCTGCTCAGATGCCAGAGTGTTGGTTTGCCTGTGTGGAGGCCTGGAGTCTGGGCTGCCTCCGACCTGGAGTCTGGAGTACTTAGGAACAAACAGATGAACTTCCACATACACATACTGGGAAAATGATCCAGTGCTTCACTTTTGGACAACAGATAAAGATATTTGTAATTATAGTGGCTGGTTTCAGCTCCTCAGCCCTCCACTATTTTGAGTCTCTGTTAGCTTTCTCCCCTTACGCAGGAAGACGCTTCCTGAAGCCACTTCTGGGCCTGTAGAGGAGTCTCCTGGTCTCCATGGGAGAGGTTCAGGAGATCCAGTGCTGTTCTGTTGGTGCTGGGCATGCCTGGGGAGGGATCAGGGCTGCTGTGCGTACTAGATAAACTGGCCCTTCTCTTACTTGAAAAGTTTGCTGCTTGAGGGTGCGTCTACAAACTTCAGAGAGAGTAGGCAGCTCATGTGACCCACGGGGCCTTGTACCAAGAAAGTCTCTCTTGGCTAGCCAGCTCTGCAGTGACTCACCTGTGCCCCAAGACATCTGAATACCACTGATGTGCGTGTTAGCAAACTCTGTTGCTGCCTTCAGCCTCACCCCTCACCTCCCCTAGAACCTGTTTCATCCTTCAGCTGCGCATCTTTGCACAGGGGTTGGGGCTGTCAAGACAGTTGTCAAGATGTCCAACCTGACAACTAACTTGATCCTTTTTCCTGTGTTCATCCTTGACTCATCTTTCCTTGTATACATACATACACACACACACACACACACACACACACACACACACACACTCTGAAGGCAGGCTTATTGGGAAGTTTCTCTCAGCCAGGAGAGGTCACTGGCCCCAAGGATTGAGGTTGGGAAGCTGCTGTGGGGAAAGTGGGGGTGGGTCAGAGAGAGAGAAAGAGAAAAAGGGCATGCACACAGAGGGAGGAGGAGAAGGAGGAAGAGGAGGAGGAGGAGGAGGAGGAGGAGAGAGAGAGAGAGAGAGAGAGAGAGAGAGAGAGAGAGAGAGAGAGAGAGAGAGATAGATTTTTTCACCTTTAAGGTCTCATGTGAAGATGGGTATGGTGGTGGGTGCCTGTAATCCCAGCACCTAGCAGGCTAGGACGGGGCATTATAAAGTTGAGGCTAAGCTGGGCCACTTCTCTGCTCTTCTGCAAACTGGGTTCAGTTCCCGGGTTCCTTGGCATCCTTTGACCCTGAGGGGCAGCTTTCTCTGTACTTGCCTTGACTGTTTCTCTTTTTGCCCCTTTCCCTAGTCCGCTCTGCTGCAAGCCCAGCAGATGGCGGTAGACATGTCCCAATCACCACCATTCTCTCTTATGGCCCTAGCATCCAGCAGGACCCCTGGCATCTGACTGGTAACTCATTTAAACAGCATTTTTGTTGAAGACCACAGGAAAGCTGGATCAAACTGGCTGTGACAGACACAATACATTTATTTATTAAGTCCTATGTGACTTGCTCAGGCCACTGGGTTATAAATAGAACTGCCATGCCAACCAGGCTGGAGAAGAGAAGAACTGGGTAATGAACATTTCCTGGTTCTTGTTTTCCTTGCAGGGTACCTGTGAGCTGTGGGTTCTGTGTGGCACAATGACAAGAGGGCAAGAGTCGGGTCCCCAGGCTCCTGCTTGGAAGATAGCTTTGCAGTTTTGCTGCCGGGCCCACGATAGTCTTTGTAAAAGGAGGAGCAGGATTTTATCTGTTCAGCCAGGGCGCTATTGGGGTGCTTGTGGCTGTCTTGCTTATCTTCAGTCCAGAACAGTCTGATTTTAGGCATGGCTAGCTGACTCTAGGAGTGTGAGCTCTGTCACTAGGCTGCGGTTTCTCTTCCGTCCTTGCCTCTCTAGTTTCTGGGTTGAATTAATAGCTCTGGGTAATTCCCCTTCTGCTCATAGATGGATATGATCCCCTGAGCAAAAATTTTCTTCCAGGTTCCCATTCAGAGGAGACAAGGCTTTGCCTCTCGTTCCGGGCCAAAGCTTTGGAACCAGCTGAGGCTCCGTTCCCACTCTTCATCTGGTCCCAGGGTCTGGCTTCTGCACGGAGACCGAGGAGAGCCGTCCAGATGTGGGGAGTAGAGCGTAGGGGACGGGATGTACTTTGAGGGGAAAGCTGCTGTGGAGACTCTGGCTCACGTTAGCTCACAGCGAGTGAGTCAGTGAGCAAATGAGCGCTTCGCGGTGCACAGGCCTGCTCCCTGCTTCCCGGCCTCCTGCTCCACCAGCAGAGTACTCTTCATCCCAGGGTCAGTGAGTGCAGAGACGGGGTAGGGGCAGTATTTGACCAGCCGGCTGGGAGACTTAGCAGTGAGACAGGGACACTTCACTTCCTCACTAGCAGCAATGTCTGCCTCTAACTTTACGTTTTAGTCAGCACACAGAGCAGTTGTTTTATCACAGCATTGTCAGAGGGGTGTGCCACTCTTCCAGGAGCGCTGCTCCTCAGCAGCTCGGCTGTCCTCTCATCTGTTAGGCTTTAGATATGATAATGTTTCTTTTCAAAATGCATGTGTATGTGCATGTGAAGCCAGAGGACAACTTCCTGTGCCATCTGCCTCCATTGAGACCTGGTCTCTCACTGGCTTGGAGGTCACCAATAGGTTAGACTGCCTGGCTCTGGGACACCCCTCCCCCATTTCCTCCTCTCCAACCCAGGGTTCACAAGCATGTGCCATTGGCTGGAAGTTTCCCGGAGGGCTCTGGGGATCACACTGGGCTCTGAGTGCTTGCAGGGAATGCATACACTTCACTGACAGCCATCTTCCCAGCCCTCCTCCTCCTCCTCCTCCTCCTCCTCCTCCTCCTCCTCCTCCTCCTCCTCCTCCTCCTCCAACCCCCACTACTTCCTGCCTGTTTTCTGCCACTTGATAGAATTCCTTCCTAGGCCCAGCCAGCTGTTTGCTTCTAACCCATTTAGGAAGATGTCATTTGTCAGGCAAAGCTGGCGGTGTCAGAGCGGGACGGCTGTTCTCTCTGGGTCCTGAGGGCGGTGTGGAGGTTTCTGTCTGCAGACTTGGCAGGGTTTGGCTTGGGAAATGTCTGGGAAAGTGTTGCCTCAGGGTGCCTGTCACTTCAGAAGTGGCCCTTGATGTGTGGCCCTCAGACTCAGGCTTGGCTTCTGACAGAGCAGTGATTGTTTTATCTAAGGGTCTCAAACCCTCTGACATCTGCTTGTCTCTTTTACCATGAGATTGGCACTAAGTGTCGCAGCATTGGTATTAGTTTATAAAGAGCAGAGATTTGACTGACCATCCCAGGTGTGTGTGTGTGTGTGTGTGTGTGTGTGTGTGTGTGTGAGAGAGAGAGAGAGAGAGAGAGAGAGAGAGAGAGAGAGAGAGAGAGAGACATGTGTGCCACATCAGGGATGTGTTCATAAACCTTCTCACCTCTAAATGAATGAATGAATGAATGAATGATCTGAGCATAAATTAAATGTGATTGAGACCCCCTACTTGCCACTGTACCTCTTTCAATTTCTCCAGACAGGGGCTCACTATACAGCCATGGCTGCCCTGGGACTCCCTGTGTGAACCAGGCTGGCCTTGAGCTAATAGAGCCTTGCCTCTGGTTCCCAAGTTCAGGGCCTGTACCACCGCAATCAGCCACTGAGATGCCCTGCAAGTACCCACTGTGTCAGCTGTTACCCTGGGTGTGCCATTTGATCTTTATACCCACGAGCACAGAGGGTAGGGATAGAAACTAAGGTTTAGAGTGGTTGACTGGATTTTTTGACCCAGTTCTGAGGTCCCATCATACCCCAGGTTATCCATCCATTTGGTTTTGTAAAGCTATCACCCTGAGATGTGAGGACTCTCCTCGAGGTCAAGGCGATTACCATTTCTGCTTCCTGAACCGTGGCTCTCTTCCACCAGAAGGAAGACCTTCCTAAACTACAAGAGATTCAGGCTTGGACTGGGAGCGACTTTTCTCAGTTTATTATAGAGCAAGTTAATCAAATGAATCATGTAGTTCGGCTCACGACTTGCTTTGATCTAGTAGTTTTGTAGAACAAATTGAACGTTTGGTTTAATCCACTTTGGGTGTGTGCTAGAGTGGATCTAAAGGCAAACGAAGCAGCGTGTGCCTGTAAATCCCAAGTCCCCTTCTCCGTCAGGAGGCTGCGCTCAGCCTGGGTACCCGAGGCCTCTGGTGGACTGGCTGGCTGCATTTACCCCATGGTTGTTTACCCCACGCATGCTTTTTGAGCACTTGATGTGCCTTGTTTGTCCCTTACAATCTACACAGAACTGCTCCAGTCCTTTTTATAGATGGGACAAAGATACTCTAAGCTATATAACTCGAAAGCTATATAAGCACCCAATGGCAGGAGACGGGGTCAGAGTCCAGACTTGAAGCTCATAGCCATTCTCCACTGGAAACATCCTGTGTCCGTATTGCTGATAACTGTAGTCTGACTCTTCATTGGTCATGGTGGGAAGATCTGACATCAGGGCTCTGGGTGTGTACCCAGCCCCTGCCACTTCAGCTCCCTGAGTCTTAAGCATCTTAATTATAGCCTGAGGACGATCTCTGCAGTTCTCATCCTTCCTCTCCCACGTCTATCTTTTGTCAAGATCTCATGTAGCCCAGGCTGTAGCTAAGGGTGACTTCGAACTTGTCGTGCTCTCATGCGCCACCAGCGGGGAGATAAACCCAGCCGCTCATGCATGTGGCAAGCACCGAGGCAGCTGAGGGATGTCCCCAGCCCCAGGGGATTATTGTAATTAATGCTCGTCTGTGGGTAAACGATTACATGCACGGCTTTCCCCTTCCGGGGCACATTCTGTAGTGGGGTCCCCTTGTCTTATTACTTTCTGGAATAGTTTTGGTGTCACTCCTGAGGTGACTAGTCCTGGTTCTGTCAGAACAACCCAGTTGTTCCTTTCCCTTGTGCCTCCCTTCTCTGGTAGACTAATGGCTAGCCATTCACTCTGGAGAACAGGTTTCTGCAGATTCCCTGTCTTACTCAGGTTCTCCTCGGCTGCCACGGTGCTGGTGCTTTCCACCCTCTGCCCTCTGTATGGGAATTTGGGTGGTGCTAGGCTGGGCCAGCAGGAAGTATCTTTTGTTCCCTGCTGCTGCCTGAGAGCCCGCACTCCAGGATGAGGGATAGTTCTAGGCCCTTTCAACCATAACCCAGACTTGCCGGTACCCCAGGCTTGCTCCTTTCATTTCTTGTGGCTTGTCATGTAGGTAAGGGCAGCCTGCCCCACCAGGAGCATGCTCTGACCTCCTCTGAACCCAGGCATGGAAGATGCACAGAAGGGCCTTTCATTCCCACGCTTGCTTCTGCACTGCTTCCCATCCACCATGGACTTAAGGATTCTCAGCACGAGGAACACTGGTTCCGTTTGGACCATGCTGTACTCTGTCCACTGTCAGAACTTGGCGAAGAGCCTGAAGTTTGCAGATTTGTCCCTAGTCTTGGTGGTAGAGGCTTCCAGAATTCCTGCACGTTTTTCCCCTCCCTGCTAACTCAAAAACTTGAGCTTGCCAAGTCACCTGAGATGTTTCATTTTTCAGGAAATAACCGCCCCTCACAGCCTCCTCTGTAGCTGATTTTTCTACCATCCTCCTGCCTTTTCTGCAGCTTCTGTTGATGGAGGCAGCTGAGTCTCCTGGTATTCCTGGGACTGTAAAGCCAAAGAAGCCCTTTCTCCCCTGTGCAGCTCTCTGCCAGGGCGTTTGTTATGGCAACAGAAATGGAGTTAGGGCAGTGGCTTTCTACTTGTTATCACTGTGTTGCAGTGTTGTCTGCTGGTTTGGTTTGAGCAGTTTTTATCAGTCATAAAATGGGTGGAATAGAGAAAATAGAACCGGTATCTCATAAGGGCTCACTGGATCGCAGAGGTTCCTTTTTGAATGGTCTCAGGGGGCAGGGGAGAGAGGGCTCTTTTGAGGGCCCTTTGTTAGGGTAAAATCTTATTTATAAGTGCTGTCTTTGTGATCTAATCACTCCCAAGAGGCCTCACTCTTTTCCTCAGAACTTTAGTGTGACGTCAGTGTGGTTCAGACCACACTGTGCTCTCTCTGCTTGGAAGCATTTTGTTAGGTGACACCTTTTAAGTTATCATTACTGTTTTTAGTGCATGCATGTATGATGTGTGATTGCCAGTGCACATGTACCATAGCATGTGTGTGAAGGTCAGAGGAAAGCTTCTAAGTGGCTTCTAGCTCAGGTCATCAGGCATGTGTGGTTGATTCTAATTGTCACCTTGAATCACAAGGGAAGAGAGAGTCTCAGGAAGATACTTTCCAGGTCTGCTTGGCCTGTGGGCATATCTGTGAGGGATTGTCTTATTTGATGAGGGGAGATTCAGTCCACTGCAACTGGCATTAGCTCCTGGGACTGGTCTCTGGATTGTCTAAAAGTGGAGAGGGTTTGAATCCACTTTATTTCTACCTTTGCCTGTAGTTGAGACAAGCATCGTGGTCGAGTTCCTGTTGCCTTGACCTCTCTAATGTTGACTGTAATCTGGGACTGTGAGCTCACGGAGACCCATCCTCCTTTAAGTTGCTTTGGACAGGGTGTTTACCACGGCAACAGAGACAAAACTAAAATAGAGGGCAAGCACCTTTCCTTTGAGCCGTGTTGTTTGTGCTACATAATCCCTTTTTCAAAAGTACCATAGGGTGTCTCAGAGCCACATTAGAGTGAGTAACTGTTAAATGTCATCTTTCCAGTGTGTACTGTCTAAAATCTTTGCAGTTCAAAAGGGGGCTCATGTCAGGGAGAGTCTCAGGCTCTGCGTGGGGTCCACGGGGGCATGTTAGTGCTCCCACTCATCTCTTATATGCGGCTGTGTGCTGTGTCGGAGGGCTTTGCAAATGAAAAGTCAGACTATCTGGAAGCACCGGACTCCTACTCCTGTAAATAGGTGCTGCCTAGAGCCATGTCATGGCAGAAAGAGTACCTTGAAGTTTACAGACCTTAGCTACCCACACCCCATTGTCTCCCTCACCCAGTCTGTCTGTCTTCAGTGGCATCAGAAATCTGAAACTCTGGCATTCTATAAGTGCTAGGGGCTACAGATAGAAGTATAAATAAATGTATGCAAACACATATATAGAATGTATACCCACATACATATACATAAAATTATGTGTAACTACTAGTCATATTACCATTTTTGCCTGGCTTCTAGAAAGCTCAGAATCACTGACTTACAGCAGGAGTGGAAAACATTTTGCTACCTTCATCTGTTTCCTGTCTCTCATGTTACTATAGCACCACACAATAGTGTTACTGTGTGATCCAGTTGTTGTTAAACGATCACAGTCATTCACCTGTAGTGTCTGAGGAGTGTGGTTTTGTAAGATCATTCTGAAAATCTCAGCTTTATTCAGAATATTTTACTCACAAAGCTGCCTAGATCATCTGTTTCAGCCACGTGGGTTACTAATGCTCTGAGAATGAGAATATAATTAAAATACACTTAATGCTGAAATGCAACTGAACATAATTTTATCTTCGATAATTTAGAAGGCAGTTAAAGAGTGTGCCATGCCTTACGGCCATAATTATGAACATCAGTAATCTTAGTATGACACTATAAAAAATGTGGTTCTATCAGCTTTCTGATGATCTGAAATCTGTGGAAACCAGAGTTCACGCATGCAGTCTATATATAGGTCTTCTGAGCCACCGCAGAAGTGGTTAATATATGACTTCATAGCTCATGAGCATCGAAAATGGGAGACAGGTGGATTGCAGTGTAAAGTCAGTTGTCTGAACATTTACTCCCATGCAGTGTTGGGGGAAGACTCTGCCTTTCAGTGTAGTGTGAAATAGAGACATGTAGATAGAAGGTATATTTTTAAAATGTGCTGAATGCTTAAGCAGCCAAAGGGAAGTTAGAAAACAAGTCAGGATGCCAGGAGGTAGTCTCTATCGGGAAGGGCGAGTGAGGTGGCTTGGGGTGAAAGGAGCGCCTAGAAGCTCTAGAGCAGACGCGGCGGAGGGTGTGATTTTTGTCATATCCTCCTTATGATGATGTAGGAGGCAGTGGTGGTAGAATGATGAGAGGAAGAAGGAATGAGTAAGGAAACAATGGAGGAAGAAATGATAGAGAAGAAGATGGTGAAGACGAACGATATTGTGGTAGAGAACAAGGTGATGGCGGGTGATGAATGGTGAGGGGCATGGCTGTGAGGAAGGAGTGGTTTGGGAGTAGAGTAGTGAAGAGAGTAATGCAGGGGAGGTGATGGTGATGGTGGCAGGAGATGAAGGAGGGGGTGATGGAGGTGATGGAGGTGAGATGATGGAGGAGGTGATGGAGCAGATAGAAGAGATGAGGAAGGTGATGGTGGTGAGATGGAGGAGGAGGTGATGGTAATGGTGGTGAGGTGATGGAGGTAATGGTAGTGAGGTAATGGAGGAGGAGGTGATGGAGGTGATGGTAGTGAGATGAGGGAGGAGATAGAGGTGATGGCGCTGGGGCAATGGAGGATGGGGTGGTTGGGAGTTACAGTAACATGAGGTGCTAGAGTAGGACATGATGGAGATCATAGTGACATAGTGATGGAGGTGATGATGTCAGGGCCAGTGCAGAAGGCTGTGAGAAGGTAGTGATGCTGGTCTCAGCACTGTAGAGTGTTTATTTCTGTGGGGACTGTTTTCATGTAATACTGTCTCATTTAGTCCTCATGCTGATCTGATCATTTAGTGATTGCTGCTTTTATAGATGAGGAAGCAAAGGAATGAATAAATAGAAAGCACATGCTGCAGAAGCCAGGAGTGCGGTCTGCGGAGATGGCTGAGTGCGTGAAGTGCCTACTGTGCAAACATTTGGCCCAAAGCTCCTGTCCCTGCTCGCACTGTTGTGATGGCGATACACACTTGCGGCTACGCCCAGCTTTTGAGCAGCCAGCCTAGCTGAACTGATGTGGGTTGGGTTTAGTACTGAGAACTCCTATCTCAAAAGATTAAGGTAGAGAGTCTTAGAGGAAGAGACTTGGCATGCACATGAGGACTCCACATGTATACATACATGTGCACATTCCCACATGAGCAGATACATATACACACTGAAACAGGTTTTTACAAGACAGGAGTGAGAAGGAAGCTTGGACTGGAGCGAGTTCCCTGCCTTTCTCATCCCAAGAGCTTCCGCTTTGGTGCCCTGCCCTTTCAGACATGTTTCCTGATCTCCAGGTTTCATAGCTGTGCCCCACTCATCCCTTGGCTGTGATGTTCTAACAGAGGACTTGTATTGCCTTTGCTTTGCGGTCACGTGTCCCATGGGGGTCTGCCACTGCGGACGCTTGTGCTCCCTCTACTGAGCATCCTGATGGCCACATGTGGCAGGGCCAGGGGGTGGGAGAGCACAGGTTGCTCTTTCTCCTCAGCCTTACTTAGTACTGTTGTGTGGGGTATATTCCTGCTGCCCTAAAAGTATTCTTTTGTTAAGAAGCCATGTTTTTTTATTTGAAACTTTAGTTTTGAATTGTTAGCAAACTGGTTTCAATTCAGAAAACAGTCTGTTTACTCGCTCCATTCAGTCTGCTAGCTGCTCATGTGCTGCTGCTTTGGATTATTTACTGTATTGTGTGTGAGTGTTTATGAACATGTGTACCTCCTACATGCCTGAGGCCTTCAGAGGTCACAAGAGGACACTGGATCTCCTGGGACTGGAGTTACAGATGGTTGTGAGCTGTCATATAGTGCTGGGAATTGATTCTAGGCCCTCTGCAAGAGTCAGTGCTCTCAATAGCTGAGCCATCTCTCCAGCTCCCCATGTGCTTTTTTGTGTGGGTATCCATCTAAACAAAGGGGAGACAAGGTGAGGTGTCTCGTTCTGAGGGCCACCCTGGGCTGGACCTGTGCGATAGGGATGGACTGGGTCAGGTTCTACTGCGAACCCTTCCCAGGGTGGCTGGAACCTAAGCAGCACAGTTCAGGGTCTCAGTCCTGGAAGCATGTTTATGTAGGAGTGACTGCAGTCTGCTCTTCTGAATGCACTTTGTAGTTTGAGGAAGAACACTGGTGTGGAGCACAGGCTGCAGCCCAAGGCAGAAGGGACTCCGTAGAGCTGAGCCCCTCAGTGGACTGGTGGTCCTGGATTCTATAAGAGAGCAGGCTGAGCAAGCCAGAGGAAGCAAGCCAGTAAGGAACATCCCCCCATGTTCTCTGCATCAGCTCCTGCTTCCTGACCTGCTTGAGTTCCGGTTCTGACTTCTTTTAGTGATGAACAGCTGTGTGGAAGTGTAAGCTGAATAAACCCTTTCCTCCCCAACTTGCTTCTTGGTCATGATGTTTGTGCTGGAATAGAAACCCTGACTAAGACAGCGTTCATTTTTATTTTCTCAAGGCACTGTATGAAATGTTACTGTTCCCACTCTCAGTCACCCTCTTGGTGGTTATAGCTGGTAGCTTGACTTGCTTTTGACATGGGACTCACTTGCTCTCTGAGAAAGAACCATTGCCACTCTGGGACAAGGACAGCCTTTTCATTATTTCCCTGGGTTTCAAACAGGAAAGGACAACATTCCCAGGTGAGGTCACTTGTTCCTTTAGTCTGTCAAAGCAGAGTATTGGCAGCTGTGACCTGTTCAAATGTGATGCAGACTTGAATGTATTTCACAGTTTGCTGGATTAGCAGAATCTTGGACCAAAGAGTGCTACACCGGCCTTGAAATCCCTGCTCTGTTTCAGCTGATGCTAAGTGTGGCCATGCCTCTGAGAGACTGCTCCACACTTTGCCTCTGTATGGCTCAGGAGGGACTGAAGGTAACCCAAGTGTGAGGGTGGTAACTGCCGTGACCACTGTAAGGCATGGCCTCTGAGGACAAAGGCAAGGCTTCCACATGGCTTCCCTGTCACTCCGCCCATCCTCCCCCAAAGTTCCTATCTTCAGATGAAAGAAGGAAGGGCAGACGTGGTGGGTGAGCTCCCCACTGGACTTGTTGCAAATGCCAGTTTATATTACAGTATAAACAGTAATTGTCTCTCTCATCAAAGTTTTGGGGTGAGCAAGCCACGGACACCCAAGAATATCTTTGGGACCACTTATGCCCTCAGCGGGCTACAGAGCTGCTTCAGAGCACAGCATGGCCCTGGGTAAGACTGGAGTTGTGGCTCTGGTCCTAGCACAGAGGGAGTTCCCAGTCAGGCCCTTCTCCCTCTCCTCAGCCTTAGCCTCTTCTGCTCCTGAGTGGATTACAGGCAGTCTCTTCTGAGGATGGGTTTCCTCTGTAAGGGTGTGTGTGTGGGGGTGTCATAAGGAAAAGATACTCAGCCATGCCAGGTCCACATTTTCTCATTCAATCTGCAGCTGCATACTGCCACAAGGGATGGTGCTGAGTATTGTCTTAAGGCTGAGGGATCATTTACACCATGTGCCTTGCAGGTGACAGCCCAGGATACATGGTGGTACTGGGGAGCACAGACAGGGTCCTTCAGTATAACATATGGATGTGGTTTCTGACATCATGACTGGTTCAGGTAGCAGGGGGATTCCCACCACATGTGTTTTGTGAGTGTTATGTGGAGAGTGGGCATATGAAGTCCCTCCCTTACAAGGCCTGCTCTGCAGTGTTTTCTTGTCCTTTCCCCATGTCTGGTACAGAGTCACAGAACTTATATATAAACATCTGCTGGGAAAGCATCGAGATCAAGAAGAGGTGTGGAGTTTATGTGTGGGAGAGTATGGGGGACATGTGGGGTCCTGCATAGTCTTGCATCTTGGAGACCTAGAGGATTCTGCAAATGTCTCAAGGCCAGGCTGAATAGCACTCTTCCCCAGAAGCCTTTTGTCAGAGCATGGCTGTAGTTGCTATATGTTGATATGGTTTGCTGACAATCAAAGAAATTACACTGTGCCCCACCAGCCAGCAAAGTGCTGCCACCCTGAGATTCTCTCATGGTAACCCTCACTTCCTCCATGACCTTGACCTTGGACTCCAGGGCCAGCAGCTACCTCTGCTCTGAGTGTTCATTTGCTTTTATCGTCTCTTGCCTCAGCTAACTACCTCGCCATGGTGACACCCTGCAGGATGTTCTGCTGCCCTCCCATCACTGGCATTCTTCAAGCTACTTGCTCAGGATGGCTTCTGTGGCCTATATCTACTTCTGTGTGTTGCTGTGATTGGCCACTGTTTTAGTCATTTCCCTTTAGTGGCATACAGGGCATTCCCAGGTTCATTCCAGGGTCTGGGATGTGTGTGAGCCCTCTTATAGGGATCAACTTTGCACCCAGCTCCTGCAGGATAAGTGACACAGCTCAACACTCACTGGGTCCTTACAGAAACCAACTTAGTTTCTGTAAGTTAGTGCTCAAAACAGACCTACTAGTAGGTGATGCTGTCACTGCTGCTTCATGCTGTTGGCTTATTCTGGGTGCTTGGTGATGCCTACTGTGCACTGGTCACTGCTCTGGGTGCTTGGTATAAACAGCAGTCATAAAAACACATTGGATCCTTGGGGAGATGAGGGTTCCTGCTGTGCCTCTGTGGTAAGGGCTGATGCAGCATGCAGAGCAGCACTCTGGAGACAAGTCCATCTTCTTCCCAGCTGCAGGTCTTGATTGGTTTAATGAGCTAAGAGTGGCGGGGGTCCTAGACTTGTGAGACTGTGTAAGTCGCCTGCTGTGCCTACCCTATAGCAGACCATTAAGTCTGTTGCTTGTAGAAAGGAGAGTGATCCAGTGAGACACAGGCCATGACCTGCTAGGCTTGTGGGCCAGACATGCACAACATTAACCCATAAGAATAGTTGAAGAACCTTGGTTTGAAGAGAGAGGAGTGACAGAAAGGTGTCTCTTGGTGCCAGTAGCAGAGACTGAAACTGCATTAACAGCGTTCCTGCCTGATATGATTGGTATGTCACTAACCTGAAATCCTATGCATGCCCTTCAGCTGTTTGAGGGAAGTCTCTGCTCTGTGCCAGGTTATAGTTGCCTTCCTCTTCTAGAGCCAATCATAGTAGGCAGGGACTAAGCAGAGAGGCCATAGAGCTCAGTGTAGATGTGGCAGGAAGACAGTGGCGCCTATGCCTCTGTGCCCCTAGTGTGTTTTCACAGCACAGGCCATGCTTTTGGAGGTGTGTGTGTGTGTGTGTGTGTGTGTGTGTGTGTGTGTAGGAGGCATATAGGTCCTTGTGCTCACGGATAAGCACTAGGGGAACCAGGTTAAACACCTAGGGCTGTGTCTTCAAAGGGGGAGATGTATAATCTGTTTTCCACCCAGAAGGCTGGAGTGGAGGTGATTTGTAGTCTGGTGACCTTTGCACTATGTGTGTGCCTGAGACCATACCAGTTCCTTCCCTAGACCTTTATCATGAGCTCATTTTTCTTGACCAATCTATAGAACCCATCTTTATGGAAGATATCACATATATGTTACAAAGAGTTTGATGCAATCATGTCTTAAACTTTATTGTGAACATGGTATTGAGTTATTTATCACCAGAAAAAATTTCCACCAAATTGTGCTGTGCTTTGATATTCCTAAAATAAACTACTTGGGTTTAGATTCTTGATGTTTAAACCAGCATTGGCTACTGAGTCGTGTGGACCCAACTGCCTTCTTCTCTCTCTGGGAATGACTCTGCTTTGTGGTGGTTGCCACACAGACTCATGAATGTGTCACAGTCTTACATGCACTTTACTGAGTGAGTCGTCTTCCCTTGGACAAACTTCTAAACATGTCTTAGGCACTCTACCTTCAAAGGCTGGGCTAACATTCCATGCCTGGGTATTTGTCTGAGAGAAAAGAAAATACAACCACACAAAGACCCACATGCCAGTGATCAGAACAACTTTGCTTGTTGGGTTGGGGAGAGACAGTGTCTCTCTCTGTATAGTATTTAAACCTTTTGCCTTGGCTCCCAAGATGTCACAGAAATGGCCCTGACAAGCAGCTACTTAGAGTTGTTGTTGTTGTTGTTGTTGTTATATGTAGTATTTGTATTAGTCTCAAACTGGAAAATCCTAAATAGTCTGTGGAGTAGATATACAAATGCTGATTTGTCCATATGATGGGCCATTCCTCAGTAATAAAAAGCAGTGGACCATTGGCACACATCACTGCAAGATGGATTGCCTAATAGTTATTCTGCTGATGAGTCAGGCCCAAACTAGTATGTGCTGTGTGATTCTGCTGATAGAGAATTATAGAAAATACAAACTACTCTGTGCTGACGGAAAGCACATCACTGGTTATCTGGGATGCATCATGGGAGGATGAAATTACCAAGAGATCTTCTGAGGAAACTTGGGGAATGATGGATGTGTTCACTGTCTTGATTGTGTTGGTGGTTTCAAAAGCATAGCCACATCAGCAGAGACGACTTTGAATATGTGAAATCCGTTGTGTGCCTGTCACACCACAGTGAAGCTACTTTGAAGAGGCACGGTGAGGCTGTGGCTGCCTTGGGGGTCGGGGTGTGCAGGAGTAGTGCTCCATGGCCGGAGACACTCACTCAGAATCATCAGTCCGTAATTGTGAGCACGGAGCGCGAGCTTCACAGGGAAGTATGTGCTTTCCCAGATAACGCCTGTGGAGAATCGGGAGGTAGGACTGAGATGAGACATCCCTGGGAGATCACAATCCAGTTACAATTTGTAATTTAGCTGAATAGGACTTCCTTTGAAGACAGTTAGATGTGAAGACTGGCCATATAGTCAAGATTGTGGGACAGGCTACACTGGAACAGAATCAAGCCTTTTATTTGAAACCCACGTTTTAGGGAGTCCTTTCTGTTTTCCTGAGCACTCTGAGTGTAGGAACCTTTTCAGCCTGTTAGCTGTAAGGAGGTATCAAGATGGCTTTCACCAGATTCCAGATTCCATTCTCAGTGGCCAGGGTAGACGGCCAGTGAAAGCCCCTTGCCTTTGCTTATACATCTTTCTTTCCAACCTATGCATCAGTGTGTGTGTGTGTGTGTGTGTGTGTGTGTGTGTGTGTGTGCGCGCGCTTGCAGCTCAGGAAGCCTGGAACAATCTTCCCACAGTCACTGTAAAGGTCTGTAGTCTTTATGTCTGGACTGTAGGCATCTTGAGAAAGTATTGAAGACAACTAATCCTTCACAGGTCTTGTTTCCTGTAGCATTCTTAAATTTCCTGTATGCTTGGGTGTTGTCTGTCTTCAGTTAGAGTGTGAGCTTTGTGGAGGCAGAGACTAATTTTCAATTCTGTACCTAGGATAAAAGCCAGTCAAAAGTTGGGCGTATTTCAGTGAGTGTGTTAGTTGAGCTTAACATTGTAGCTTATCATTGGGATACACACAATATAAGAGCCATGCTTTCTTTGCATACAGTTGTTTATACAACTGCCTATCACACTCTACTGTCTTACATGTAAGGTCACAAAAGAGTTACTAGGGAATCTGGGAAATGTAGTCTTTAATTAGTAGTCCTCTGTCCAACTCTAGCTTATCAAGTTTTATTACCCTAAAGCTAAAAGAATATGGGTGAGGTGGGTTGGAGGGCTTAGCTGTCTCCATTGCTGTGCCTGCTCAGTAATTGTGAATATATTAAGTGAATGAATGTTCCCTGTCTCAGCCCTGTTATCCCTCACTTTATCATAGCATTTACCATAAGATTAATTTCAGCCTTATTCATCTCAATTTCTGATGCTTATCCAGGGCTGGCATTGAATAGATGCCTAGAGGAGGTTAACAGGAAAAACTAGCAGCTGAATATCAAGGTTTTTCCTTCTGTCTTAGCCTTGGGTAAGAGGGTATTTTGGCAAAAATTACATTCACAAGAACATCTGGCATAAATGTTCATGCAAATGAAATTTCCCTGGAGGCAGGTTTTGCCAAGAACTAAGACCCACCTTTCAGGGTAGGTGAGTCATGCAGTGTAGGAGGGCCTAGTGGGCACCTGAATCTTTGAAGCTTAAGGCTTTGTGTTTTTTGTCTCCTTCAAGGTCTCCCTTTGTTGAGACTCAAATGGTTCTGCCTGGTTTGGAGACTTAGATATCTTTCCAAATGGTCCTATTGGGTAAAACTCTGTGGGCCTAATAACTTCCATATTAGGGAAAAATGGTTCTCTGGATTGTTTCTACACTCAGATGATGGAGAGTAAAGAGGCTCTGTGAGTTTGCTCCAAGACATTAGAGCTACCTTGGGGTTTTTGTGTCTACTAGAGACCAGCTCAGACATCCAGCCCTGTGAACTGAGCAGATACTGGATTCCTGGACCTTCCATTGTTGGACCAGCTGGACTACAGCCTGTAAGCCATTCTAATAAACATCCTCTGTCAGTCTGTCCATCTGTCTGTCTGTCCATCCGTCCATCTGTTCATCCATCCATCCATCCATCCATCCATCCATCCATCCATCCATCCATCCATCCTAGATTTTGGTACCAGAATAGTGTGGTATTGCTGTGACAGACTTTGGAACTTTTGGCTAGGAAAAAAAAAGCACAGTGAACTGTTCTGTAGGAGCTTAGGAGTGAAGAATGTTGAAAGAAGTACAGATGGTGGAGGCCTTGCCTGTGATGTTTCAGGAGACAAAGACTCTACTGAACCTTTTGTGTGAAGAATCTGAGGTGACCAGTCAGCTGGAGCTGAAGAGTCAGCTGAGATTCACAAGAGACCAAAACCACTAACTTAAAGCCTTTGCTTTGCTGGGTCAGCTGGGGAAGAGTCAACTGTGATTAGGAAGAGATCAGCATATTGAGATGAAGTCTTCTAAGGAGTGTTTCCTCGGGGTTAGCTCACAGAAGTCCTCTGGAGAGGACAAGGCTGCTAAGGTTGTACTGAATGCTGGCATCTGAGCTTGCTAATGAGCCGCCCAGGAGGTGCTGATTTTGAAGGAGCCAAGGAGAGCAACTGAGGCTTAGCACTGTGTGGCAGGCCTGGAGTCCCTGCAGACAGACCAGGATTGGCTATTCATGAAAGAGTTATCCAGTTGCTGCAGGGGATCCCAGCAATTTTGGAGATTCAATACCATGGGATGACCATGGAGAATAGCAGGAGTGGTGGAGTGGAGCCATCTGGAGCCCAGAAAACCAGCTGTGTGTGCTCCAGAGGTGTGTGTGCTCCAGAGGGCAGAGCCAGCAAAGTGACCCGAGCCCTCTGGATGAGCACAGAAGACTGTGAGTGAAACCCAGTGAATAATTGGACATTGAGTTATTTATACTTTTAGAGGTTGCTTTTGCTTTGTTCACATGGTAACTGTGTCCTGGTTCTTCCCTCTTGAAGTAAGAAAGTTTTGATTTTACAGGAGTCCACAGACTTTGGATTTTAGAGAGAAAGTGTTTTTAAAGTATTTTTTAAAGGCTGTGGGATTTTTAAAATGTGGAATGTTTCTATTGTAATGTTGATATTAATGTGTGATCTTGAAGAAGAATAAGAAAGGGAAGGTTATGGATTAACAATGATATGTTTGTGTGTCATGTTGACAAGAGGTCATTTGTGCTGGCTGGTTTTATGTCAAGTTGATACAAGCTAAGGTTGTCTGAAAGGAGGGAACCTCTATTGAGAAAAATGCCTCCATAAGACCAGGCTATAGACATTTTCTTTTTTTCTTTTTCTTTTTCTTTTCTTTTTTTCCTTTTAAAATTTTCCGATTTATTTTTTTAAAGATTTGTTCATGCATTTATACAGATATGGGTACTTTTCTGCATGTACATCTGCACACTAGAAGATGGCATCAAGAAGTTATGGGCTATCATGTAGGTGGTGGGAATTGAACTCAGGACCTTTGGAAGAGCTCTTAACTAGTGAGCTATCTCTCTAGCCTATTTTCCAATTTCTTAACACTATTATATCGGG
The DNA here is from genome assembly GCA_964023405.1 of Apodemus agrarius. Taxonomy (NCBI): domain Eukaryota; kingdom Metazoa; phylum Chordata; class Mammalia; order Rodentia; family Muridae; genus Apodemus; species Apodemus agrarius. Next base: position 2,963,717 of record OZ030015.1, on the reverse strand, counting down.
GATTAAATTTTTTTCCTTTTTCCTTCCTTCCTTCCTTCCTTCCTTCCTTCCTTCCTTCCTTCCTTCTTTCTTTCTTTTTTTTTTGTTTGTTTTAAGACAAGGTTTTTCTGTGTAGCTCTAGTTGTACCTGACTGACTTTGTAGACCAGAGTGGCCTTGAACTCACAGAGATTCCCTTACCTCTGCCTAGGATCAAAGATGTGCCACCATGCCTAGCTGAGGGATTGAATTTCTAATTATTTTCAGGGACTCCTTTACACCACACCATCTTGGTGTCTTCTGCCAGACAAAATATAGCATAAATATCTACCTTTCAAACCCCACAGGACTTTGAGACATATTATATGCAATATGTAGATTAATATAAAGAACATATAATTTTTTTCTGCAGAGTGGGGTTTTCTATGGATATGGCATGATTCTCTATTTTTTTCTCTTATTCCCTTCGGTGAGATTTTATAACGTTTTTAATATATCTGCTATACCTTGTCTTGGTGGCATATAGTCTTGAACTCAGGACCTTACACATGCTAAGTAAGTTCTCTGCCCCTGCATTATACCTGCCCTCCCCTGTTCTGTAATGTTAATGGTCTTTTTTTTCTATATTCTTTTTTTACATTCCAAAGGCTTTCCCCTTTCCCAGTTCCCCCCTCACCATGAGTCTCATAAGTCCCCCCCCCCACGCACATTCCCCAATCACCCCCCAACCCTTTCTCTGTTCTGGTACTCTCCTGAAAAACTGGAACCAGTCTTTTCTGGACCAGTGTCCTCTCAATCCTTCTTCTTGGGAATCTTTTGATTTGCTAATTGTGCCTTGAGTATTCAGAGCTTCTGGTCTCATTAATATCCACTTACCAGTGATTGCATTTCATGTGTATTCTTTTGTGATTGGGTTAACTCACTTAGGATGATATTTTCCAGATCTAACCATTTGCCTACAAATTGCATGAATTCATTATTTTTAATTGCTGAGTAGTATTCCATTGTATAAATATACCACATTTTCTGTATCCATTCCTCCTTTGAGGGACATCTGGGCTCCTTCCAACTTCTGGCTATTATAAATAAGGCTGCTATGAACATTGTGGAACATGTGTCTTTATTGCATGCAGGGAAATCCTCTGGGTATATGTCCAGGAGTGGTATATGACAGCGTCCTCTGGAAGTGTCATGCCCAATTTTCTGAGGAACCGCCAGACTGATTTCCAGAGCGATTGTACCATCTTGCAATCCCACCAACAGTGGAGGAGTGTTCCTCTTTCTCCACATCCTCGCCAGCACCTGTTATCTCTTGAGTTTTTAATCTTAGCCATTCTGACTGGTGTGAGGTGGAATCTCAGGGTTGTTTTGATTTGCATTTCTCTGATGACTAATGATGTTGAACATCTCTTAAGGTGCTTCTCAGCCATCCAAATTTCTTCTGGTGAAAATTCTTTGTTTAGCTCTGTACCCCATTTTTTAATAGGGTTATTTGGTTCTTTGGGGTCTAACTTCTTGAGTTCTTTGTATATATTGGATATTAGCCCTCTGTCAGATGTAGGGTTGGTGCAGATCTTTTCCCAATTTGCTGGTTGCCGTTCCTGTCTTCATTTCCTTCAGCGATGCTTTGTTACCTGAAAGTTGTAACCCTCTCCTCTCCAGGTTGGTTTTTGTCATGGTGTTTCATCACAGCAGTAATGACCCTAAATTGGACATAAGACTATGGCCTGGTGCTCTCTTACCAGGTGGGAAGAGTCCTTGCACCTGTGAGCCTGGACAGTACTGAGCACATCTCTTGTGACATGCTGTTTGCTCCCTGAGGCAATATCGTCGTGTTGCTGCTGTGGCTACAAGTGTTGCAAGACTCGACTGTGTGTCACTGTGTGACCAAAAGTCTGAGTGGCACGGGCAGTGCCAGTGTCTTCATTTGTCCCCACACCTCACCCAGGGTCAGGCATAGGCATTCGTCTGTCTCTTGCAGTTCAGGCAGTGAAGTAATAGCTGCTCAGGAAACGGTGCCACTGTGCTGGAGGCCGTCGGCGGTGCCCTCCGGCACTGCAGAAGACTCTTATGATTCCTGTACAGCTAAGGCAGGGTCAAAGGGGACTTCTTAGGACCAAGCCTAGCCTTCTAAGCTAATTACCGTCTTACCGTCTCACTGCTCAGTTACTTCGGGGAGCATCTAGCTAGTGAGTGGAGCATGATGTGACTTAGCCCTGTATTTGAAAGAAATGATAGGGGTGAACCTGGTTGTGACTTACAGTTGCGGGGGGGACCAGCTCCAGTGCTCACTGGCTGTGTGCCTTTGGCTGAGGTGCTCAGCCATGCTGAATCTTGGTCTCCTCATCTGTTGAATATTAGCTGAGAGTGACGATGGCTCCTCCATCCTGTGCTTTTTGTGAGGGGTAAATGAGGTAGCAGGGTCAGTGAGGGCTCACTGGGTAAAGGCTACTGCCGCCAAGCCTTGTGACCTGAGTATAATTCCTGAAACCACATAAAAGGAGAAAATCAACTCCTCTGGGCACACTGCGTGCGCGCGCGCGCGTGTGTGTGTGTGTGTGTGTGTGTGTGTGTGTGTGTGTGTAACCGAGTGGATGTGCATAGAGAGGCAAGTGCGACAAAGTAGAATAGGAAGCACTGCTGAAATCTGTACTCAGAAATCAAAATCAGGGCGCTGGAGAGAGGCTCAGTGCTTAAGAGGAAGGTTGCGCTTCCTGAGGACCTTGGTTCAATTCCCAGTACCCACATGGCAAGCTCAAGCCAGTAAGTCACACTCCCCTGTGGCCTCTGCATTAGCCCCTGCCTCCAGGGTCCTACAGTGCAACAGTTCCACTCGGGGTTCTAGGGGTTCCAGGACCTTCACACAGGATACATGCAAACAAAAGCAGCAACGAGCATAGGAAAGCTCAAGCTGGCTCTTTAGCATTTCCATCTCTGTGAGCTCTTGAGACTGAAATTCTTTTTTTTTTTTTTTTGGTTTTTCGAGACAGGGTTTCTCTGTGTAGCCCTGGCTGTCCTGGAACTCACTCTGTAGACCAGGCTGGCCTCGAACTCAGAAATCCGCCTGCCTCTGCCTCCCAAGTGCTGGGATTACAGGCGTGCGCCACCACGCCCGGCTGAGACTGAAATTCTTTGATTCCCTTTGAAATTGTTGCTTTACCAAAGGGAAAGCAAGAAGATGAATGAAAAACAGTGGCGTCTTTGTTCAAGAGGGGTGTCAGTGAGAAAAGCCTGAACACAGGATGCCAGTCTGTGGAACACCAAACTCTAGACCTTCCAAAGACTCCCTGTGTGGCCTCTCAGTTAGCAAGCCATGTGTCTAACTGAATTACTGTGGGGCTGGTGTCTGACAAGCAATGTGGTCCCTTATTTCCGGCATGTGTCTTAATCATGGGTTTGTGGGCCTGTACTTGTTAATCTCTATTTTTCTAGTCTTGGGAAGCTGGGTTGGCTGCAAGGAATTGGTGCAGAGAATTACATTGTCATTGCAGGCTTCCTGAGCCTCCTGGTGCAGAGCTCTATTAGCCTGGGAGGCTCAAGGTGCAGAATGGAGAGTCCGCTCTCCAGGCTCTCTGGATTGGATGCTGTTACAAGTTCTCAATTCTGTTGCCCTACACTGGAGCAATGAGTGAGGCTGTGTTTTGAAATAGGTTGATTTTTGTTCCTCTGATAATTCATATTCTGCAGTCTGACATCAATGTGACTGTGTTTGGAGATAGGGTTTTAAGGAGATGATTTAGTTTAACTCATCATGGGAGCCTGGAGGTCTTAAACTCACCACAGCTGGTGGCTTCATAAGAGGGAGAAGCCAGGGGATGCAGAGAAGAGGCAGTTGAAGGCAGAGGGGTCTCAGGAGGAGTCCACTCGGTCTGCACCTTGACCTTGGGCACCCAGCCTCCAGAGCCAAGAGGTTTGTTACAGTAGTCCACATAGACTATTTTACATCTAGTAATCCAGGGTTTTGAAAGAAGGTGGGTTTGGTTGATCACTCATAGTGTGTAGAGCCTTGCTCTAGAAGATTGTCAGCATTGAAGAAAATTGATCAATAGGTATTTTTGTTTTCTTTTGTTTGTGGCAGGGTCTCAATAAGTAGCCCAGGTGGGCCTTGAACTCACAGTCCTCCTGCCCAGTCTCCCGAGTGCTGGCATTATAGGTGTGTGCCACCATACCTAGCACTGGAATTTTTGGTATCTGTTCTGAGCCAGGTACTGGGGAGAAGACGGTAAAGAACTGGACCCGGCTCCTAAGGAAGGGATATGCTGGGGCAAGATGGGCTGCCAGTGCTGAGCTATGTGGGCAGCATGGCTAGCCTCATCAGGAGCCAGGTGGTTCGAGCTGACCCTGTGGGTGACTGCTGTAGAAGGTCTCTCCTCCCAGGCAGGGATACATGAACACACTTTCAGCCTCGGTGTTTCCAACATGTGATGGGCTTGTGAACTGTAGCCCTATTGTATCGCCATCTGAATGTGCGAATGGCGAATTCCTCTCTCATCCCTTCTAGAATGTTCTGAAGCAACTACTGTATGCCAGGCACTTATTCCTTCCTAAGAGTCCCTTTCAATAATCCCATTTAGAAAACTAGACTGATATGAAGAACCCATGCAAGATGATTCTTTCCAAATGCTCAGATTCTTGATGTAACCAGGGCTATGTCGAATTTCTTTAGATTAAAAAGGCTACTGGAATTTTGGCAATCCTGTACACACTAGCAATAACAGAGTCCTAGGCAGCTACTCAGTATTTACAAGGGAGAACAGGACAAGCAACAGTTGTACTCTTCCCTGCGTCTGTGCCTCTGCCATGTCAGAAGCAAAGAATCAGGACAAAGGACTGAATTTGGAATTCTCAGCTTGCTCAGAAGTGTGGCTACCCCTAAGAGGCCCAGGTAGCTTGAAGCAATGTGGGACCACCCCTGCTTCTTCTGCTAGGACACAGACTCTCCTCCCTAAGTCCATTTGTAATCTGCCATAGCAGTAAGTATAGTACAACAAAACAGCAAAACAGTTGTCCTGGGACAGATGCCGCAAAACAGGCACCCTCCCAAGCCTCACTGATTCTGTGTGAAATGTGCCATTGGCTGTCGGGTTAGCCCAATCTGCAGGTCTGCCCCAGTGGAAGAGAGAATGAGGACCATTCCAGTTCTTGAAGCCCTTAGGGAATTACCAAGAACAAGCATGTGCTAAGGTGTCACAGGCATCTATTTACATATTATCAACTGTTTTAATTTGACAGAGAACCTCTGCTGAAGAGGAATGATTGGATATCAGGAACGGTTTGCTTCTTAAAAATTAATTAAATACATTCTGGTAGCTCTTCTTTGAAGGTTAATTCTGATACTGACTGTTAAGAAAAAGCCTAATTAATAATAACAGGAAAAACCTGCATTTAAGTAACACCAAGGTTGTGACAGGCTCTTACAACACCAAGAATTCAGTGTGAAGGTTTAGACTTGATCTTCCAACCTCTGGCCCATTGTTCCCAGGTGCTGAAGCAGATAAAACACATTAATTAAATATTTGGAAGGAACCTTCTGGTTCTTCTTATTTATTATCTTATATAAGGTTGACATTTGGCAGTTTATGAGTACAAATGAATAAGATTTACTTAAAAAAATCAGCGAGATTGTATTCTAATTTAGTTTTTGTTATTTTTTCTTTCTTGTCTGTCTGGGTATAGGAGCAGTCAGGGTGGGCAAGCCTGGAAGAGCTGGCAGGAGTGAGGGGGGCTGGGGACCTTCTTGTCAAGGGCCACTCAGTAGTGGGTGGGCATCTCCCGGGCATTTATCCTCACGTGCTCCTGATGGCTCCTGAGTGAAGAGTGGGGAGGAGTGCTCCACATCCAGGCCAGTGTCGTGGTGATTCGCTCTTCAGTGTTCTCACTTGTGACGTGCAAGGCAGAAGGACTGCTGCAGAGGCTTGTTTTGAACATTTGATAACATGGCAGAGGCCTGGTTTCCCTGGTTACTGCAGAAAGTTCTGTAGTGCGCTGTAGACTTGACCTGGGACCTGACACCGTGTTCGGGGAATGGTGGTCCCCTGTGGCCCAGGGCAGTAACTCATCTCCAATTACCTAGCCTTGGAAGTGCACAGGAGCAGCAAGTCTGTGAGCCAGGGTTGCAGGTGTACTGGCTTCTAGAATATGTGGTAGCCAAGTCCCAGAGAGTTTCAGTGGTAACCGAAGGAAGCATCCTGGCAGGTGGCAGAGCCTGGCAGCCTACCTCAGAACCTCGGGGTTTGCCCAACACATCGTCCAGGAGTCTTAGAACCTGTTGCAAGCAGCATCCTGGGAGCATCACCCCACCCTCCAGGAAGTCACTGAAACTGTGTGGACTCGTTCTCTCTCTCTGGCAGTGTAGTCCATTTGGCAGGTGAGTGCAGGCAGTGTCATATTCACAAGGAAATGGTGTCACCTCCCCTCGTCACCCCAGGTCCTATGGGCTAAAGTCCATTACAGAACACAGCTGTTGCTTCACCCACGATGGCCGTCTTCTTTCCACACAACTGGGCTCCCAGGGCTGCTTCCTGGTCTGTGATTTCTGTTTCCTGTGGGCAGCCATGGGGAGATTCTAGAGACAGCAATTTCAATAAGAATTCTAAAGTAATCTTTGCAGAAACTGCCTCCTTATAAATTAATCTTTATATTTGTATATTTACAGAATAAAAATCGGTTTACCTCTATCCTGTGTTCCAACCGAAGGAAAGTTCTAGAACACACCTTCCTTCCACCTTTATGGAGGGGGATTACTAAAAAGTACAGTGAAATATTAGCTACTTTTCTTCTCTCCTTTTCTGTCTCTTCCACCCAGCCTGCTTTCTACTGTCCATGTTCCCACCTTTATTTCTCTGGAGTCTGTGGTGTCCTGATGCATCCTCATGACCCACCTGTTCTCTTTCTCCCTCCTCGGTTTCTTTTGCTCTTCTTTCTTCTCTTCCCATCACTTCAGCTCTTCAAACGTCACCCCCACTTTTGCTCCCCTTTTAGGTTACCCTTCAGACCCTGATGGTCAGCTATGTTCACATGTCTAGCATGTGTTTATAAACATCTTTCTAGTTTATTTACGAACCACTAGGGTGGTTGAGTTTTTGGATAGCTTCATAAGAGAAATGCTGGTTCATCTCTGAGCTCTGAGAACACTTCACAAGCTGCCTCTCTGAAGCCGCACACTCTAGGGGCGTGGGTCTTAAGACAAGTGCAGTGCCAAATGCTGACTGTCTAGAGTCATGCTAGGTGGGACACTAGAGCAGAGACACAGATGAACTGTCACAGCCCAGGCAATGGCAGCTGTCATTTATTGATGGAGAGACGACGGGACAGGAAGCCTGAGCATGGCTTTAACAAGCTCTGCCTATGCACATGGGGCTCACTTCAGGGGAGTTTCCTGTGTGGCAGGCCTACCTTCAGGGGTCCTCTCAGTCCCAGTTTATAAAGCAGACAGGTGAAGGGGTGACTCTGATTTTCCCGTCCTCTTAACTTCTAGGATGCGGGGAAATGAATTCCAGGTAGCCCATGGAGCTCCTTTGTGTGGCTCAAGAGTTTTAGTATTCAGTTTATTGCCGGTGTCAAACAGTCAGGGTATTTCCTACTATGTTCATCGTGGATTGCTCCCTCTCCACGAGATCCCACCTCCCTGACATACCTGACATACTCTTTCACTTACCTTTCCTGCAGGTGCCCCAAGGCATCACTGGCCCCCTTGCTTCACATTACCACCCTTTTAGTTGTTTTATAACCATGAGGTCTCTTATTTGATTTCATAGGGAAATGTTTGCTCATAATATCATCCATTCAGAAGGAAGCCTACTATGATGAGTAGTTTTTTACCGTCAACTTGTTGTGGGAGAGGGGCCCCTGAGAATGTCTGTGAAGGATTGTCTTGATGACATTTATTAATGCAGGGGTGAGGTTGGGTGGGCGGGGCTAGGTCCTAGCAGGGTATATTAGGTTGTTAATCTCTGCTCCTGTCTGTGGAAAGACTACAATTATTGTAGAAGTTATTGAATCCCTACCTGGGGTTTCCACCTGCCTTTGACCCTTTATCTCCCAGATAAAAGACACAAAGCCTTTATATTTATAATAAGCCTTAAGAGGCACAAGAGCTGGGCAGATATCTACCCTCTATGCTATTAGAATCTACTTTCCTATTGATAACCCCGAATTATTACTTACTATGTTTGATCTGGGCTGCTCTTAACTCCAATTGGCTAGCCCTCAGGGTCACGTTTTCTTTACTCCTAACCCATGGTGACTACTCCTTCCTCTTCCTGCCTTCTCCTTCCCCTCATGATCCTCCTCCTTCCACCCCAGGCCTGGGAAGCTTAAGACCCACCTGTGTCTCTGCTGCCCAGCTCTTGGCTGTTGGCATTTTTATTTACCAGTCAGAAGTCATTTGGGCAGGGTCACTCGGCATCTATGTGCAGACTCTTGTCTCCTGGGGACTCAGTGTTAACATTAGACTATAAGCAGCACCAGGCCCACCCACTACGTACAATCAGTTGCTTCAGGCTCCCCACACTGACTGCCACACATGAAGGGACTGTAACCTGGAATTTAGGTCACTTCTGTTAGGGTGTTCATCAGAGCAACAGGAAACATAACTAAAACACCTCATGGACAGTGCTATGAGGGGACAGTGCTGTTGATTTATTGCTGTTCCTATAGGAAATGACAGGTTAGAGCAGGGCACAGGCAGGCCAGTACTCAGCTGCAGCCGAACGTTAGCTACTTTGTGTGTTTTTTTGTCTTCTACCCTTCTCTTCCCCCTTTTCCACCCTTTCAAGCGCCTAACACTAGATAGGAGAGAAAAATGGATAGGACAGGGCAAAGTTTCCGTTAGACTGCTTCCTGCTGCAAAGTTACCGCTAGACTGCTTCCTGCTGACTACGGGCAGTATGTTCCGGGGCAAGTCTGCTCTTCTGTTGTCAAGATATCTAATCTTTTCTTGTTGTTTCTTCTTTATGCACGACTACTTAACAAACCATGACCAACGAAACCATCGACAACCAGCAACAACTTGCCTCTCAGGCCCAGCATTTATATACCCTCTGAAAAGTGTCCAGAGTTCCCAACATCACACACAGAAACTATCTGCAGCTGGCAAAATCGTGCCCCTGCTGGGGCGTGAGGCAAATCATAGTCCGCTGCTGTCAACAATCTGAAGCAGCCCCACATCTCTAACCCTGGGATAAAAATGAAAACACATTCCTATATTTCTGTGTTTATCAAGGAAAACAGAATTCCAAAATTGTGACTGAACTAACTGGGTGGTACTTCCTGCGGTACACGCTAGGGACCTGCCTCCAGAGAGGCTGTCCATCATCTTGCTGTCATCTTAGGTGACTTAGGATGACATCTTTGAAGGCTTTAGACCTGCAAGAGGGTGATTCTGGTTCATGTAATATCTCAAACATCCCTAGCTCACCAGTGGAGATAAAGCCTGGGATTTACAGGATTACAACCTGCTCAAGCCTGCCCTGTTTGGTACTGATAGGGTCAGTACTTGGTCCCAGGCAGCTTGGGCTGGCTGCTTCTGCCTTCCCCTGTTGGCCTGTGACAGACATTCTTAATGACAGTTTGTAGGACCTGTGTGTGCAACAGTGGGCTAACACTTGATGTCTAAGAAACCATTATCTAACAGAAAAACTTCGAGTGCCATTTAGACAGGGAGAAAACCATAATATTTACATTCTGAATAAAATCAAATTAGGCCATCTCTACAGACCCAGAGACAGTGCTTGCTCTCAGAGTAGCTATCAGGAGTCAAAATTGCTTCAGCTTTCAGGGAGAAAGTTTTGGTGTGCAGCTTATTGTGACACGGGCAAAGCCAAGGTATTGAAAATAGAGCCTCTGCCCAGCCTCCTGACAGCACAGAGCCCAAAATAAATCTGACTGTAGAGCACTTCTTGGCAGGAATTAAAAAAGAAAAGCAAAAGCTCTTATAGCATATGGTACAAAGACTCTCTCCTGCCCTCCATCTGTGAGGTTGTTTGGGTTGGCTGGGCCTGCTAGCTTCCACTGGCACCTTTTGTGCTGTCATAAAACTAATTCCTTAAAATCCTGTCCCCTCAGAGAGCAGTTATAGGAATGACATGTTATCTTTGTCCAGAGTTAGCATTTAGAGTGGTGACATTTGCACCTCTGCCTGCTCCTCAGAGACAGCAGGCCATCTTAGAGAAGGGCCGGGGTGCTTTCCTGCCAAGCTGTGAGGATGTCTGTGCTGCTTGAGGACAGCAGCCAGAGTCAATGGCACCTTTTAACCACCTCGGCAAGCAGCAGGTAGTTAACTCCTTGCTCAGAGGACATGCCGACTGTGTCACCTGTCCAGGGCCATCCTCCTGATAATGGTGGAACTGACATGCAAAGTAAGGTCTGTCTTCCGTGTCACACTCACCTCACCCCAGAGTTCCTCTGTGTCGCCCTGGCTGCTCTAGAACTTGCTCCATAGACCAGGCTGGCCTTAAACTCCAGAGCCAGCTGCCTCTGCCTCCCAAGTGCTGGGATTAAAGGTGTGTGCCACCACTGCCTAGCATTCATAGGGTTCTTTGAAAATAGGTTTTTGTTTGTTTGTTTGTTTGTTTTTTGTTTTTTGTTTTTTGTTTTTTGTTTTTCGAGACAGGGTTTCTCTATGTAGCCCTGGCTGTCCTGCAACTCACTCTGTAGACCAGGCTGGCCTCGAACTCAGAAATCCGCCTGCCTCCGCCTCCCAAGTGCTGGGATTAAAGGCATGTACCACCACCGCCCGGCTGAAAATAGTTTTTAACCATGAGCTTTATCAAGGTGTGTCTGTAAGGCACTCAGCCTAATATTTGATATACATTGTACTAAGTTGGTAATTTAGTGGCCATATTGGGAAATTGGAGAGATTAGGTCAGGCATTCTCAGACTTTTATAGCAATCTTCCTCTTTTATTTTGGAAAGAGAGTCTCATGTAACCCAGAGGCTCCAAACTTCTAATCGTCCTGCCCTGAATCACCATGCCTGGATTAGCAGTGGTCTTGAGAACTACGGTCTTGTGAGAAATACCTTACTCTATTTCAAAGCCATGCTTTTAATTGACTGGATGCCTAACTAGGTCCCACCTCTTAAAGACACGCATTTCCCAGAATGCATCCTTGGAGTACAAAAGATGTCTGAACAGAACGAAGGAACTCATTTGATCCTCAGTCTTAAACCAGAAGGGTCTTTCTAGAATGCTCTTAAAGAAGCAACTTCAGGTAAAGTTTGATCTAGAAAGTCAGAACTGGTCCTGGAGGCCCACGTGCTGCTTTCTTCTCTGATTTGATTCTAGTGTGCCCTTCCTCCTTTATGAAGTTCAGCAGCCGCAGAGCCCACAGCCCTTGGCAGTGATACCCCAAGGAAAGGGGGCACTTGTTTTCCTTCCAGCATCCAGCCAATGACTCACTCTCATGGGATGTCCTGGATGGATGTTGTGGGCGTGGATGGTTGATATTGACCAGGAACTAAGCATGGGATGCCCTGTCAAACCTTATGGCAGCAGACAGGAGAGGTCTTTTCCCTGAATAGCTTGTGGGAACGTTCATAGGGGTTAGGCAGGTCTGCATGTTGTGGGATCTAATGTCAGCTGAAATGCATTTAGAATTCTGGGTTTGGGGTATGGTTATGGAGTACTTTTATAGCATGCTGACAGCCATGGCTTTAATTCTCAGCACTGTACAAACTGCATGTGGTGATGTGTGCCTGTAATCCCAGCACTTAGAAGGTGGAGACCATTGAAGCTCAAGGCCACCCTGGTTACTTAGTGAGTTTGAGGCTAGTCTTGGATACAAGAGACTGTCTCACAAAACACCTCTAAGACCCCTCCCCCTATTTTCTATGTTAAATCCCTTTCAATACAAGGACACTGATAAATGTGTTTCCCAAAGACCCGTGATGATCTAGTCAATGGAATGACACAATGGAATGCCTGCTAGAGGCAGAGAATGACAAACCATGGGAGAGACACGGGCAAAACTTTATCTCCTCTTTTCACACCCACCTCTTTTGTCTTACTAGACTGTACTCACAATGTGAGTTCTGGGACCCTGTGTGACTGGGCTGACCACATGTTCATAAAGTCATCACTGGATGAGTGAGTCTCTGTCCATGGCTGCTTTTCCTACCGACATTTTATTAAGTGATTATCTTGTCATGTCTGAGTTCCCAGGCCTTTCAAAGGCAAGAGTAGGTTTGTTGTAAGGGGAAAAAGTAAGTGCTGTAGCAACCATGGCAGGGAGGGGTGTGTGTGTGTGTGTGTGTGTGTGTGTGTGTGTGTGTGTGTATGCATATGTGTATAGTATGTGTGTGGTGTGGTGTGGTGTGGATGTATTGCATGTGTATGTGTTGTATGATGTGTATGTGTGCGTTTATGTGTGTTGTGTATGTGTGTGTATCTCTGTGTGTTTATATGTGTATGGTGGGTGTGTTTATTTGTGGCGTGTGTGTGTGTGTGTGTGTGTGTGTGTGTGTAGATGAGAAGCAGGCATGAGACAGACCTTCCAGTGATGTCTCTGTTGTAAACCCATATCTGCCATATCTGCGTATTGAGGAAGGTCCGCCCTGGACCTGACCTTCCGCCCATGCAGATTTCTTTGCCTGCGGCCATCCCTCCTAGGCACTCACCTAACACTTTGAGAAGCTCCTCCCTCCCTTTGTAGCCAAGAAGATGGGCAGCTCATCTGGTTCAGTACACTCCCCTAAGTGATCACACCCGCTCTTCTAGTAAGGGCCTTGGTTGAAATTGAGTGTATTTTATGTCCTTCCCACTCTCTGCTCAGCCTGGGCTCAGCACCATGGCTTGGATGATGTGAGAACCCCTCCAGCCACATGCCATCTCCACCACCTACTTGGATCTCCATTTCTTTTTGACATCTGAAGCCAGAATGCTAAGCATTCTCTTTCCACAAGTTGCTTTAAAGACACGTTTTATTGTGGCTCTGTGGCTAAATTTGCAAAGCAGCATATGTGTGTATTAATCTGTCAGTTCTGAGTCATGTGCTAGTTCTGTCCCCAGAATAGATGCCTCCAGAAAGGGACATATCTACAGCTTTCCCTGACCTCTGCTGGCACGTTTGTCCAGGCTAGTCTCCAGCATGGATAGGTTTGGGGAGCAGAATGACCTGGCCATCAGTCTGGCTGGCTGTCAGTCTGGCTGGCTGTGCAGTTCTTCCTTTTGGGCCTCAGTTTCCTTGCTATGAAATGAGGAAGAGCTATACCATCCTGCTTCACCATAAGGGGCTGAGGTGAGAGTCCTTGGCACAGCTAGTATGGCTCAGCTGTTCTCCTAGCCACGTACCAACCAGACCCAACTCTGCTTAGCATCTGAGATCAGACATGACTGGGTGTGCTTAGAGTATGGCGGGCAGGGACTAGGATATAGCTCAGTGGCAGAGTACCCCTAGCTTGTGTGAGGCCCTGGGTTCCACTAAAACCAAGATAAAACCTAGAGCCCTTTAGCCAGATGACAGGGCTGTGACTGTCAAATATGTCAGCTCTTTTTACTGGCTGGCTTTGTACATCTTACTAGTGTGTGACATCCCACTGAAGAACCTCCTAGGGATATAGTTTCATAAATGGATCTAGCTGTGGCTGGCTTTAATTTCACAAATTAAATACTTAGTTCCTCTTCGAAGCGTGTGTGTGTGTGTGTGTGTGTGTGTGTGTGTGTGTGTAACAGACCTGGCCCTGATTTTGTAGAAACAAGTAAGTTAGTGAATGTGAATAGGTTATCTATTTCTGCTGAAGACATCTGTCTAAAAATTAGTGCTTTCAGATAGTATCTTGCTATCTCATTGACTTGTGGCAGAATTGTCAAACCAGCATATGTGTGGATTGGTCTGAGTATGGAGTCTAATGCTAGTCCTCTGTGGGCCTCAGGTTTTTGCTAGCTACTTCTTGGTTCCTTGACACAGGATGACTGACAACAGAGCTGGCTCTGTTAGAGTGGAGAAGTGGAGCACTGTTGTGTGGAGAACACAGAAGCAAGTGCAAGAAGGAGGGCAATTCATTTCACAGTCTCTAAGTAGCGGCATCCCAGTGCCTTTGCCATTTGGCCCTGTGCTAGAATCAATGGGGAGAGGTCCTGCCCATGCTCCATACTCACAAGTGCAGGGTATGCACATCAGGAGGTGGAGGGATCACTGTGTTGTTTTAGCAGAGGCTTCCCCCCCAGGGAGGGAGAAGTGCTCTGGGTCAACACAACCTAGTGCTGGAAGAGTCTTCCTAAGCCAGGGTTTTTAGGGAGGTCCCTCTGCAGAGGACACTCAGAGAAGAAAGCAGATGGAATGGAGCATGAAGGGGCAGAGTCAAGGAAAGAACAGAAGGGTAGCAGTGTAGACTTTAGCCAGGTGACAGGGCTCAGCCTACATGGGTGAGCCTGTGGTAATGAAGTGTGCTGCCTATTCTGTGACAGGGCTGTCCTATGGAGGACTGAGTGTTATCATTGGGAGTTTCACTCTGTTTCATTTGTTTTTCTGTAAGGTTGGTTCTTGCCATTTACCCAGGCTGGCCTTGAACCTGTTGGCCCCCCTTCTTAGTTTCTGGAATGCTGGGATTACAGGTGTGTGCAACTGTGCCTGGCTTGGGGGGGGTTGCATTTATGTGGAACTGGAACTGGTCTTTCATGGAAGTGGACTTGACATAAAGCCATTTGTATGCAGTGTGAGGGGTTGGCTGCCCAGGGTTCACAGTGAGATGAGAATTGGTAGATGGCAGGGAGCTTACAGGGTGAAGATCAGGGCAAGGTGCAAGATGGTGGTAGGAGCCATTCTATAGCAGGAGTTAAAGGCAGGCCACTCATGTCCATTAGGAGGGGATGTGGAGGAAAGGGCATTGAAAGTGACAGGTCATATACACTAAAATGCTGGGGACAGGTCCTCTGTGGTCAAAGCATGGAATCTTGACAAGACAGAACAGCAGGCCCCTTGTTTCCATTATAGAGAGAAGAGGTAGAAAGTGCCTCAGGCACATCAGGCCACCATCTGAGACCCTAGAATGTTGGTGGTACATCTCTCTGATCTCAGGAAAGCTCAGAAGGTTCGTGACATATTTGAAAGCTCCAGGTTGCCTCTGCTGAAAAGCATTTCATTGGCTTTAGAGCTAATTCTGCTTCTGCCACATGCTCAGGGTGTCCAAGTGCCTGCATGGTCAGCAGCTGCTCTGGTGTGCCTCTTGTATGGCCGCTGTTGTGTTTCTTCTCACCTGCCCTCCTTTCTGTAGGCTGTTATAGCTACTGTCCCTAGAAATCCATGTACACAGTTATAACCTCTTCTTTATGACTCCCATCCCTCTCTGGCATGAACACCATCATCCTCTTTTACAAAGTGGAACTTCAGGTCCAGGAAATTTAGCTGGCTGTCCTGGATCTCAAAGTTGGGAATGAGGGGGTGGGTCTCCATGAGACCTATTTGCTTTCATGGCTTGTGTCTCTTCTTTTCCCACACACTTGCTTTTCTTTTCTTTTAACACAGTCTTTGGGTCTGGATCTGTCTGTGGTGTCCATTCTAACATCCCCCAAAGAAGATTCCGTAGGTCTGTAGAAAGACTGCACAATGGGCTTTTTGCTTTGTGTGGCCAAGCATCCTGGAGACAGGCCAAGCCACAATGTCCCAGCCACTTTTCCATGTTGTGATCTTTTCATGCTGCCTGCAGTGCCTGGCTTGCTGTTCATTCCGTGAATGAGTTCTGAGCACGGATGGTACCAGGCACCGTGTAAGCGTGTCACAGATGTGGTGTTGAACACAGCCAGAGCCCTAGTCTGTACAGGACCCTGCCTCATGGGAGACATTCTTATAGAAAGAGCTATAGATAGCCTATGGCACAGATGGTATTTCTCCTCTTGATTTTTGAGAAAAGGGTGCTCCTGGTGAGTGAAGACTCTCCACTGGGTATAGACTCTCCACTGTGTGTAGACATCCACTGGATGTAGAGTATCAATGTGTGTAGACCTTTCCCTGGGTGCAGCCCCTCCACTAGGTGTATGTTGTTACTGGATATAGGTCAACAACTGTGAAAGCAGCTTTGGAGTTCTGTTGATCGTGTATAGCACTTAAACATACCTTTAGGTCAAATCTGTTTCTGTTGTGTTCTACTGCTCTAAATGTGAAACCTGTGAGAATGGAGCTTCAAAATGAAGCAGGCTAAAGTCTCATGTAGTAGTCAACTTTACTCAGAGCATCAGCTAGTTTATACTCTGCCAGCCAGTTAAGAAGAGTCACCTGAATAAAGTGTCAATCACAGGGACAAGCCACATGTGGTAAAACATGTTTTATTCTCTTGAGGCATATGAATATAACAGTAGCGAGTTGTAATGAACAATCTGAAGCAATCTCACTCTTATCTGCTATACCTGGGAAAGGCACAAAAGCATAAGCCAGAAACAATTCCTTGTTTTTGAAAAAAAAAAAAATGACCGAGGTCACAAGACTTGTCTTTTCTTGGCGTTTTCTCACAAGCACTCAGGAATCTCCTCTCAGGACTCTATTCTAGGACCCTATTCTGTCATCTTCCCCTTTTTTGTTTTTTAATAGCAGGAGATCCAGAGCTGTTTTGAATTGAGATGTTGTAGATGAATCTAATTGTCATTTGATACATAAGTATCCTATAAGCAAGTAAATTACAGTATTAGAACAGTGAAAGCATTGTGCATAATGCTCGGCCACCAAGAACAGGGATCCAAACTAGGCCCAGTACTATTGGTTACATTATTATACTGATCATAAAAACCTAGAGAATGACCTTTATGGTCTCTTGTAGAATGTAAACCCATACCTTTCATAGGAATATAAATGTTATGATGTCCTATATAAATAGGAAGTGATTTAAATCCCAAGGAAAAACTAAACACAATCCTTTCTCCCGATGACTGAAACAGTCTCTTACAGTCCCACAGCCCATTCGTAAACGCAGAGTCATTAGTACAATAAGTTCTCCCATGGTTTGTGGGGCCTTAACATGACCCCCGGGTGGACAGACTTGACCTCTGATGTACTGGTTGTACCTCTTGTGTACTGGTTGGTTTGGCTTGTCAACTTGACACAAGTTAGAGTCGTCAGAGAGGAAGGAGCCTCAGTAGAGAAAATGCTCCCGTGAGACCCAGCTGTAAGGCATTCCTCAATTAGTGGTCAATAGGGGAGGGCCCAGCTCATGGTTGATGATGCCATTTCCTGAGCTGGTAGTCCTGGGTTTTATAAGAGAGCAGGCTGAACAACCAATGGGAAGCAAGCAGTAAGCGGCACCCCTCCATGGCCTCTGCATCAGCTCCTGCCTCCAGGTTCCTGCCCTGCTTGAGTTCCTGTACTGACTTCCTCCAGTGGTAGACTATGATCTGGAATTATAATAAGCTGAATAAACTCTTTCCTCCCCAACTTGGTTTTGGTCATGGTGTTTTGTCCCAGCAGAGGAAGCCTAAGACAGCTCGATGCCTCCTTTTGCCCTTTATCTGGAGGTTTGCTATCTTTCTGGTGACTCCCACTGTCTCCTCGTCCTCTGCCATTGTCCTTGATGGTCCTTGGCTATAGGAGCCAGAAAAGAATCCATAGTGTTTCAGAGGATCCATCTGTAATGACAGATGCATACCCCTTCCCAGTTTTCTTCTGGAGAAGTAAAAATAGTGCAGGTTACTGCATCAGCTTGCTTATTTCCTTCTGCAATAGGACCAGGGAGGTTAGTGTGTGCACAAATCTGAATTTATTGCCCGAAATAATCCTTCAACATAAGCAGAATCTGAAATGATATTTAAGAGACTATGAATTAACTATAATAGATGAACCAAAGCAGCCAGTACCACCTGCTGGGCTAGGGAAAAGGAAGTATTAATGGATTGAGTATCTGAACCATGAATCCCTCCTATACCATTAGTTTAGCCATCAATAAGATAAGAATCTGTCTGTGGAATGGGAGAAGGTTGGACAAATTTTATAGTGACAAATTCAGTTCATATGAGAAAATCCCATAGCTTCCCAGCTGGGTAATTATTTCCTCTCTTTCTGAGTGACTGGCGTTGCCACCCGAGGCCATGGTGATATCTGTGGTCTGTGGTCTGGGCTGCCTTTGGGGACTTGTCTGGTGTGTGGTCCTCCTGCAGGCAGGGGCTGTGTCTGTGCTGCTGCCAGACCTGTGTGGAAGCCCGTGCTCCATGCTGTTTGCTGACCGCAGAGAGCAAGGAGGTTACCTTTGCAGTGACATCAGTGGTTGCAAACAGAGTTGAGAAAGAGAGGGACATGGAAGACTTCTCTGACAAACCCTACCTCCTGCCCCCTGCCCCTAAAAGTATCAGCCTAATCAGGAAGCCTTCACATGTACATGGCCATTAGTGACATCAACATGGTCCCAGGCAGCGGGACATCTTTACATGCAAATTCCCATTGCCATGAGTATAGTTCAAGGTTTCTGGATTCTGAAGCATGATGAATATCGATCACTGAGACTTTCCTGGCTTCCTGATGTTGCCCGAGTCGGGGTGATCTTGCAGCCAGGCCTGCTATCTGGGGTCAGGACCCAAGGGAGCTGCAGGGTGATCTTGCAGCCAGGCCTGCTATCTGGGGTCAGGACCCAAGGGAGCTGCAGGGTGATCTTGCAGCCAGGCCCTCTATCTGGGGTCAGGACCCAAGGGAGCTGCAGGGTGATCTTGCAGCCAGGCCCGCTATCTGGGGTCAGGACCCAAGGGAGCTGCAGGGTGATCTTGCAGCCAGGCCCGCTATCTGGGGTCAGGACCCAAGGGAGCTGCAGGGTGATCTTGCAGCCAGGCCCGCTATCTGGGGTCAGGACCCAAGGGAGCTGCAGGGTGATCTTGCAGCCAGGCCTGCTATCTGGGGTCAGGACCCAAGGGAGCTGCAGGGTGATCTTGCAGCCAGGCCTGCTATCTGGGGTCAGGACCCAAGGGAGCTGCAGGGTGATCTTGCAGCCAGGCCTGCTATCTGGGGTCAGGACCCAAGGGAGCTGCAGGGTGATCTTGCAGCCAGGCCTGCTATCTGGGGTCAGGACCCAAGGGAGCTGCAGGGTGATCTTGCAGCCAGGCCTGCTATCTGGGGTCAGGACCCAAGGGAGCTGCAGGGTGATCTTGCAGCCAGGCCTGCTATCTGGGGTCAGGACCCAAGGGAGCTGCAGGGTGATCTTGCAGCCAGGCCTGCTATCTGGGGTCAGGACCCAAGGGAGCTGCAGGGTGATCTTGCAGCCAGGCCTGCTATCTGGGGTCAGGACCCAAGGGAGCTGCAGGGTGATCTTGCAGCCAGGCCTGCTATCTGGGGTCAGGACCCAAGGGAGCTGCAGGGTGATCTTGCAGCCAGGCCTGCTATCTGGGGTCAGGACCCAAGGGAGCTGCAGAGCACAGCACTCCTTGCCGCTCTCGATGCTGGCCGCCTGAGTGACATGGGGCATGCCTGTTGTCCTTGCAGCCTGTGGGCAGTGCCATGGCCCTGCCACCATGGTGAGCAGTAGTGGCAGCTCCACGCTGCAGCAGGCCTGCAGGCTGAGGACCAGTCATAGCATGTTCTTGCTGCGCTGTGCTCCCGTATGGTTCCCATCTCTCCTCCACACCCGTAGCTCGCCCTTCTCTCAAGCACGTAGCTCTGTCCCACCATCTTTCTTTCCAATATCCTGAGTCCACTTTTTAAAGGCATCTTCCCATAGCGTCTGCCTTTTCTTTTCTCCCCACCCCCCACTTGTTCCAGGGATACTGATGGCTCTACAGGACCTCCATGGCTCTCTTAGGCTCCTCAAAGCTGCTCCTAGGTCCTGTTGGCTGGGTGGCTGACGCCGTTTTCGGTCATAACCATGCTTTAGGTTTTCATCTTCAGTGGCGATGATGTGCTCCCAGATCTGGTTGTGCAGCACTGCCTCCTTACAGTCCAGAGCTTGTGCATAGAATAGGTGTTGGAGTTGACCTCCGTGAAGTGCTGGATCTCACTCTGGATGGCCCGGCCGCTGCACATGAACTCTTTTGCAGTGTTCTCTGACTCTGTAAATAGAACACATCTTCTACAGATTAAGAGCTGAGAATAGAACAGGGGAGATCAGGGTGTGGGTGTCTCTGAGGGGATCAGCACAGCAGGGTAGTGTTTTGTCTCTGGTAAAGTATATAGTGGTAGGGTGACCTTTTGTGAAGGAAGGTGCACATGCTGCTGAGGTAAAGGCCTGGTCAGTGCTTAAGTAGATAAGACTTCAGCCACGTTCTTAAGGCCCCATTGGTCAGGTATATCTCTGTTTTGCTGATGAAACAGAAGGGTCATGTCCTCACGTAGACAGAAAGAAGAGCTGGTCTTGGGCACAGGACACAGTCTACACATGTTCCAGATTTGAAGCCTGGCATTTGCACTTAGATTCCATGTTGGCTATTTGGAAAACCGCCCCATCTTGCCTTTCCAACGTGACGACCATGGAGCTTGGGCTGAGAGAGTTGTAGCTACTGACCGCATCCGAGCTGTGAAAGGGAAAATTATGCTCTTGTCTACAGAGCCTTGGTTCAATACATGTTTATTTAATGCTAATTGCAACTCTATCATGTGACTATGCACATGCTACTAATAGCTAGATGTAGAAATTGAGGCACACAGTGGTCACCCAGCATGTAACTGTCAGATGGGGCCATCCAGTTCCCTGTCAACCCTCAAAGCAGTGTCCCTTGCTGCTGCCTATGCTGGAGTGTGCTCTGCACTCTGTTCCTGTGTATAGGTGTCTGTGCCCACAGATTACAACCTACACAAATAAACCTACCCTCTTCTGCAGGTGCCAGCCTTCTTCACCGTAGTGGCTCTGCTCACATGTACACCAATGCTGTTTGGTATCAGGAAGGGACTCTCAGGGGAGAAAAGCAGTCTGATGTTCATAAAAGTTAATGTTTTTCATTTAGTATCTCTCGTTTGAAACTTAGGCCTAATTTATTGGGCTGTTGTTGAAATATTCAGGAGGTCTGTGTGTATTCCTTCCAAAGGAATATGATTAAAAATGCACAGCAGCCTCTCCCAACTTCTGGAAGACAGTCAAATATGACAAAGAGCCACATGATTTTAAAGTTTTCATCTTTTTATAAAGAGCCTGAGCTTTCCAGTGTCCTGCAAAATTAATGTGTAAGCAGTACTCAAGGGTGAAATGTTTTCTAGAGAAGTCCTGGAATTCAGGGGCATGTACACCTTACATAACACCCTGGGCCTGGTAACTCTTTCCCTAGAATAATAATCAGTAGTCCTAGGTGGACCCCATGCCTTATAGAAAGACCAGGTAGGAAGCACGCTGGGGAGTGGCCTGGGGTTAGAACTATCTCTGTAGGACAGCTCTTGTCCTGCCCTCAAGGCTCAGCTTATTGTCACATTCCCTGGACCCTTCCCCATACTAATGGACTACCTCTCTTCAATGCTTCCAACCTCAAAGCTTCTGCTGTGCCCTTGGCCACACTGCATGCCAGCACTCTTGAGTCAGGTTCTGATCCACTGAACCGGGCTTAGCATATATTTCCTTAGTAGACATTTGTTGACTGAAGACCTATGACTTCATGGCAGAATAAGTGAATGAGAAGATAATTCTAGAATGGAACAGCATGATACACTGGGCATCGCACTGCAAGGGAGTGGGTGAGAAGAGGTTCTGGGTCCTGCTTGCACGTATTCCTAAGCCATTGGTTCTGGCTTTCTTATGCCTCTCTGTTTACTGTTGGTGGAGCTGAAAGCCAGAATGTAGATGCCCGAAGAGAGAGAACAATGTGGCTGCTTCCTAAAGCCCATGCTGATGCTCAAGGCCCTCCTGTGCTTAAAGCCTTTGGACAGTGTCAGATATGATGAAACGGCCTTGGGAGTGTGCTTGAGTGACAGTGGTAGGGCTGGGCTCACCTTTGGGCTGGAGCAGACTGGAGCTGAGCAGCCCTGAGCTCAGCAGCCGAGCCAGGCATACAGAGGACACTATTAGTCTATCCACACTCAAACTGCAGAAATCCTTCAGTAGTGTCTTTTTTATTTCCTTGGGCTGTATGGAAGCAATGAGGTGGCAAGGGGGATGAGGGGAGATACATACCAGTTAGGGAAGGGCTGTGGCTGACCAGATGGGGGCCTGCATCCCTGCTTCTTCATCTGTATGTCCCCCCCACCACTGCCTTCCCCAGCAAAGCTATACTCAAAGTGCAGTTTATTTCCCTCCAAACTTTGTCCGTCCATCCGTCCGTCCATCCATCCATCTATCCATCCATCCATCCATCCATCCATCCATCCATCCATCCATCCATCCCTAATACCATTTCTGACCCCTTAGTAATAATAGCTGCTGGGCTGTAGCATTTGCTATATGTCAAAAATGGCAGGCTCCACAGAGGCAGACCCCCCCAGTCCCACATGGGGGTCCCGCTAGGACTTTTGATGATTATTCTAGGGAATGAGTTACCAGGCCCAGGGTGTTATATGTTTTGTGCATATAAGACACTGTTGCGTGGCAGCCCCTGAGGCCTCAGACATTACACTGGATGCCACTAGTGCTGCTCTTGCCTTATGGGACAGAAATCTGAGATCTGAAACCACACAGGTTTAGTGTCTACAGTAGTAGACACTAAGACCCATGTCACACAAAGCTTGCAAACAGGGTTAGGGCACCGTGCTGGGTAGCCAGTCATCATGCATGCCAGTAGACAATGCGCCTCCTGGACTGTTCACAGTCCTGATAGAGAGTGCAGAGGTCGCCCAGCCACAGTGTCCTTCCTTGTGGTTGCTTCTCAGGGCCCCAAGCCCTTACAAAGTGTATTCTTACTGGAACACTTTTGGGGGAGGGTCAGTAGAGGGGAAGGGAGAGCCCTTCTGTTAATTCAGCACGCGGTTTACTTAGCTCCACACAATGGTGGTAATTAGAACCCATTACAAGCATAAAACACCACATTCAGCCAGGCCTGTGAAAATGGGTCAAGAATTACTTTAAAAGCTGTGTCTGGACTTTCCTTTCAAAAGCTCTGCCAGCCATTCTGGGCTTGTTCATAAAGAGCTGCTATTGATTTCTAAGGATCCTGGGATGGTGTCGGCACTGCCGGGCCTCACCTCCTTCTCAGCACAGAAAGCCTTTTCAAGCCTGAGGAGCAGGTGGATCAGGAGGAGGAAGGGGAGAAGGCAAGGCTTCCATCAATAGCAGAAGCCCCTGGGCATGTCTCGGCTAGGCCCAGTCCTTTAACTGGTTCATCCACTCGGCAACTGACAGGCCCACTCTGGCGCTTAGCTCATTCTAAAGACTCCTTCACTCCATAAATACATATTGACCGTCCTTCAGGCTCAGTTACAAGTACCATGCTTCAGCTGGAGGCTCAGGGTCGGAGGGTCCTAAGGTGCTTGCCCAGGTTTAGTTTGGCTATGGGTCGAGGAGAGAAGCAGACCTGAGAGGGATAGAGGGCATTGGTCCTACAGAACCAGGGTACTGCTGGGTAACACTGGTGGATTTCTATCTGAAGAGAGTAGTGTTATGGTTTATATATGCTCAGCCCAGGGAGTGGCACTATAAGAAGGTGTGGCCTTGCTGGAGTAGGTGTGGCCTTGTTGGGAGTAGTTGTGACACTGTAGGTGAGACCGTACTCCTAGCTGCCTAGAAGCCAATATTCTTCAAGCAGCCTTCAGATAAGAAGGCTCCTTGCCTTCAGCTCCTCCTGTACCATGCTTGCCTGGTGCTGCCATTCTCCTACCTTGATGATAATGGACTGAACCTCTGAACCTGTAAGTCAGCCCCAATTAAATGTTGTTCTTGTAAGAGTTACCTTGTTCAC
Organism: Apodemus agrarius; assembly: GCA_964023405.1. NCBI lineage: Eukaryota > Metazoa > Chordata > Mammalia > Rodentia > Muridae > Apodemus > Apodemus agrarius. Next base: position 2,940,029 of record OZ030015.1, on the reverse strand, counting down.
AGCAGTAAAACCTTAACTAAAACAGGTAGCAATAGCCAGCATTTATGAACTAACCCCAACTGTAGCTTTCTGGAAGATTAACTGATTAACACCTATCAGGCCTTCTGAAACTTGTGTGGTTATTTCCCCGTTTTACAAACAAGACTAAAGGTCACAGCAAGTGAGGGGAGAGGACAGGGCAGGTCTAGTTGGAGCTGTGGATGGTTGTGTCGTGAGCTGTCCTGGCAGTCTGGGATGATGGTCCTTTGCCTACTGCAGACCCATGCAGCTGCATGGAGCCTCCTTCTTCTCTTGGGGCAAAAGGCCCTGAGGTCAGCACAGTGCTGTAGCTCCTGGCTGTTTTGGCTTGCTTTCTCTTGATCAGTTTCTCAGAAACCATGAGGAAAGTATGAGTCTTACCTGCTATTTTGCTATTATTTTGGGATGCTTGGATTTTGCACACCACCAGGCCTGGGTGTCCTCTGGGCTGAAAGAGGCTGCTTGTCACCTTTCGAGAGGCTTGCTTGTGGATTCCCCATAAGGCCAACATTGGGGACCTTGTGGTAGCAGTTCAGACAGGTAGTGACACTAACACCTTAGAGATCTCTGTCTGTCAAGTCCGTACAGCTCAGCCCACGCCCCTCCCATTTCAGTTGGGGCGTAAGGAGGAATAGATCTGCATTTCTCAGAATGGAACATACCCTGTAACCTGATCAATTTGGTCATGGGCTAGTGGAAAGACAAACTTGCATTCCATACCACGGACGGGGTAACTTTCTGCTATGCTTCAACTATCTCTGCAGCTTTCACTGCAGAAGCTGCCCAGACATGGGTTCAAATCTCCACCCTGCCTCTTCTGACCGTGACACTGAGGTGTATCACCTTGCAGTGGTCTTTTCTGTAAGGAATGGTTGCCTATCCTGTAGGAAGGGGCACTAGGTGCCTAAAGCCTCTCAGAGGCTGGAATACAGGTCTGCTGGGACAACTGGCACTGGCTAAGTTTATTTTAACTAGGCTGGTGCCCTGTTCTGCTCACAAAGAACTCCAGTTTCCCCAACAGCTATTGCAGACAGGACCAGAAGACACAGTATGTGAGGTTCACTTCAGATGGATTCTGAGGCTTCTGAGACATGTTCCTTGTTGTCACCAAAAGAGCTTCAGTTGCTACTGAAATTTGGGACTTGTCTTGATCTTAATCAAGAAGTATCTATTTTGCTACTTGAAGGCGGATAAGGCATTTACTTGAATGTGATGAGAACAGAGAACATCGTGGTATGAAAGGGAGCACCAGAGGCTTTTCTTACATTCATAACCCTTTGTGGTTTGTCAGGTAATTATGGGGCTTCTGGGATCCTCACAGATTTAAGCTCCCTCATAACCCTGTGTATTTGAAGATCATTGTCTTTGATGTTCCAACTTGAAGGAAACATTCAGCTTCCGGCAGCTCTGAAAGGGGCATCTTCCAGGCTCTCCCCTTTCCTCCAAAGTACAGTCACGATTCATCTGACCAAGAACCCAAGGAGACAGTTATGTCTCCTGCACTCCCGTGCTCCAGCATTCATGTACGGCCTTGCCAGCAGGTACTTAACACGGCAGTCTCCTTGTGAGGGATAGCGAGCCCCCAGACTGCAAGTTCTGGTTCCTTCTGTGGCACTTTCCATTTGACTTTGCTGACTCCTTCTCCATGTTTCTTGACTTACTATACAGAAGGCTCTCATGAACTGGGCATTTACCTTGCCTCAAAACTGCTGCCATGCCTGAGAATAGGTGTCTTCTCACAAAAGCACAGTGGGCCAATTAGGAGATAGTCTGAGTTTCCATTTAGTGATGATTAGTGTGAGGTGTGTAGGCCATTCTCTTTGTCTGTGGGGTGGCTTCCTAAGTGTCTTCATGTCTGTGGAGCAGAGGACTGCCAGGGTCTAGTGTTGTTAGTAAGGGGCCAAGAGTTAGAGATGGGGAGAGGGAGAGGGAACGTGGATTTTATCCTGGGCCTAGTAGACACACTGGGGGTATCAAGTAGCAGGTAAGGGTATATGACGGGCTGTCAGTCTGCTTGGAGCAGGTGGGAGGATGTCTGCTCTCCTAAATCCCTTCTTGTAGTTCCCTTGTGCTGTGGTAGATACAGTGCTGTCTGCTAGCCACACGTTCAGGACCTGGTGACTTCATGGGCTGCTTTTAGTTCTGTGACATTGGGATCTGTTTGTGACTTACATTACTTTTCTGAGATTCTCCAAGTCCTCAGAAGTTGCTTCTAGTTTGGAAATAGTTATTTGAGAATCAGTAAGTTCATGTGGCCTAGGTAAGGTGTAAGCTGTTTATCTGACTGTTATGCGTAAGAATATGCTTTATAAAGACTAACGTGAGCTAGAGAGCTCGCCTTCACAGATTGGCCTTGTAACAATGTACATCATAGCTTATTCCAATCAAGTTTTCTCTCTTCAGCTCCATTGACTCCTCACCCCACCATTCCCCAGTGAAGAGCAAATTTTGTCTGATGCCAACCACTACTGTGGCTGCAAAAGGGAGTCCAGGTTTGTCAGCTCACAGTGGACACACTGGAGCCCTGCGTGGTTTGATGTTGGAAGCATTTATGGAAAATTGTTGCAGCTCTGACTCCCGCAGCACCCTAGGAAACGATAGTGGCACCTTTCTGAGGCTGGAGTTCATGGGATCGTATTAGCAAGTCCATCAGCAGAGGTGCAGCAGCTGTGGACTTCCTGCAAAGCCCCAGGAGGTCACATGAGTTACATGTGGACAGTCTACAGGCATTGCAGTGATATTGTATGTGCTTTGTGAGAGTGACTTAAGCTTTTGTGAAGAATGGGGCAAGTGGAGAAATGACTTTCTGTAAGCGAAGAGATGCTGAGAGACTCACTGATGTCTCTGCCCCTGCTTTGCACACTGCACTGTTTGCAGGCAGCCCTGCTTTGCACACTGCACTGTTTGCAGGCATCCCTGCTTTGCACACTGCACTGTTTGCAGGCAGCCTTGCTTTGCACACTGCACTGTTTGCAGGCAGCCCTGCTTTGCACAGTGCACTGTTTGCAGGCAGCCCTGCTTTGCACACTGCACTGTTTGCAGGCATCCCTGCTTTGCACACTGCACTATTTGCAGGCATCCCTGCTTTGCACACTGCACTGTTTGCAGGCAGCCCTGCTTTGCACACTGCACTGTTTGCAGGCAGCCCTGCTTTGCACACTGCACTGTTTGCAGGCAGCCTTGCTGCCATTCGCACTTTGTACTTCATATTCATGGGGAGGTCGGCATGTTGGTGGATCCACGTTGGATCCACAGAGCAAGCAGATGGAAGCATCAAGTGAGCAGAATGTGTTCTCTGTTCTCTGCACAGAAGAGTCACAGAGTAGATAAATACACGCATGGGATACTAACAACCCCACCATGGAAGTGTTTCCTTCGTAACATTTTGTCTTTGTAATAAAAAGGGAAGCTCCCCTTTCTCCTTGATATGAGATCCACGTCATCACTTCAGTGCGCCCATACCTTCTGCCCAGGCTTTATAGATCTTTATAGATACTTTATCGATCATGTTAAATACCTGGGGCATCCTTATGTGCATCCTAATGTGTCGTAAATGCTGTGTGAATCCAGGAAGGGGAGGAGCCTGTTAGGAGGCAGCAGTCAGGCCAGGCGAGGCTGCTTGCAGAGGGTCTTCCTGAGGGCTCAGGGACTGCGTTACAACACCCTCTCATGGTTCACCAACTTGCACACTTGCGTGGCCTTGCACTGGCTACACACTGCCTGGCAGCACCTCTATCTTGGTTTCTTCAGGAACCAGCCAAATGTTGAGTAATTGAGTTTGGAAGCTTCTGCGGCTCACTGCAAGCTTGGCCAACTGCATGTGGGGCTGGCTCAGTCTCAGAGCACCCAGCCAGGGCTCTGACCTGCCGTCCAGCAACGAATTACACAGCCTGGAGCAGGCCCTTGAAGCTCCTGAGTTGAGAGTATGGGCTGTGGAAGGTGGGATGAGTCCGTATGCCCCTCAGAGCTTTCACAGGAAGCTGACTGAGAGCTTGGGAAGGATGTATTGTGATGCGGTGGAGTCAGTGGTGACTGGTGCTTGCTGAGGTGTGTGCTGCCACGGCTGGGAAGGGGCTCACTTGAACCCAGGGACTCAGTGAATGGAGTTGCATTTATTCCCATTGTACCACTAGCTGGGGCAGCATCGTCACCATTGACTGACTTATGTTTGCACTGCTAAGTATTGACCCCAATACCGCTACCACTGAGCTGCGTGCACCTCCAGCCCCAGCAGGAACTTTCTCAGCAAGCATAACTTAGACTACCAAACAAGGCAAACTTTGTACAAGTGTGGCTAAGGTGAAATGGTCCAACGTTGTCATCTTCTGACCATAAACGGCCAGATCCACCCAACTCAAGGAAGGCTGCATGCCACTGCTGTGTGCACAGTGCTGTGGTCCCTGGCTTCAGCACGGGCAGGGCCGCTCCTGACTGACCATATCCTCCTGCTTGCCTTTGTAGGTCGCCGAGATGCACGGGGAGCTGATTGAGTTCAACGAGCGTCTGCACAGGGCCCTGGTAGCCAAGGAGGCCCTAGTGTCGCAGATGAGGCAGGAGCTGATTGACCTCCGAGGCCCGGTGAGTGCTCCCCACCAGCGCGGGCCGAGCCCTGCCACTTGACTCTGCCTGCTCTCCCCGCGGGTCCACCAGGCTTCTGCCACCCAGAGGCCCACTTCTGAGTTGGTTCATTCCTGCTGGGGTCGGTGACCTAGGAAGGTGCAGGAACCAGACAAGTACACACCCTTGTTGCACCGTGCAGTCATACAGGCACATTCCGTGTTCCTTCCACAGTGCTGTGCTCTCAACTGACTTAGAGCCTTCCTCTGTGTGTCTGTGCTCTGCTGCACGGACAGACTTCCACAGTGAGGAGACAGGCTTGGGTTTGTGTTCTTGTTCCCATGTGCTCTGCTGGTTCGGATCTTTTCATTGCTTATCTTTGGTTGTTTTTGTTGAGTGGTTTGGTGAGGAGCATCTGTATAGGACATGTCATAGGGCTTTGTATGTAGCCTACTGACATTTTTGCTCGTGCAATTGTTTGTTGTTGTGGGGCTGACTTATGAATCCCTGCTCTGTTTTTTTTTTTTTTTAAACCAGAGGGTGCTAATTCCAACTAGAGAGGATCTGCAGACTGTTCCACATCCCATACCTCCTTCCCTCCCCCCTGTTTCCACATGAATGTCACTACCCCCACCCCACCTAACCTCTAAACTCCCTGGGCCCTCCAGTCTCTTGATGGTTAGGTACATCATCTCTGAATAAACACAGACCCAGAAGTCCTCTACTGTATGTCTGTTGGGGGCCTCATACCAGCTGGCGTATGCTGCCTGTTTGGTGGTCTAGTGTTTGAGACATCTCGGAGGTCCAGATTAATTGAGACTGCTAGTCCTCCTATAGGGTCACCCTCAGCTTCATTCAGCCTTTCCTTATTCAGCAGCAGGGGTCAGCTGCTTCTGTCCATTGGTTGGGTGCAAATACCTGCATCTGATTCTTTCAGCTGCTTTTTGGGTCGTCCAGAGTCCTGTCATGCTAGGTCCCTTTTTGTGAGCGCTTCCATAGCCTCAGTAATAGTGTCAGACTTTGGGATCTTCTCTTGAGCTGGATCCCACTTTGAGCTTGTTACTGGACCTTCTATTCCTCAGGCTCCTGTCCGTTTCCATCCCTGTGATTCTTTTAGACAGGAACAACTATGGGTCAGAGTTATGGCTGTGGGATGGCCCCCTCTCCATTTGATGCCCTGTCTTCCTGCTGGAGGTGGGCTCTATAAGTTCCCTCTCCCTACTGTCAGGCAGTTCATCTAAGGTCCCTCCCTTTTAGTCCTGAGAGTCTCCTACCTCCCTGATCTCTGGTTCATTCTGGAGGGTCCCCCCAACCTCCTATCTCCCCAGGTTTAGCAAGCTCAAGTGCCCAAGTGAGGACATCTCAGTTCCACTTGGGAGGGGGAAGAAAGCAATCACAAGTGAGGAGGGAGGGAGGGACCTGGCAGGGAAAGTAGCTGGGGCTGGGGAGAGGGGAGATGGGAGAGGGACTTACAGTATCAGTATTCAGATGTCCAATTATCCCATTTTTAAATAGGTTCCTAAAACTGGGATCCACATGAGGCACATGCTTTATAATTCACTGATTGTCTCTTAGGTTTTTCCCTCACAATTTAAAAATGAAGGTAAAAGTGCCCACCTTATTCCAGCCCTCTTAGCAGACAGCTCCGCCGTGTGTCCCTGTGCTCTGCAGCTGTTCCCGCCATGATGCCTGCCATGCCTCTCTGGAGACCGACCAACTCTCCACCTGCAGCAAAACACCGATCCTTTCTCCTTCCCTCACCCTTGGCCGTCCACCATCCCGCCTTTGGGAATCTGGCTTTTTCTTACATTTTGTCTGTTGGGTCCGCCCTCCTCTCTCTCCCTTGTAGTTGATGGACAATGCTGGGTTGTTTCCATCTTGGAGTTTTACACTGGCTTCCCTGATGGCATCGCAGGATGTTGCTGTGGCTTACCCCTCCTGTTTTCATTTTCCTTAAGCTGTTATCTGAGTCTAGATGTGTGGGGTTGGTTTCGTTTCACTGACGGCGTGATTCTGGTTGGACTGTTTCCTGTCAGCTGTCCCACAAACTCTGTTGTCTCTTTCTTCATGATGGTGGCACCCATCTCTTGCCACCCCCAGGCTGGTGGTTCTGGGTCTCCGTCGGTTAGTAGCTCCTCTTCTCGATGCTTCTGTAGTGCTGTGAGTAGGAAGAGCAGTGGGTGGTGAGTCTAGACGTCCAGATGCTGACCACCGCCTCCCGTGAATAGAGCAGGTCCTCGGATGCTCCTGTTTCTGTGTCTAGCTCGGAGTGTTCCAGCTTTCAGGGGTGGCTGAAGAGGGGACCATGAGCAGACAGGAAGTGCCCTTGTGTGTCCTTTATGCTGAAACAGTAGATGGCTGGTGTCACTGTGGGTTCTTTCACAGAGAGCTACTTTCACACGTCCTTCTCATTGTGACGGATGGAGACTGTACAGATTCTAACTGCTGATCCCAGGAGCTGGCAGAAACTGATTGCTTGTTGCTTACTGCCTGTCTTAGGGTTTCCATTGCTGTGACGAGACACCATGGCCAAAGCAACTCTTATAAAGGACATTTAGTTGGGGCTGGCTTACAGGTTCAGAGGTTCAATCAATTATCAATTAAGGTGGGGGCATGGCAGCGTCCGGGCAGACATGGTGCAGGCAGAGCCGAGAGTTCTACATTTTGACCTGAAGGCCACCAGAAGACTGGCTTCTTCAGGCATCCAGGAGGGCCCTTCCACACTGGATGGGCACTAGGACCCCTCAAATTACACACTTCCTCCAACAAGGCCACACCTCCTCCTAATAGTGCCACTTCCCATGGACCAGTCGTGACCATCATACAACAGAAGACATGACAGGCGTACAGGGAGAAGGGGCGGGACTCCATCTGATCTTAGAGACTGGATTTTGTTTAACAGTTAAAAATGCCAACCTTTTGGACTCTTTAAAACAAACAAACAAACTTATTTTACAATGTAGGTCACTTTCTCCTTACTTTGTTACAATACCTGGTGGGCTAGGGAGACCGCTTGGTGGTTAAGAGCGCTTGCTGCTCCTGCGGAGGCCTCAAACTTTGTTTCTAAAATCCACGTAGTGGTTTACAAACACCCGTAGCTCCAGTTCCAGGGAATCTGGTGCTTTGGACCTTTGAGGGCAACAAACATGTTCATAGTGTGTATGCAACCCATATGGGCAAAACGCTTATCCATGTGCACTAAAATAGCAAATCTAAAGTAACCTGCATGGAGTAGCTGAGAGGAGGAAAGAACGTTCTGTGTGTGCCTCACAGCTGAAGGGGTAGGTTCATCATGGCGGCACAGGGAGGGCCGTGGCTGAGGCGGAGTGAGCCTGAGGCGGCTGGTTACATGGTGTGGGCAGTCAAGGAGAGAGGCTGAGCTATAAGCCCAAGCTCCCTCTCTCACCCAGTGACCTCCCCGCTCCTGCCAGACTCCACAGTCCCAGAGCTTCTCCAAGCAGCCAGGGACCGACTGCTCCCACACGCGGGCCTCCGTAGCTCTCACGGACTCAAGCATCCACACACAGGCCTCCGTAGCTCTCACGGACTCAAGCATCAGGATGCTTCCCCTTCGGTCCACACACTTCAGTTCCTGCTCTGGCCAAGCAGCCTCTGAGGAGCCTCGGCCTGGGCACAACTCTCTGGGTGGTGTAGACACTCACGGGCTCGGGTGTGGCTCAGAGGTCCCTTGGAGTTAGAAGGGGCTCTTTGGAAGCATCAACTCAGAGAAGGCAGACGTTGCTGAAAGCGGAAGAGTGAGTCCTGTGTGTGAGGAGGACTCTGATGGAAAAGGCGGCCCCGTAGCTTGTGTTTGCCTCAGGACCTTCCAGAGTGCTCACCACAAACCTGGCCGCACACAGTGTTCCCAGAAGTCCCTTCTCCAGGGACAGGGTTTCTAGGAAGGAATTCACAACTCTTTTCTGAGAAAGGCAGTGGAAGAGCTCTGAAAGTTCCTCACGCTGCGCTGCAAGTCCCCATACATTCCCTACAGGCTCGTCAGAGGCTGCTGGGCCCCAGGAGCATGGCCTGGCCATGAGTTGTGGGGCCCAAGAAAAAGAGACCTCATGTGTAACCCCAGGTCATCGGGATAAAATACGGTGGACACCCCTTGCCAGGCCCTCCTGCCGCAGTCTCTGTCATCTCCTGGGGAGTTTGTCCGACATTGATTCCTAGGCCCCTGGGACCCCACTGACCAGTCTGGCAGTGAAGAGTTCACCGAGCTCATTCTGCTTCTCCCCTGCTCTCCCTCCCCTCTGCTCCCCCTTTCTCCTCCCATGCCCTGGCTTCCTCTCTCCTCACTGCTTCAGTCTGTGTGCTTCTCTCCCTACATCACCTCTGCTTCCCTTTTCTGTCCCTGTTCTCCGCCGTGGCTGTTCCTCGGTCTCTGTCTTCATCTTCCTCTGTGTGTCTGTCTGTGCTCACCTCTCTGGCTCTGCCATCTGTCTGTCTATCTCTCCCTTTGCAGGAGTACCCTAGGCCCCTTGCCTAGCCCATCCTTTTTGGCCTCCTCCTCCTCCTCCTCATTGACGCCTACTTAATACACTTTCACAAGGTGCTGTGGTACAGCAGGGATTTCTGTTTAACTGAAAACCCATATGTCCTTCCTCTTGAGATTAATTTCAGCAGTGTGTGTGTGCTTGTATGTGGTGTGTGTGGTATGTATGTGCATGTGTGTTTATACATCTGTGTCTGTGGTGTGTGTCTGTGTGTGTGTGTGTGGTGTGTATGTATGTGTATATGGAGTGTTTGTATGTGTTTTGTATATATGGTGTGTATGTAGAGTGTATGTGTGTGTATGGTAGCAGGATGTGTGTATTTGTGGTGTGTGTGTGTGTATGTGTGTGTGTGTGTATGGTAGCAGGGTGTGTGTATTTTGGTGTGTGTGTGTGTGTGTGTGTGTGTGTATGGTAGCAGGGTGTGTGTATTTGTGGTGTGTGTGTGTGTGTGTGTGTGTGTGTATGGTAGCAGGGTGTGTGTATTTGTGGTGTGTGTGTGTGTGTGTGTGTGTGTATGGTAGCAGGGTGTGTGTATTTGTGGTGTGTGTGTGTGTGTGTATGGTAGCAGGGTGTGTGTATTTGTGGTGTGTGTATGTGTGTGTGTATGGTAGCAGGGTGTGTGTATTTGTGGTGTGTGTGTGTGTGTGTGTGTGTATGGTAGCAGAGTGTGTGTATTTGTGGTGTGTGTGTGTGTGTGTGTGTGTGTGTGTCGGTGGGGTGTGCCGGTGGAGGGTATGGTTTCCTGAGTGTGTGGTAAGCCCTCCCCGGATGCTCCCGTGCCCATCCCTGTGACTAGCTGGGGCCCTTACCTAAGTGCTTGTGGCCTTTGTGTGGCAGTTACTGTTGTTCTGACTCACCCCTTCATGTCTGCACCCCCTTTCCCCTGTGGACTGGGAGCTTTTGTGTGATAAGCACTATGTCTTCATGAGCATCTTCTCAGAGCCTGGAGCATGTATCATGTGGATGTGAGCACACATCTATGGTAGCTATGGTAACATCACTAACCAGGGCCTTCCATTGTCCTGAGAAGTGACTTCCCATCCTGCCACATCACGGACTTTGATAATCTCTACTGTGCAAAGCCCTAGTTTGCACAGAGCATTCCCCCCACTGTTGAGATGTCCATCTGATTCCAGAGAAAGATGATAAAAATCCAGAGATGAGAGAGACGGTGGACCCATCCCACAGTGTGTAATAAGGTCCACTTCAAAATGGGCCTGTTTCTTCTTTAAAATCTTCAGAGGGACTGACTATTAGGGACAGTCAGTCCCTCTGCTGCTTAAGGACAGAAGCTTAATAAGAAATGCACTTTTTGGCTTGGTGGCAGTTGGCAAATCGCTAATGATATAGTGCCAACTTGTCTGCTGCTGTCCCTCGAAGCTCTGAACAGCACATCTAGGTTATAAGAGGCTTTTGAATTCTGTGCTTGGGCACGTGTGTTTTAGCCATCTGCTGCTGTGCAGATTATTCTGAACAATGCTGTTAAGAAAGGCTTCTAAAAGGGTATCCCACATAGAAGCTTAAAGCTTAACACAGAAACATTAGTTTTTGGCCCAAAATTATCTTGAGAAATGCTTGCAGGACCCTCTCTAAATTTCTCCATTTGAGGGGAAAAAGCCCCTTCTTAGGTATGGCTTCGTTCACCAAGGGATCATCCTGCCTTAGCCCTTCTTCTCCTGAAGCCTGTGTTCAAACTCTCACTTCCAGCGCGTGCTTATCAAGCACAGGGGTTGGTTGTTGATGAGTGGTGGCAGGTGTGTGGGTTCGGGCCACTTCAGATAGTGTGTATAGAACCTTGGAAATGTATTTCCATTGTGATCGGAGTCATGTGTCTGCTGGCAAGGTGTGCAGCCACAGAGCTGTGCAGCTCTGCGCTCGGTCACGTCCTCAGCTGAGACTGAAGGCTGGAATTCTTGCCCTGGTTTATGCTACGGCCTTTCGCTCGCGGTCTCCAGTGGCTGCTCTGCATGGAGTGGGGGTTAACTCCAGACCATGTACTGTCTGCTGTGCATCTGTCTGCTTTGACTGTGCCGTTGCTTGTCATGGACACCAAGATGATTTTATCACCCAAAGCTTGGATACTAAAGAATAAAATAAAATATGCCAGCCAAGCACTGGAGACCTATCTTCTTGTTCGGGGATTTTGATAAACTTAAAAAGATCCCAGCTTGTCTTATTTTTATTCTTTTTTTTCCTGACTAAGTGGTGTTCTTTATTTCTACTGTTGAGGAATATCACTGCTGTTGCTAGCATGAATATGATGCCCAAGTCCAAGCTGCCCCACCCACCCTATAAGAGCCAAGCTTGCAGCCAGTGCTTGCTGCCCATGTCCTCTAGGGTATAGATATTTTCTTACTGGGCTATATGCATGTCTCTGTGTATTTGTGTGCATGTGCATGTGTTTGTGTGACAGGCTTGATTCAAGAGCAGTGGAAGGGAAGCATTCTCACTGAGCTGTATCCGCAGTCCGCTGTGTATGTTTCATTCTGAGACAGGGTCTCACAGCGTTGCTTAGCTTGCCTAGAGCTTGCTTTGGAGTCCAGCTAGCCTGGAACTTGTGCTCACCATGTCTTAGCCTCCCAAGGAAGTGGAGTTATAGGTTTGACCAGAAAGCCTGGGTTAATTGCCTTTTGTTAGCTTAAGGCTTTATTAAAAAGTATTTATGAATACTTGAAGATGGAAAATTATAGTCACAGGGTATGATCATGGTACTTATATTCCATAATTTTTTTCTGGAGACTTGATTAATTTTGAAATGTGAAGTGGTTGGAGTTGTGATGCGCCATGTGTGTTTCTGTACAGGAAGTAACTGGGAAGCCATATATTAGGTTTGTTCAAACTACGCTGGTAGCTACCAAGGCAGGGCTGCTGACTCCCGGCACTCTCGCTGGTAGCTGCCAAGGCAGGGCCGCTGACTCCCGGCACTCTTGCATGGCTCTACCACCTGCTCTTGCTGTTCCTGTTTGCAAAGCTTTACTTTTCAACCCTTGTGTCTTTTAAAACACTTTCAGATTTTTCCAACTAGCACAATATAAAAAACATATTCTGAAAGAGTTTTAATAATTTGGAGGGCAGAACATAGATTCCTCTCTTCCTGTGCCCTTGCTGTGGGAGCTTCAGTACACATACTTCTGGATGTCTTTCATGCATATACATTGCACAGACTTAAGTGTACATGCATATAAGATACGCTTGCCTATTTTTAACATCTGTGGGGTAATTGTGCTGTTAGGCTGTTCTGAAACTTCCCTGTCTCCATTCATTATTAGTATGTGCTAGCGGCTTCATCTCTTGCTTTCTGAGCATCCTCTGAGGTCTGAGCCCACCCTCCGAGACAGACCTCAGTGGCTAGAGCTGCCTCGTTTGGCTTCGTTCCCGCATGGCTTCTTACACACACACTAGTTTCATCGTGAAATCTTTTTGCTTCCCTGGGAGATAAAGAAACCCTTAAAAGTAGGATGATGCCCACACCCTGCTACAATTAATGACAGTGCCCACTAACCATGCTGTGCTCCATGCCACATGCTAAGTGCTGTAATGTATTAGCAATCCTGTGAGACAGACAGGAAGGCCAGGGGAGTTAGGTGCCCATGACTACCAAGTGAGGGAACCAACAGGTCTCTAGGCTTTCCAGAGCTGACCTCATCTTTAGATAAAATTAGTGCCAGCCACCAGGGAGAGTGAGGTGAGCTTTAAGTTTACAGAGGTTGCCTTCAGATCAGCCATGTGGGAGGTCACAGCCCTGTGTGCATGCCCTGCTCTCACGGTGGATTCTCCTCGTGACACTTGTCGTCACTCAGCACAGAATTGGTTGTCTCTTCTCCATTTGTTTCTTCTCTGCTTGGCTGAGCTCCCAGCACCTGCTATGGGCTATTAAATATTTATTGAACAAGCGACTATTAGTTTCTACTTCTTACCAAGCATCCTTACTCTGTATGCCCAGAACACCTCACTGAATTTGACGGACACTCAGGATTCTAGCCCAGCTCTGTGTATCAGTCTCAAGCTGACCTGTTCCTCTTGTCATTTTTTTTTGTTGTTTGTTTGTTTGTTTACCTTGCTGTCAAGTGTAAGGAGCTATTGCAGCAAGTATTGCCCAGCCCTGATTTCTTTGATACCTAAATCAAAACTATTTCTAATTTGGGTAAGAAGTTGTCCATCAGTCATAGAAGAACTTGAACGTTTTGTAGTGGCTTTCCGAAAACCCGTAGCTCAGTACAGGAGCCTGTGGAGGAGGAAGGCTGGAAAATGGAAACTGCTCAGCCTCTGATCTTGACATCAAGAACACATGCCAAGGCTGCCCCAAAAGCTACAGGTTAGCTGGCATGATGAAGGATTCTGGGTCTCAGACTCTGAGGCATGCCATCTGATGTCAAGAATTTCTCTCTTCTATCCTGGGTAGCATGACTGGACGCAGGATCCATGATTTACTTTCCTCAGACTCAGTTTTCACGTCTGTAAATGGGGTCTAATGTGTTAGGGAAGGCTGTGTTGTGCTATAGTAACAAATAGTCCGAATATGTCACGATGAGAAACCGCTGTTTCTGTCTCCATCATGTTCCTTGTCCTTCATGGGTAGCAGGGACTGTGCTACATGGTTTCCATACTCCTTGACCCAGACCTAGACTAGCTCAAGAAACAAGAGATACTGTCTCTCAAAACTTCCACCCAGAAATGGAATGTATCATTAGTAAAGCAAGCCCTCTGAAGTCCGAGAAGGGAGGGCAGAATTACTAAGGAGTATTTCCAGGCCTCCAGGGGTGGTGTGTACCTCCTGAGGGTGTGGTTGGAGAATCCAGTTAGATGGCGTGCTAAGTGCTTGGTTCTTTGGCACTGGGCCATGGTACTGGTGTCAGCAGGAATGGTGCTTAGTAGGGAATTAAGGCTTGTTTTGTTGGTCTGCTTGTGCTGTACACATGAGCTGTGCCTCTCAGTTACCTGCATAGTAGGACCTGGGCTGGAAGAGTCAAGGCAGATGTGGTCTGTCTTGAAAGAGTGCTCTCCTTAGAAGGAGGGCTGAGTGCTTTCCTTTGGGATTTGTTTTCAGGTCTTGGCCTTGATGTGAAAACTTACAGACTGATATAAAATAGAATGTAAGCATGGAGGGCTCTCTGGATCTGTGGTGTCCGTATTACTTAGAATGCCTCCAACGGAAGACCAAGAGAAAGCAGCCTAGACAGGCCTCAGTAAAGCCAGCCACCGAGCTTTAGATAAGTACGAACTGTGGAGTCCGTGTCATGAAATAGCCCATCTGTACATCTTCCTGTCTCACTGTCCCCTGCCACAACTGTCTTATCCTTCTCCAGGAACAGCCTAGTGTATCACTGAAAGAGTGTATCTCAGCAGAGTTGGCTTAGCTCACTGCACCACCTAGAACTAATCTGCATGGCCAGAGCAGGCCGCACTGGCTAGCTTGAATTATTTGGTGTCCCTCCATGGGTTAAATCAGCCATTGGGATGGTGTCCCAGGAGACAAGTGGATGCCAAGCGCAGGCAACAATAGTGGCCCCTGTTCCTGCGTCTTCCTCTCCTCATATGGGCGCTCTGACTAGCACAGTGCCTGCCTGCTGACGCTCAGCCGCTAGACGAGACGCGAGGGTAGAGACAGGCCGCTGTCTAGCAGAGCTGCTTTCTGCTGCTTTGACTTGTCTCAAAAAACACCTTGCATAACAATCACCAAGTTCAAAAGTGGGGTGTGTCACACTTGGAGAGGTGGAATTATCAAGGGGCTGTTAAACATCACCGTGCAGCCATCTTTAGCAGACCTCACTTTCTGTTTGTTGACAAAAGAGATAAAAAATTAGGTCAGTTTCTTCCTGGAAGGGACATTATTTGTTAAATCTGCAAAAATTGTTTTTACACATAAGGTCACATTGATAAGTTTTGAGTTTTCTGATGTAGATGTATTCTTTTTGCGGCAACATTCAACAACCCTCTGTAGCTATTTCAGAAGAAAAGAACCCATTAAGAATGTGTGTGTGTGTGTATACACATATATATGTATGTATTCATCTTCTCAAAACAAACCACCAGACTTAAATTAGATATCTTCTTGGCCACCACTCTTGTCTCCATGCAGAATATCTGTCCCAGTGAGCTTAGTGCTTCTTCTAGGCCTTACCCTAAGATTAGAAGGATATTTGTGATTGTGGAGCGTCATCCTGCCGGCAGATGCCACTGTGTGTCTTGTCGTCTACATGAGCATCAGGTGTGTGGTCCCATGGTCATCTTCTTCCCTTGGGATGTCAGGCGCTGCTGCACACCAGGCAGGGACAGAGCAGAGCAGAGCTGAGTTCAGGTACTGGTGCGCACTGGGTGGGGAAGGATGATGCAAAATCTAGAATAGGTAGGTCAGCAGGGTCCTGGCCCAGCAGTGCAGGCTGGGGAGGGAGGATCGGCTCTGAAGATGTCAGCATTGCCGCTCTCTTAGACGATATGCATTGAAACGGCTTGTGCACACACGCTTGCTTCGGAGTGAATCAAGGGCTATATACCTGGCGGGAAGTATTACAAAGGAACCTGCCAGCTCTCTGCGCTCCTGCTTCTGTCACCCCACAACTCACCAGCGGGGCTGGACCGCACTCCCAGTGCCCCTCTCCAGCTAGCCCATGCCCCCCACCCCGGGGTGTCTGGCTCGATTATCTCTGGAGCTGATAGTTCCTTCTCTGCTACCATTGGTCCCACATTCCAGTAACCACGTGAAGTGAAACTCTTGAACCTTATAATCAGATTTATGTGTCAACAAAATCACAATTTACAATATGCCAATATAATAATTTCAGAACTAATTGATAAGGATGAAAGCTTTATACCAATTATTCTAACTTTATGATATCGTAACTACCTGTGGCTGGTTAAATCCACACTGGTTTACGTCTGCCTCCATTTTGCCTTCTTCTCTCTCCGCCTCCCTTTTCCCTGTCTAACCACAGGCCTCCTGCAGTCCTAATATAATTGGACAGGGAAGATCCTGCAACATATATATGAATATGAGCCTTGGAGAGTGGGAAGGGTGTTGCTAGGGTGAAGTTTCATTGGCTGAAATACCTCATTTGCATGGAGAGGCATCCCAAGTTGAGTCTGGCTTGTGTGAGGCCACCCTTCCTGACAGAGATCTGATTCCAGCTTAGGACTGGGTATAAAATTTTGGGGATAAGTGCCAATAACAGGGGAGTGTGTGGGTTTGTGATATTATTGCTGACTCTCAGAATGTGTGGCTGATCCCAAGGCCATACCTCTGGGTCCGAGTCCTTGATGCAGCAGGTGACTTCACCCCTGAGCGGTGACAACTGGAAAGAGCAATGTCTGCTGCTTGTGAGACCAGCTCTGTCCTGCGCTCAGCAGGTGGTTCTCATCCCACACCAGCTGTGTCCTGCGCTCAGCAGGTGGTTCTCATCCCACACCAGCTGTGTCCTGCGCTCAGCAGGTGGTTCTCATCCCCACACCAGCTGTGTCCTGCGCTCAGCAGGCGGTTCTCATCCCCACACCAGCTCTGTCCTGCGCTCAGCAGGTGGTTCTCATCCCCACACCAGCTGTGTCCTGCGCTCAGCAGGCGGTTCTCATCCCACACCAGCTGTGTCCTGCGCTCAGCAGGCGGTTCTCATCCCACACCAGCTGTGTCCTGCGCTCAGCAGGCGGTTCTCATCCCCACACCAGCTGTGTCCTGCGCTCAGCAGGTGGTTCTCATCCCACACCAGCTGTGTCCTGCGCTCAGCAGGCGGTTCTCATCCCACACCAGCTGTGTCCTGCGCTCAGCAGGGGGTTCTCATCTCCACACCAGCTGTGTCCTGCGCTCAGCAGGCAGTTCTCATCCCACACCAGCTGTGTCCTGCGCTCAGCAGGCAGTTCTCATCCCACACCAGCTGTGTCCTGCGCTCAGCAGGCAGTTCTCATCCCACACCAGCTGTGTCCTGCGCTCAGCAGGCGGTTCTCATCCCACACCAGCTGTGTCCTGCGCTCAGCAGGCGGTTCTCATCCCACACCAGCTGTGTCCTGCGCTCAGCAGGGGGTTCTCATCCCACACCAGCTGTGTCCTGCGCTCAGCAGGCGGTTCTCATCCCACACCAGCTGTGTCCTGCGCTCAGCAGGCAGTTCTCATCCCACACCAGCTGTGTCCTGCACTCAGCAGGGGGTTCTCATCCCACACCAGCTCTGTCCTGCGCTCAGCAGGGGGTTCTCATCCCACACCAGCTCTGTCCTGCACTCAGCAGGCGGTTCTCATCCCACACCAGCTGTGTCCTGCGCTCAGCAGGGAGTTCTCATCCCACACCAGCTGTGTCCTGCGCTCAGCAGGCGGTTCTCATCCCACACCAGCTGTGTCCTGCGCTCAGCAGGGAGTTCTCATCCCACACCAGCTCTGTCCTGCGCTCAGCAGGGAGTTCTCATCCCACACCAGCTCTGTCCTGCGCTCAGCAGGCGGTTCTCATCCCACACCAGCTGTGTCCTGCGCTCAGCAGGCGGTTCTCATCCCACACCAGCTGTGTCCTGCGCTCAGCAGGCGGTTCTCATCCCACACCAGCTGTGTCCTGCGCTCAGCAGGGGGTTCTCATCCCACACCAGCTCTGTCCTGCGCTCAGCAGGGGGTTCTCATCCCACACCAGCTGTGTCCTGCGCTCAGCAGGGGGTTCTCATCCCACACCAGCTGTGTCCTGCGCTCAGCAGGCGGTTCTCATCCCACACCAGCTCTGTCCTGCGCTCAGCAGGGGGTTCTCATCCCACACCAGCTCTGTCCTGCGCTCAGCAGGGAGTTCTCATCCCACACCAGCTCTGTCCTGCGCTCAGCAGGGAGTTCTCATCCCACACCAGCTCTGTCCTGCGCTCAGCAGGGAGTTCTCATCCCCACACCAGCTGTGTCCTGCGCTCAGCAGGCGGTTCTCATCCCCACACCAGCTGTGTCCTGCGCTCAGCAGGTGGTTCTCATCCCCCCACCAGCTGTGTCCTGCGCTCAGCAGGCGGTTCTCATCCCCACACCAGCTGTGTCCTGCGCTCAGCAGGCGGTTCTCATCCCACACCAGCTGTGTCCTGCGCTCAGCAGGCAGTTCTCATCCCACACCAGCTCTGTCCTGCGCTCAGCAGGTGGTTCTCATCCCACACCAGCTGTGTCCTGCGCTCAGCAGGCGGTTCTCATCCCCACACCAGCTCTGCCCAGCTCTGGGTAGATAGTTCTCCTAATTTCCCACACCAGCTCTGCCCAGCTCTGGGTAGATAGTTCTCCTAATGCCCCACACCAGCCCTCCAAGGCACCTTTTGTCTCTCTGCTTCCCAGGAGGAAAGGTTGTAACTTGTGCACGGCAGCAAGCTGAGTCTTAACTGGTCTTCATAAAAGCAAAACCAAAACCAACTTATTTAGATGAGAAAATAAATCCACATAGATTATACCAGAGAGCTAATACATACCACAAATATTATAGAATTTAGAAAAAACCACAAGTGTTTTATTGATTAACCACCTCAAAAATACCTTTTCTCTTCCTTTTCTTCAGGCTTGTTCTCTGTTAGACAATAGTAATATAGTTCAGCTATTCCTCTAGCCCAAGTGAATAAAACCTTTCAAATACTTTGAAAAAAATTGTTATATAAAAGATTTTTTTTCTGTCGATCCCTGGTGCACTCACCACTAAAGTTGTATCTCTGACATCTTCCTGTACCTGCTTGGTCACTTGTCTCTCTGTCATCCATCAATTGCCCGTCCACCATCCATTACCCACCCACCCACCATCCGTCTCTGTTGTCCATCTCCTACTACCCACTGTTTGTCCGTCCGTCACTGGTCACCCTCCCCCGCCCCCATCCTTCACTTATGCAGCTCTTTCCCATCAGCCACCCAGCCATCTCCATTTGTGATTTTGTTATTAGTTTTTATAGTTGTAGACATCGCTCACATTTCTCCCTAAGGTTCATGCTGAACTCCAGCTCACCCCAGAATGCTTTTCCCTGCTTCTTCCTGATCTCCGTGCTCCCCACACAGAGTCATAGATTTTTTTTATTTTATTTTTTTCTATTTTTATGCATATAAAACTGCATGATTATTAAACTTACATTGAGAAAGTTAACAACTTGCATTATACATAGCAAAAATGTGAAGGTTCCAAGTTTTACAGAGTGGAAAGCTTCTTTTCTTCTGATCTTTGTTTCCAATGAGTGTCCTTGCTTTCAAAGTGCTCAGTCCAAGTGCACAGGTGTGGAAAGCTCGCTCCTTCTTCATAAAGACGGTGGAGTCCCTGCAGCCTGCTTTGTGTCAGGCCTTGGCTTTGATGTTCTGTTTTAGGCTACTCCTCATTAGTGGAGGAGGGTTGGAGTTTTCTCGGGAGCTGTGTGGTCTCACTCTGACTGTGTTTATATAACTATTCATGACTTCCTCCTGGGCCTGTGTTGCTGGGAGTGGTGCTGTAGTATGTTCTTGTATATTTGGCTTTATGCAAATGTTGTCTGAGCAGTTTAACTGCACAGGAAGAAGCTAGTGCCCGCTCTATGTAAACTGCATCGTCTGCATATGCTCCTCCCTCCCTCCCTCCCTCCCTCCCTCCCTCCCTCCCTCCCTCCCTCCTTCCTTCCTTCCTTCCTTCCTTCCTTCCTTCCTTCCCTCCTCCAGCCATCCGCTTATCCATCTCTCCATTCGCATGTCTACAACATTGCAACCTATGCAGTGCAAACATTGAGTGAGAAATCTCATACATGCCTAATGTCATCTTGGGGTCTGAGAATGTTGCCCCTGAAACTGTCATAATCTTAGGAGGGAAAGTGACCCATCAAACATACAAAAAGCTTCCACTGAAGCTTTTGGGGCTGCACAGAGGATAAAATAAAAAGGCTCTTAGTTGCCACCTCGTCAGTCTTTGGTCTTGAGTATTTCTTTAAACCATAAGCATCTCATGCCTGTAATTGTCTATTTGCAAACCAGGTAAATTAACAAACAGGCAAGAGCAGAGGCTGTGCATGGTCCAGCCTCTCTGAGTCCTCGTCGTGGTGAGAGTGCAGGTCAGCATCGTGGTCCCTTCTGCAGCCACGTACGCCTGCCTGGCTACCCCAGCCAGAAGGTAATAGCTGCCCTTTCACGTTTGGCTCCACAATCTAAAATGAAGTAAGAAGGCATAGTGTCAGTGGGTTGAAAATGGTTCTCATTTTTGGCTGAAAAAAAAAAAAAGAGCTAATTGCTTAAGGGAGATTATTTAAAACCCGCCGTGTGAGAGAACAGCTGCACACAGAGCACTGTGCCAGTTCATGGTTGGGAGAAGTGTTCATTGTGGCTGTCACGTTTTCTTCTTACTTTTTCTTTTGAGCAATGAACCTGAGAACTTTGAAATTGAAAGACAAATAAAACTAGTTTTCCTTGGTTCTTTTTTTATCCCCAAGCTAACTTATCCTAACCACATATGAAGAACTTTGAATTGCTGCACAGCAGCTTAAAAATTGATTGACATTTCAGAGTGGAAATATAGTTTATATTATGATTCATTCATTTAGTCAGTACCTGTGGTGTGCCAGGTGCTAGGCCAGGCTGGTGGGTGTCATGTGAACTGGTTGATGTGGCGAGCAGGGAACCGCAGACTGCTCTCTGAGCTTACGGAGGGGAGAGCGGCAATCGTAGAAAGCCAGTGTGGAGTGATGGCACTCTGGGGCAGGTGGACGTAGAGGGTGGTGGTGGAGCTCTGTCAGGGACACTCCACAGCCAAGGCTCTCAGTACACACTATGTCAGCCTCTAGGCTTCTGAGGGGCAGAGTGTGAGCAGTGAGGATTCTGGGGCAGAGGCAGCAAACCTTTGTGGTATTCTTTGTGCTATTCTAGAGCCAGGTGCCTGCGCTCAGATCCTGCTGTTGACACTTAGTGACCTGTTGCATTTCCCTGGACAGCTTTTATGGGCTTGTGTTACTATATGTAGAAAGTAATTGCTTTAAAAAGCATAACTGGGACTGGAGAGATGGCTCAGGGGTTAAGGGCACTGACTGCTATTCCAGAGGACTAGGATTCAAATCTCAGCACCTACAGGGATGCCTGTAACTCCAAGATCTGGCACTCTCACACATACCTACAGACAAAACACCAAAACACCAAAGGCACATAAAATAAAGGTTAGAATAAAAAAAGTGTCACCAAAGCTGGGCATTAGCAAATGCCTGTAATCCCAGCACTTAGGAATCTTAGACAGGAGGATTCCAAGTTGAAGGACTCATTTTCTCTGATTAAAGAATTAGAAACAGGCAAAATTTAAATTTTATTGGAAATCTTGGGGAGCCATGGCAGAACTACCACATGATACTGGGGAAATTGGGATTCTTTCTTTGGGTTCTTAGTCTCATAAATGAATTTAAGAGTGGAGTCAAAATGAAGCTCAAGGACAATTTATTTGAGTTTAAAAGAAAACACTGTTGGTGGGACTGCAAGATGGTACAAACACTCTGGAAATCAGTCTGGCGGCTCCTCAGAAAATTGGGCATGACACTTCCATAGAACCCTGTCATACCACTCCTGGGCATATACCCAGAGGATTCCCCTGCATACAATAAAGACACATGCTCCACTATGTTCATAGCAGCCTTATTTATAATAGCCAGAAGCTGGAAGGAGCCCAGATGTCCCTCAAGGAGGAATGGATACAGAAAATGTGGTATATTTCTACAATGGAATACTACTCAGCAATTAAAAATAATGAATTCATGCAATTTGTAGGCAAATGGTTGGATCTGGAAAATATCATCCTAAGTGAGTTAACCCAATCACAAAAGAATACACATGAAATGCAATTACTGATAAGTGGATATTAATGAGCCCAGAAGCTCTGAATATTCAAGGCACAATTAGCAAGTCACAAGGTTCTCAAGAAGGAAGGAAGGAGAGGACCCTGGTCCTGAAAGGACTGGATCCAGTTTTGTAGGAGAGTACCAGAATAGAGCAGAGAAATGGTGGGGTGGTGATTGGGGAATAGGCAGGTGGGGGGGGGGGGGGTGGAAGAGGACATATGGGACATATGGTGAGTGGGGAAAGGGGAAAGCCTTTGGAATGTAAACAAAGAATATAGAAAATAAAAAAAATTGTAAAAGAAAAAAAAAAAGAAAAGAAAACAACAATAACAAACCCAAAACCCTAAGGCAGGCTAGCTGAATATCTTGAAGCTGCCCAGAGTGTGGGGGTCCCTGCACGCTCCACTGTGTGCAGAGAAATGATATGGGTGAGAGCCAAGAAGGAGACAGACCCACTGGGCTCAGAATGACTTATTCATCCAGGCTGCCCCAAACTTCTGGAGTCTGACTCGGGCGCTTTACATTTTTATACGTTTAAACATAGCACAAAAACGTTTCCTCATCAGAATGATCACAGTAAGGCTTAGCGCATGTCTACATGGAAATTCCTTGGCACATCTTTGCAAGGTACCTGTGAGCTCTTCCACAAGAATGGTTTCTGCTGACTGAGAAACAGTGTTCAGGAGTCTGGGGGATTCAGGTGAGGCTTGGCTCCATGGACAGCAAAGGTTATTAACATACCCAGTCCCAGTCCTCTGAATGGAAACAGGCATGCGCATTCCTTCCCTGAAAGAGAAAAACCTACACATTTAGCATTCTGGCTTCTATATTGCTATCTATGAGCATATGGACCCACCTATGGAGCATAGGAGGAGAATGGAGAAGAGAAAGGGGGGAAAGCTGGCATGGAGGTCAGGCATGTAGCTGCAGACATGCAAGGTCAGGCATGTGGCTGCAGACATGGAGGTCAGGCATGTGGCAGCAGGCATGGAGGTCAGACATGTGGCTGCAGGCATGGAGGTCGGGCATGTGGTTGCATGCATGGAGGTCAGTCGTGTGGCAGCAGGCATGGAGGTCAGGTATGTAGCTGCAGACATGGCTGTCGGGCATGTGGCTGCAGGCATGGAGGTCGGGCATGTGGCTGCAAGCATGGAGGTCAGGCATGTGGCTGCAGGCATGGAGGTCGGGCACGTGGCTGCAGGCATGGAGGTCAGTCACGTGACAGCAGGAATGAAGGTCAGGCATGTGGCAGCAGGCATGGAGGTCAGTCACGTGGCAGCAGGCATGGAGGTCAGGCATGTGGCTGCAGGCATGGAGGTCGGGCATGTGGCTGCAGGCATGGAGGTCGGGCATGTGGCAGCAGGCATGGAGGTCAGGCATGTGGCAGCAGGCATGGAGGTCAGTCACGTGGCAGCAGGCATGGAAGTCAGGCATGTGGCTGCAGGCATGGAGGTCGGGCATGTGGCTGCAGGCATGGAGGTCGGGCATGTGGCAGCAGGCATGGAGGTCGGGCATGTGGCTGCAGGCATGGAGGTCGGGCATGTGGCAGCAGGCATGGAGGTCAGGCATGTGGCAGCAGGCATGGAGGTCAGGCATGTGGCTGCAGGCATGGAGGTCGGGCACGTGGCTGCAGGCATGGAGGTCGGGCACGTGGCTGCAGGCATGGAGGTCGGGCACGTGGCAGCAGGCATGGAGGTCGGGCACGTGGCTGGAGGCATGGAGGTCGGGCACGTGGCTGGAGGCATGGAGGTCGGGCACGTGGCTGCAGGCATGGAGGTCGGGCATGTGGCTACAGGCATGGAGGTCAGTCATGTGGCAGCTGGCAGCCACATGGTGGGAGCTTTTTAGAATGAGTAACAAAGGCCAAAGTACAAGGGGTTGCCCTGACTTAGGCTCTGACAGCATCAGAAACAGACCCTAAGGAGGAACAGAGAGGCCTTTCCAAGTCAGAATTGTGAACAGTGGGCAAACCCTACTGAACTCCATGGCACCTTCTAGAGACTGCACCAGGGACAGAAGTGATGTCACAGTGAGCCAGGTCCTTGACCTGCTCAGCTGGATTAACTTTGAGGAAAGGAGACAAGGGCATGTCTCCACCTAGAGGTGGATTCTGTTTTTTACTAGTGTCTGGTGCTCTGTTCTCACGGGAAGAGTTGAATGCATGGAATCCCTGGCGCTCCTGAGCAGGTGGGTCTGGGCTGTGCTCCTGACACCTGTGCTTCTTGTTTGTTCATCGGAGTCCTCACGACTTCTCTGTGGATAGAGGTGACACCGTGGCCCACAGCTGCTGGCCGGAGGTATCTGGGGTGGGCTGTGTGTGAACATGCCTTGTAGTACAGGGAGCTTTTGGTGACGTGGTGGTTTCTTGTTATTTGCCCCTATGACTGTGGGTATGGGTTTGCTCTCTTACGTTGAGACAAGCTCTGTCTCACTCAGTTGCCTGGGCTGGCCTTGAGCTGTGGAGCAGTACTCAATTGAGTACTCAAATTGATCCCGGTGGCAGTCAGGTGGCGGTGGTGCGTTCCCCGCTACATGCCTGAATGTTCTAGGTTCCCAAATGAACTGCATGAAACACACACACACACACACACACACACACACACACACAGCCTTTATATTTTGATATGCCTAAAACAGTTCAATGCTGGCTCACTTCCTGACCCCCACACAGCCAGGCCCCTCCCTCTGATGTCATTACTCACTAACACCTGCATTCCATCTTGGCTGCCCCGGACCCCTCTTGGGGCCGCTCTGGTTCCTACATGGTGGCTATGCTCTCGAACCCTCGCCTTCTCAGGTGCCGTGTCTCCCCTCTCCCTCTCTAGGTATGGCAAGATCTCCCTCATCTTTCCTCCGTCCCTTGCCTGGGAAGCCTGAAAGTTGCACCTCTGTCTACCCTGCCCAGCCATTGGCTGTCGGCAACTTTATTTAGCAACCGAAACAAACTGGGGGCAGAGACCCTCAGTGTCTTGTGTACAGACATGCAGGTTGTCATGCAGTTTGGGAACCCAAATAACCACAATACAAGCAGCATTAGCCCAAACCCACTGCATTGAACTTATGATCCTCCCGTCCTGCCCCTATACAGCCTCTGGCATAGCTCCCCCATCAGGCATGTTTTCTGTCCACCCTTTCCATAGGTACCTATGCCCTGACTCTGCCCAGGGGAGATACGGAAGGAGCCGAGGAAACGTCTAATGGTCTCCTCCTTCCTCCTTTCCCTTCCTCCCCTTATTTGAGAAGCATATAGGGGGCATGTAGTAGGCATTTGGGGCAGACTCTGGTGTCTTCTTAAGTTTGGGAACTGACATGTCAGAGTGACAGGACTCTGGCTGGAGCTCCACAGTGACAGAGAGGGTAGAGTGTGGTGCCCACTGAGCGCTATTGGCTCGGGGCGCCCCGAGCCAGGGAACCTTGCTGGTGTTGCTTGGGAGTGACTTCTCCCATCTCCTCTCTCACTCTTCCCTGCTGTGCACAGCACTGGGGGCTTTGGCTCCAGGAAGACCCAGGAATCTCTCTGGTCTGTTTCTCCAGTGATGGGCTTTGCCTGTTCATGTACCCCATCTTTCAGCCACCTCATCACTGCCTAGCCCACAGGCCAGCAAGGAACAGCCCCTTTCTGGGCTCAGTGAGAAGCGCATGGGTGGACTGTGTTGGTCACTTCATAATGCCTGCATGGAGCACAAGCCAAAGAGGAGGCCACAGCCCAAGCTAGATCTCCTTGGATTCCTCAGGTTTCAGGAGGTCTAAGATATGCTTGTGGTTACTAGCAAAAGGAAGCTGATTTTTCTTATAAAATCTCTGTTCACCTGAGTGTGCTATGGAATCAGCTTTCCGGCCAGGCCTGGTAGCACAGACTTACAATCCAAACTATTCGACGGCTAAGGCAGGAAGATTCCAAGTTCAGGGCCTGCCTGGGCTCCAGGTAAGTTCAAGGCCATCTCTGGTAACTTAGTAAGACCTGTCTCAAAATACAAAATAAAGAGACTGGGCTATGACTTAGTTGGGGAGTGTGTGTGAAGTCTAAATAGTATCCCCAGCACTAACAAAGAAAGAGTAGCTTCTGGACATTGGCGGCCCAGGGGAGGTTTGACCATCACCTTAGACAGATAGCAGAACAGATAAACTTTATGTAGACCTTGACTTTGACCACTATAGTTGGTGCAGAGCCTGGCCTGGTCATCAGCCTTGGCTCCTCAAAGGTTCTTAAAGTCACACACAGCCTTTTCTTCCAAGTAGCCTCTCCAGGATTCAGGAAGACACGTAAATAATTCCTGGCTTCCTGATCCCTATAATGCCACAGAGTTAGAAGAAAAGCCTCTAAGCCTACAGGACTTAGACTCACTGGATGTTCCCAGAAAACCACTGTCCCTGAAGAACACTTACTGTTAGGGACACACCTGGCGCCACCTGCCTCTGTCTTCTCCTTTCCTTCCCTCTGGTTTGCCCTTGGTGTCTGCTTTGTGGGATGAGCACAGTCAGAGGCTCTTCTGAGGTAGGCTCTCTGGGGATGCTCCTTTAAGACGGTAGCTCAGCTGCACAGGTGCCTGTTATCCTTACAGCCTATGAGCCCTTCCTCAGTTAAGCCTGAAGAACTGTCCCTAGCTTCAGGTGCTGGGGGAAGATACTGGAGGAGCAGTGGCTGAGAGCTGCCTTTCCATCGCTGGAGCTCTGGTTGTGTCTGTCTGCACTGCACATCCATGCCATTGGGGTGAGAGGCAGGGCACGTGGCTTCAGAGCCCATCCCCACATGTTCCAGTGACTCTGAAGGCAAAATCTCTCCCATGTGACTTTCTGCAACTTAGTAAGCTGCAAGAGGCCCAGAAGAAGCTGGAGAAAGAATATTTACCTTAATAATATGATAGGTACACAGATTGTCCTAGAATGTCTATCAGTGGAAATATTATTATAGAATACTGCAGAAATGCTTAAAATAGCATTTTAATAGCATTTAATAGTTCAGCCTAATTTGAATTTGCTGTCATCTTCTAGTTGTATTTTGTTCTAACAATATTGACACATAGACATGCAACTTAGGGACCACGCCAGCCATGTGTATTCCCTCATTGCTTTTGAAAAAGGCGAAGCTTTTATGTATGCTATTAAACTTTTATCAAAAGTACACTTTAGGTAGCTACCGCACTTTTATTTAAGGTTTTAATTGGTAGTACTGTATTTCAAAGTAAATACACTAAGAGTCTGGAAATGTAGCTCACTTGATAGAGTGCTAGTTAAACACACATAAAGGCCCCTTGCCAGTACTGCATAAACCAACAGTGGTGCATTCCTGTAATCCCAGCACTGGAAAGGCAGAGGCAGGAGGATCAAACGTTCAAGGTCACCCTTGTCTATATAGAGAGCTCAAGGCCAGCCTAGGCTACTTGAGAGCCAGTCTCAAAACAAACAACACAAAATGGGTGCAGTGATGAACAGCAGTGGCCCAGTTCCACCCCAGCTCCCACAGGGCACGTCCGCCATCAATACCTTGAGTTTCACATCTGCAGGTTTGGGATGCAAAGGCAGGCACAGGTACTAGGTAGGTCTCATCTATCCGTGTTGGTGCCTTAGTTGAATTAGGCTTGCATTTGAACCAGGGTCTTTCTCATTTGCAGATCTGTCATAATGTAGAGAAAGTCAACTCATTCTTGAGAAGTATCTCAGAAGATAACTTATTCCAACCTATGGAAAGTTGAGTCTCTCACGCTCACTCTCCACCTGTTGTCAGTGATAGCTCCTGTCAACTGCTTATTGTGTATTGTCTAGGATAGTGCATTCTCTCTCTCTCTCTCTCTCTCTCTCTCTCTCTCTCTCTCTCACACACACACACACACACACACACATACACACACACACTCTTGCTCTCACTCTCTAAAAATTGTTTTAAGATGCCTCCTTACATGGCCCTTTTTCTGTTGCTAACATTGTTAAAATAGTTGAATAGTTTGTATATATTTTACTTTCTATAATCGAGAATGCCTGAGATTGGTTTGGTTTATGTGGTGATGGGCCTTCTCCGTGCTAGCGAGTGCTCTACCACTGAGCTACCACCTGCTGTCTGAGGGGTGATCTCTGGCAAACATCTTGGTTGGCGTAGGGTTGTTGCTTCTAGGTTAATTTTGGCAAAAGGTTCCCTCTTAAAGGATGGCATGTTAGGGATCGTCTGTCCTCTGCATATGTTATATCAGCTTTTTCCAGCCACCTACAGAAAGTGGTAGTCACAAAAACAGCAATGTGACACGAGAGCCCAGTCCAACAAGGCCTTGGCCGAGTGAGGAACTTGGTGCTGCCCTGTGAGAGTGGAGTCTGCCTGGCGACAAGGCAGAAGTCTGTGGGCTTCCCGGATCTTCTGAACACAGAGCTCTCAGCTAACTGCCCCCAGAAAATTCCTCATAAACACACCCAAAGGTGCCTCCTCAATCTTCTAGATGATTCTGTATCTGTCCACTACAGTGTATCTCAGAGAATTGGAGCCAGGAAGAAGGCAGGCTGACATTTGGTGTGAAGCCACTTAGGTCAAGACCAAGGCTCCCACTCACTCCTGCTCCGGACTCCACAGCTGGGCTGCTCTCTTCAAGGAGCACCTTCTGGTCTCTTCCAGCCTTCCTTACATGAAAGCCTCAGGACTTTACCTTTTAGCTGGTTTCATTTCGTTTTCATCAGAGGACAGACCTGGCTTCCTAGATGGAAGCTCCGATTCTTGATTTCACTTTGAGGGAAACAGCACTCAACTTGCCTCAAGTTGTCGTGGAAGTTGATGGACATGTTGAGAATTTCCTCTCGCTTCCCCATGCTCGTCTCTGGTCCAGGTGCTTCCCCTTTCTTTGTCTAGATTCTTAAAATCCTAGTCAACTTCAGCCAGATGGTAAGAAGCCCCACCCTGGATGGTGGGATGACATCATCACCATTATCTTAGCAGCTCCCAGTACGGGCATCAGGTAGTCAGGGCAGAGCTATTTTAAGCCCTTTGCCAGCCCTGATGACTGAGTCCCCATCTCAGTCCAATGTTGGGGGCTAGGGGATGGGTGGAGGTCATGTGATGTCACTGTCTCCTGGCCCTCATACTTGCCTCATGGTGTATGGCTAGGACCCCAAGCAGTGTTGGTAAGGACCATCATGACACTGTCTGATTGCTGACACCAATCGTGTTCTAACATAGCTCTTGTCAGTCAGGAGCCTCCATGTTCTTTCTGCCTGTAGTTGCACATACATTATGCGGCAAAAGGACAGCCATTTTGAGAGGGCGGTGGCTTTTTTTGCTCATATACTGGGTGTGACATTAGGGATACTCTTCACACTGACAATAGGTATTTTTTTCATTGCACAGATGATATCTTACGTTACCAGTCCTAATTAGTCCTTTATAGCTCCAAAATTACATGCTTTTATATGCTTGTGATTATCTCAATAGGATTAACAGGGCTTTTTCTGTAAAAATAATTGAGCTCGTGCATGGCAGCATGTTTTTATGACTGCAGCAGCATCCCCAGCCAGCCCTCCAGGAAGTCTGATTGTCTTTCAGTAGTGGCTTTCCCCGTCCCTCGGAGAGGCAGCGTTTGAGGACAGGAGAGACAGAAGTTTTCAGTGAATGTGCAAACTGGTAATTCATGCCTTCCCCCACCTTCTTTTTCCCAACTGCAGGTGCCTGGAGATTTGAGCCAAACATCCGAAGACCAGAGTTTGTCGGATTTTGAAATGTAAGTCCATGCATATGCTCTTGAGGGGCTTGTAGAGAGGGGACCCTGCTGCTGGCCCACATCCTGAAGTCTACAAGCGAAGGCAGAAAGGCCTATGAGATCCACACAGGGTCCATTTGGTTATAGATGGGACAGTTTTCTGATGTCCAGGACGTCGAATGTGCTTTATTCTCTCACGGGCCTTACCATCATTTTAGTTTTGACCTGGCACCTCAGATTGGAAAGGTGTTACATAGAGTTTTTACCTTTTACCCCCACCCGGCCAGGGGCTCCCAGGGTGTACACTCTACTCTTCACCTTGGTACAGCCCCATGTCCAGCCCACACCTCTGTCTGTGTCTGCACTGCTCTGGTTTTGACTGGCCCTGATTCTGTGTGAATACTCTACTGGGAGCCCCAGCGGGAGCAGTCGCAGTTAGTCTTCAGAGTTTCTGTTTGGTGATCGGTAGATGCCTCCGGTCCCTCAGGAGCAGGGGCCCAGCGCCAGGAAGGTCCTCCTCCTTCTCATCACCTAGTTGTAGTCAGCGGATGCGTGTCCAGCCTCTCTAGTTTCAGACCCAGGAATTCAAGGCCCACCAGGCACAGTGAGCCTTTGTCTCAACAACAAAAGTCCTGCCTTCCTCGGCAAAGGGTCATTCAGAAAAGCTACTTTTAGAGCATGGGAGAGGCAGTAGGTTGGAAAGAACATTTTGTTTACAGCCAGGAGATCTGTGTTGAAATCTTTGTCACCGGACTTACAACATTGTGATCTCAGATAAGCCCCTCTCTGAGCTTTAGTGACCCCTATCATAGGGTGAAAGTCCTGGAACCAACATTGTGAAGTATGCTAGCAACTGGAGTGAGACTGGTCAGCGCAGGACATTACGAGCCCCATTTGAGACTGCCATAAAGGTTGATGTGGTAGAGGAGAAAATGAGGGGAGTGGCAAGAATGACCAAAGTCAAAACTGAGCTTGACCCTCCAGTATATATGCCCCAGCCACAGTTGGAAACAAAGCCAGTTCTATGACTGTTGGGGCTACATGTACCATTTTCAGTAATAGAGCAGCTAGAAAGATCAGTAGGGTAACTGAACCTGAGCAATACTATAACACAGCTAAGCATAGCGTAAATAGAGATAGATATAGAGACAGAGATAGTTGCATAGATACAGGTAAGTATCTAGATGCTATAGATGTAGCTACATATCAAATGGAGCACTTCACCAAATAGAATACACACCTGTTAGTCAGTTCTTTATTACTATAACAGTATTTAAGGCATTCAGCTATGGAGTGAAAAGCCTTGTTTGTTTAGTAGGTTTCAATCAATAGTAGGGTAGAACTATGGTTCTTGGGCCCATGCAGAGACAGGATGTAATGGCTCACAGCAAGCTGCCTACCTCATGGTGCTGGGAAGCAAAGAAATTGGGGAGAGACTATGTATGACTCCTACTTCTCTTCCACTCTGCCTTACTTGTTAAAGGTCCTGTGACCTCCTGTTAGGGCCACAAACAGAAAGAGGACATGGGCCTTTGTGCATCCTATGAGTCCAAGCTAGAACAGATTTCTTTCCAAATACACATGAGACAGTCTCCAGGTTAGACCATGCCTCAATAAAACTTTAAAACTGAAATCATACTGTTTCCTTTGGCCATGTAGAATAAGTTGTGTGATTTTCACCCTTTTGTGGAGACAAGATACTCCATGAAGGAGAGGAATACACCTGTTTTCTCAGCTCCTCTGTCTCTTATGCTTTGCATTGTACCTACCACATTGAAGGTCCTCGCTAGATGCCTGTTCTGTGAGCAGAGGAGTGGTAGACAGGAGGAGGACTGGAGAACTGACAGCTGATGTGCAGGACGGTCCATAGGCAGTCGTTTCCAACAGTGCAGGAAATGGCCTGGAATTAGAACATGTGACCCAGTGTAGGGTCACCTGCTTTGGCCCTGCAGGATTCCTGGCCTTAGCAGTGTGGAGAAAGGAACAGACCATGGTGTTGCTACTCTGTACTCCGGTCTGGGTTTGGGACCTTTTCCTGTGGAGTGCCACTGGGTACCCAGACCATTTTGATAGCTCAGAATTGTTGATTGTGCTTTGAATCCTGATCACATGATCATTCAGGTTGCTTGTCCCCTGGAAGGAGATCACCACCTCGGCCAAGAGTGTAAAGTGCCAGGGCTGCTGACCTGAGAGCTATTGTGTGTGTGTGTGTGTGTGTGTGTGTGTGTGTGTGTGTGTCTGTGTGTGTGTCTGTGTGTGTGTGTGTGTAGATAGTCACTGTGGAGACTGTGAGAACATGAAGGTTGTGGATTATGCTACAAGCCCAGGAAGCTGACAAGTTCTGAGCAGGGGTGGACGCTCAGAAAAGGCTCCTCTCCCTGAATAGCCATAGCTCCTGCTTTCAGGCTAATGGAACTGTGGCAGGTTGGGCATTGTGTACCCTAAGTCATACCATAAGGCAGAGCTGCTACTCTGCTTTACTAACCAAAATGCCCTCAAATGCATCTTAAATAGTTCTCGTGGGCATTGAGTGAGTTCGTGTACATAAACGTGGAGCTGTGCAGCTCATGTCCTCAGGAAGTGATCTTGAACTTGAAGTTTCCTGTTCTGACGGTGCTGCAAATGGAGCCCAGGCAAGTGCTTTGCCACTGGCCTGAGCCTCCATGCAGTTCAGCTTATATCTTGCTTGTCTTAGACTGCTTGTCCTGGTGACCTTCTCTGTTGCTGTGATAAGCACCATGACCAAAAGCAACCCGTGGAGGAAGGGCTTACTGGCCTATGTGTTATTGTCCATCATCCAGGGAACTCAAGGCAGCAGCTTGAAGCAGAGACCACAGAGGAGCAATGCTCACTAGCTTATCCTGTCCCTCCTTCCCTCGCTACCTTCCTCATACAGCCCAGACCTATCTACCCAGGGATGACGGCTCAAGCACGCTGGTCCTCTTGCTTCAGTTAGCAGTTAGGAACATGCCTCCTAGACGTGCTCACAGGCCAGACCAATGGAAACAGTTCCTCAACTGTGTCAGGTTGAACACTGGATTAAGTATGAGTGCATCGCATACAGTGTTTTGGAGAAGTCTAAACAGGGTATTTGTACCTGGCATCTGAGCTTTCCTAATTTGTTATTTTCCACTGTCTCTCCCCCAGTCCCAAGTCACTTCAAAACCACAGGTATTGCTTTTGTGAGCTACTGTGTAGAAATGGAGATCAAGGTCAGAAACCAGGTAGTTCAGGGGCCGGTAGGTCCATGGGGTGCTCCAGGAACTGGGTGTCATTGCATATGGTCTCCCAGGGCTCCCTGTTACTGTTTTTTTTATCAGATGTGACTAAGTTTCAGCTGCGTCCTAGGTCAAGGTCACTTAGCTGGTAAGAACCGAAGATCAAACATTTTATTCTTGAGAATACACTGCATATGTAAATTTATATATACATATTCTTTATATATATCATATTCATATATATATATGAATATGATATATATATATAGCCTTCCTGGTATATTTTCTCTTCTTTTGATCATTCTTCTCTATATGTTTCTCTAGAAATTATCTTGAAGCTTAGATAATACATGTTTATTTTTTATAAGTGTCTTGTTTGAAATGCCTTTTACTGGAGAAAATAGTCCCTTGACCTGCTTTTTGTTTTTTGTTTTTGTTGTTGTTGTTGTTTGTAAATAAAAATGGACCCTCTCATCTCTTTATTCTGGTCAGATCAAATCGGGCACTGATCAATGTCTGGATCCCTTCTGTGTTTCTCCGAGGCAAAGCAGCCAACGCGTTCCACGTGTATCAGGTAAGTGCCTGGATTTTGTGTAGGCATCATGGTTGTGAAGCTATGGTGCGCTGCATGTTGGCACCTTTGTGTGACTGCAGGAGCTGCCCTGTGAGGTGGTGTGTGGCCTTGGGTGGGCCTGGAGATTGTGCATGGCGTCTTGCCTAGTGCTAGTGGTGCTGTTGATCCGTGTCTGTGGCTTGACGGCCGTTTCCCAGCAGCCCCATACACTCGACCTTCTGCATGGTCAGCCAAAACCTGGGCCATGTCGTAGTCCACCGTGGATCTCCGGTCTATGGCTGAATCTTGGGGTTAGGTGAAGGATTTTGGTTTTCATGGCTGGCCCAGTCTGGCTCCTTGTACCCACTGCTGGTACCTGGGTTGGCATTGATCTCACTCAACCACATGTCTGAGAGTGGGAAGATAGGACATGATATCCCAAATGAAGCAAGACCATGTGTTTGTTGTTGTTTTAAGGATATTGGTATATAGCCTAGGCTGGCCTTGAACTTTCAAGTGTGTGGATTCCAGGTTGTGCTACCATGCTCAGTTAGGTTAGCCATTGCAAAAGAAAGGGCCCTGGTGCTTGATAAGCAAGGAGTGCAGATGTCTACACTCAGTGCCTCACAGTGTCTAAGCTCTGTTGCCGTGACTGCTCCAGGGTTCAGCTCTGCAGGGCCGATGCATTTGGCCATGGTCTGTAGCCAGATTTGGGGGAACTTTTATGTTTGTGTTTTTAGTTCTGTATTCGCCTTTGTCTTACAGTGCTTCTGGTTGGTGTTTACACAAACATTTTAGGAAGCTTTGTGTAGTGTTTTCCAGGGTACTGATAATGGATAGAAGTGACTTATTTAAATAATGGTACCACTGGGATTGCTTATAAGATTTTTTAAAAATGCCTATTATTTAGATTCAAGATAATTTATAGAGAAACATATAGAAAAGAATGATTTTAAAAAAGAGAAAAATATACCAGGGTTGAATAAAATGTAAACTCAAAGATTTTAAAAGAAAAAGAGTGGAAACTCTATTTATTCTGAGGTCCAACATAGTCTTCCCAGTGATTTAAGCTTCCCGAGGGCTGCCAGCCATTGTGAAATGGAAATGAAATAGGTTATTTTGAGTAATTCCATTGTTAACAACAAGAAAAGATGCTAATTCCTCACCGGAAGCTAAAAAAGAAGCCTCCACATGGGGTTTCTCCAGAGAGAAGGGCTGGGGCAGACATTTTCTGATACAGCCAGTGGCAGCTTGCTTGCTTTTTGTTTTGTTTTGTTTTGTTTTGTTTTGTTTTGTTTTGTTTTTGAGACAGGGTTTCTCTGTGTAGCCCTGGCTGTCCTGGAACTCACTCTGTAGACCAGGCTGGTCTCGAACTCAGAAATCCGCCTGCGTCTGCCTCCCAAGTGCTGGGATTACAGGCGTGCGCCACATGGGCCACCACTGCCTGATGTGGCAGTTTTCAAGGGCTCTCTTTTTCAGGCGGCTGAGGGTATAAACACACACGGCCCCATGCCTGTGAGGAGCCCTGTGCAGCCTTCTCACAACTGTTCCGTCCCCCGCCACAGCCACCAGCCACACAGCTGTTTAGATTGAAAGTATTTAAAGCCAATAAACTGAGCACACCTGCTCCTGGGTCACACAGGTGTGGCGCTCACTAGCTGTGCCTGTGGCAGCCATGTTGTTGCATGGCAAGGAGGATATTTCTGCCAGTGCGGAAGCTTCCGAGGGGCCATGCAGTTGAGAACTGTACTCCCAGGGAGAGGAACAGCAGGCTCTCATGTGCACCTGGAGTGCAGATGGCAGAGCTCTGGGGAGAGTCTCTCCCAAAGTGCTTCTGCAAGACCCCAGGGTGAAGAGCCATTGTTGACCAGTGTGGGACCTGACTCTCTGACATGACAGTACGATATTGTTATCCACAACGTGTTGGCCGCCGTCATCACTGCTTTGGAACCCATTTGGCCTGTGAGCCGCAGGTCAGAGATGCCTGTCTAGTCTCTGGAGGACAGCTTTGTACCTTCCTGTCTCCAAGTTACCCAATACAGGAGGCTCATGATTGATACTTCATCTGACAACAGGTGTCATTTTTTTTTCACTGTGTCTATTTTTATATTTGCCTCTCAGTTATGACACAATTCTGTTTTCCCATGTACCATGACGAGGTACAATTTCTTTAAAAATAAATTTTAAGTAAATAGGAAATGAGTCAGCTAAAAGAATAATACTAAATTCACAGTAGTGAAAAGAGCATCAAGTCCAGGGTGATGCCAGGTGGGCTGGTCGTAATAGAAATAGTAATTACCAGCCACAGGCCCTGCCCCCACACTGGTTTGCATGCTGTGGGAACTGGCTCCTTCAGTGCCCACAGCAACTTAGTGAGGTAAGACACTCTTATCCCTGTCTCCTGTGAGAGGACAGAGACAGGGAAATGTGCTTTACACCATGGCTTTGTTGAGGAAACTGCCACCCTGCCAGATTTTTAGAGATCCGGTTTTACTATCTTAGCTACCTTCCTGGTGCTCTGATCAAATACCCTTAAAAAAAAAAAAAGCAACTTAGGGAGAAAGTATTTCTTTTGGTTTACAGTTTCAGAGGGACATAGTCTGTCAAGGTAGGGATGATATGGTGGCAGTAGCACGGGGTGACTGGTCATAGTGTGTCTGCACACAGATCACAGATCACAGAGGAGTGTTACCCCACTTTAAAGCTTCAAGGTCCTACCCCCCCCCCC
The DNA here is from genome assembly GCA_964023405.1 of Apodemus agrarius. Classification (NCBI taxonomy): domain Eukaryota; kingdom Metazoa; phylum Chordata; class Mammalia; order Rodentia; family Muridae; genus Apodemus; species Apodemus agrarius. Next base: position 2,904,048 of record OZ030015.1, on the reverse strand, counting down.
CAGCGACCCACTTCCTCCACCCAAACTCTCCCTCCTAAGACTCCACAGCCTTCCCAAACAACAAACATTCTGGAGCAAGAGTTCTGTGTGTGCCTACAGGATATTGTTTGCATTCAAATCACAGTACGCCTGTGGGTAGAATCTAGCTCTTTAGAAATGCCTAGAAAAACAGCTGGGACAGCTCCCCTTATTCCAAAGGAGGGGGCCTGTCCTGGTTCTGATTTTCTGTAAACACAGTCACCTGCATTCCTGAGGTGATGTGAAGACATCTGGACCTTTGCAGTGTGCACTGCTCACACATGCATGCACACACACTTATGTACGCTCTGCAGTGTGCACTGCACACACATGCATGCACACACACTCATGTACTCTCTGCAGTATGCACTGCGCACACATGCATGCACACACTCATGTACTCTCTGCAGTGTGCACTGCACACACACACTCATGTACTCTCTGCAGTGTGCACTGCACACATATGCATGCACACACACTCATGTACTCTCTGCAGTATGCACTGCACACACATGCATGCACACACACTCATTTACTCTCTGCAGTATGCACTGCACACACACACACACTCATGTACTCTCTGCAGTGTGCACTGCACACACATGCATGCACACACACCCATGTACTCTCTGCAGTGTGCACTGCACACACATGCATGCACACACACTCATGTACTCTCTGCAGTGTGCACTGCACACACACACTCATGTGCTCTCTGCAGTGTGCACTGCACACACATGCATGCACACACACCCATGTATTCTCTGCATTGTCCACTGCACACACACACTCATGTACTCTCTGCAGTGTGCACTGCACACACATGCACACATAGATACTCATGTACTCTCTTCAAACCTGCTAGGCACAAAAGCCAGACAGAAGGCATTGTCTCAGAAGTTGTGTCGCCTTTCCCCCAGTGACCACTCCTGTCATAGCAGGACTTCAGACTTACTCCCTCAGGACATTTTGTTGGTGAAATGTCAGGTGTCCCGAAGCCCGCTTGGTGGGATGGCTCAGAGATGGGATTCTCCAATGCCAGAGATGTGAAGACAGTTTACCTACATCACCCTCAGCCCATGCACTCCTGCTAATATCAGGAGGGCTCTAGCAGGGCCGACCAGTCCTAAGGAGAGTGGCAAAAGGCTCCTGCTCCTCTGCCTCAGGGCACTGGAAGGGAGAAGTGGCACTGTGGTAATTTCAGGATGGAAATAACATTGGCTTCCAGAGTGTTCCCAGTTTAATGCTTTTTATCCTGAAGATTTCTTACACTTTAGAGCCCACTGATGTCAGGCTGCCAACAGGCTGTAGCCAGAAACGAAATGCTGACACAGCAATGAGTCGGATCAAATCCACAGGAAGCCACCTCAGTGCACTGTGGTTTCTTGTCCTGCCGTCCTCTCATTTTTAGTAAGTGGTTGTGTATGTGGTTTGATTTCATGTCCTTTTCACACGGTGTAATTAAGTTTGCTATTGATCAATAAATTTCTAGCTTATGCTTCTGCAAATGTTAATTTGATGCTCCAGATAACCTACCTTCCAAACAAGTTGGCCAACTGAGAATGTTTGGAGAGTAATCTTGGACCTTAAAACAACCCACTACCCCCCTCTTCCTTTGGCAGATGTTACAGCTACTCCATTGGTAGGAAATAGCACATTAGCAATAAGTTCCAGGCCCTTGAGTCCCTCCCTTTAAAAGTACCTCTCCTCTAAGTACACCTGGCATCTATTGTCTCTGTGAGGTTAATTTTAGCCTTTGTAAAGCTTGACCTAATTAGGTTTTCTTTGTACAATGTTGTTTTGTTTCAGCCAAGCCCCTTTCTTCTAGAATAGCTGTCTTTCCTAGAGGCCACAGGGTATTGTCACGGCTGAGAGGAAAGGTGGTACCCTAGAAAGACTCACTCAGTATTTGAGTTCCCCACTACTGTCCCAGTCCTGCCATAGAAATGTGTGTAGCCAGAGTAGTTAACTGCTTATCCAGCTGAGCGCGTGTGGACGATGCTGGGAAATTGTGTTCTTCCTCTATCAATAATAGATCACAGGCACTCAGTAAGCTCAGTGGGGCCTAGGTGGCTTGGAGGGTGATATTTTTATATTCCAGGCCTTGGGTTTCTAGGCTCCTCTTTCATCTTCTTTCCTAAGATGGTGTGCTTGTATGCCTCAGGTTATCTTTTATCTCAGGCTCCATCTTTGTGTGGCTCTGCAGAGAGAGGACATCTGCTAAGTAAGAAAGACAGTAGAGCTGCACCTGGGAATGGGGACTGCAGTGCAGGAGGACAGGCTGCAAGGACCCTCAGCCTCAGCAGCCTGAGAACACGGCATTGCCCACTGCGGGGAGAAGCACCCATCAGTCCCACGGCTGAGGCTACTTCCTCCCCTCGTACCTGCTCCCACCTGTTGTAGCTGCTGTGAGTGTGTGGCGACTGTGATGTCTCCAGGTAGTGCTGGCTAACTTCTCATGGCTACAGGCCATGAGGAATCCCTGTGCAGTTTCCTTTTCTGGAACATTCCCTCCCACAGCACTAAGTGTCTGAGGATTGCCCCAGCCGCTCTTAGAGCACCCAAGCCTCTTGGAGAGTCTCTCTTGACTTCAGGTGTCACTATGATCCTCTCCTGGTTTTATCTTTACAAATAGGGATTTTTATCCTTTCTGTGTATAGTTTACTTGTCCCTAAGCTAATGACCAAGGGCCTGCTATATGCCATGTGTCAAGATGCGCAAGAGCTGGCAGTGAGCCAGACTTGACAAGACTTGAGCTTTCCCCTCATGAGCCTACATGTCAGTGGGGACGGCAGGAAGTGGCCCTAGTCTGCAGAAGGAGGGACAATGCCAGTGACAACATGTAAAGGCTGAGCACATAGAATGTTTGTGGACATGACTCTTTACAGTTTCACGTAACCTCATGACTTTGGGCATGTTCTGATATCGAAAAACCTTGATTGGCACCCAGTTTGTCAAGCCTTGTATTTGACCTGCAAGAAGTGAGGCCCCTTACCCCTAAGGGGCCTCGGGTCTGCAGGGTGCGGTAGACAAACAGGACCCACATGTGGGCAGCTGCAGATGAAGGGCGGTGTCTGGGGGAGGTTCCGAGGATCCCAGGAGGCTTTATGGGGGTAGGATGGCGTGATACCTTGAGGTTCACTGTCATCTCACGCATGCTCCAACCTCAGGCCCGTGTGTCAGGTAGAGTGTGGTGAATCATGGCTTGAGGAACATCTACTGGATCAGGATCTAGATCTGACCTTGCTGGTCTCATCGTCCTGCCCGTGGCGCTCTCTACCCACATACCTTCCTCATGGGCAGATGCCATGGAATGGTTTTGGTTACGCAGTCTCTTGAGCACAGTTCTCCAGAGTCTCTGTCCACGCTCTCATTCCTGGACTTCTCACTGTCCTTGCTGGCATAGCAGCTGGTACTGGTGATGGAATGTTCTCGGTCTCAGAGCATAGCAGTGACTGGAGTGTGGACTCACTGAGTAAGGAGGACTTCCTTGGCCATCAAGTGGTACAGTTTTCAACATTCTCATGTTTAAGAAGATTTAGTCATGTTCCAGTTCATATTTGGAAATCCTAAGGACACCTGTAGGCAGCTGCGGTTGGAAGTAGACACACATGGGGAGGTATCAGACTTTCAGACTTAACTCTCTCTCTTAGGGACGTGAAATGCAGTACATCACATAAGATCCGGTCCTGGGAGCGTGGAGTGGGAGGTGCAAGTGCCAGGCTCCTGGGGTCCTCTGCTGCCCCGGCTGCCTCTGCACCCCACAGCCTTTTCCCCTACAGAGCTGTGCACACGGATGTCAGGCCAGTGACCTGGCCGACAGGACATGGAGCTGGCACAGGGCTGGTCCATGGCTGGCCTGACTTAATGTGGGCATGGTACTTTCCGGGTATGGATCTCCTATAGCCACAAGCCTATGGCAGGAGGAACTCTTTCTGGGCTCTCCATAGGTGGCAGAATCAAGACTAGAGACCAAAGGCTTGTTTCCACTCAGCTAAGAGCAGTTGAAGATGGCGTCCACAGCCTCTCAGCCTATGCCGAGGTAACCCGGCTGCAGGGGCACAGCCACTAGGTTTAGGTTTCTGGTCTGGCTTTTCCATGACTTCTTCAGGCACCGAGTATGTATGTAATCATGTGGGCCTGGGCCTGCTTCCACAAAGGAGGCTCACGTAGACGGCTGATGTTGAGGTTCAGCTGTGTCTCACGTAAGGCCCATCGGTGTTGAGGTTCAGCTGTGTGCCAGCTGATTCCCGTTGACCTCAGTGCCCAGCACAGGCTGGGTTGTTGCACATTTGCTAGACTGGTGGATGGATGAAGTGTTCTAACAAGAGCCTGGGTCTCTATCCACATCATACCCTAGATTACACGTCTCCTATCTTTGTATGTCTGATGCACTGCCCCCATCAGAGCTGGTCTTTTTATCAAATTCTTCATCCCCCAAGCCCTCATCTAGCCACTCTGGTGCCTACTCTTTCCACTGATTCTTCAGACTTTGTTGAATGTTTGTAATAGGGCCTGCCCTGACTGGAATGGCTCCCTTGTCCTGGGTATTTTCCTGTCTAGTGATAGCAGAGTCGATTAGTTACCATGGAGCCCAGCAAAAGGGGAGACCCACAAATCAGCTGCTATCAGCAGGCTTTCCCACGATCATCTTTGCACACTGAAGGCACCAGACTCCGCACCTTAGATAGGTAGGCATGAGAGTGTAGGCCAAGCAGCAGTTTGGTTTTTTTTTTTTAAAGATTTATTTATTTTTATTTATATGAGTACACTGTAACCTGTCTTTAGACACACCAGAAGAGGGCATCAGATCCCATTACATATGGTTGTGAGCCGCCATGTGGGTGCTGGGAATTGAACTCAGGACCTCTGGGAGAGCAGTCAGTGCTCTTAACTGCAGAGCCATTTCTCCAGCCCCCAAGCAGGAGTTTTTATGACTGTCAGAATATAAAAGTTAGAGAAACACCTTCTGTTTTTTAGGCATATACTGGGTCCTGAAGACACAGCAGTGAATGTCCAAAATGTGGGACTCATGGTATTGTCCTCTTAGGGTGGGTAGAAACATCAAGACTAGAACCTGCAGGGCTTTCTGCATGCATGGAGAGGACCCAGTTAGAAGAGTTGTTGCAGGCATTTTCCCCAAGGCATCACAACTAGTGCAGTTGCTGTTTTAGTCCCTCTGTACCTACCCACAGGGTTGTCTGTGTAGACACATCATGGTATAATAGCCCATGCTTACAATAAAAGTCCTTTCCAGGAGCTTAGTTGGTGAGGAGAATGTTGAGAATGGATGTGCTGAGGGCCTGGGTTGCACCCTGAGAATCCATCTGAAAAGGCTGGTATGTAACGTGTATTGTGATCCCAGTGCTGGGGAGGTGGAGTCAGGTCCCTGGGGCTTGCTGGGCAACTGGCCTCGCCTGCTTATGAGTTCTGTGCAGTGAGAGACTCTGTGTGGGAGGGGGATGGAACACCAGCTAACTTGTTGGTTATCCTCTGCCCTCTATGTGCTCATGTGCACGTACGCATGCACATGAGCGTGTAAACACTGACACACTTTCCTCTCCAGTCAAGAATTCAGAACCAGGGTTGCCCTGGCCTCTGGCCAGGTAAAATTCACATTAGAATTCAAGCAACTGCCTGTCTCTTTCCTTGCGATACGGGCTGAATGGAGCGGATCCTGCCGCTTCTGGAACAGATGTCATCCTGCCGCAGCTCCTCACCTGCTCAGCCCAATGCAGATCCTAAAGTTGCAGGAGGCAGTGTGTAGGAACTGTCTCGAGGCAGCCGCAGGCTGCTCAGATGTCAGCTCCTTGGGTTTGTGTTTATGTGGTGAATGCTTCCCGGAGGCAAGCGGCACTGGGGTAATGATTATTTTATTTCTGGGCTTGAAAACAGACATGTGGTGGTGAATGATGCCTTCTGGCTGGGGAGAGCTTCCCTGTGGTCTGCCTTTGGACCTGGAATGGCTCCAGCCTCAGGAGGCCTTCACACTGTGTTCATCTCTGAGCCACCACATCAGACCAGGAGGGCTGGGAGCTTTTAGGTTTTGTTGTCTGGAGCTGGGCTTCACAAGTCTTGCTTCCTTAATGAGGCGGAGGAGGTGGAGCTGTTGCTCAGAGCTTTGCATCTCTGCCTCAGCTGCCCTCTCCTAGATACAGACGAGCATCTCAAGCCTAACCCTGAGGGCCTCTCTCCTTGTGCTGGCAGCTTCCTCCCAAGAGCCTGTGAGTCCCAAGCTCTGTGCCAGGCTCCCCAGCAGTGGCGACTGTCAGACTGCTCTACTGTCTGGAGCCAAGAGAGGCAGCCTGATGTGGCAGCCGTGTGGAAACTGTTTTCTAGGGGCAGAGAGACGAGGCTGTGGAAAATGTGACCTATGCTAAGGACAATGTGACGCTTACAGTCCCAGAATGGTAAAGTACAAGGAATCTCGGCTCTAGGGTCTGAATGCTGCTGGCCCAGCTGACAGGGGACAGGAGCAGGGCAGGGAGGCCAGGAAAGGTGTGGAGAGAAGCAGGTATTAAACACCCCGGTTAGAAGAAGAAGCCAAAGGGAAGGCAGGCATGTGGCTCAGTGAAAGGAAGTCATCTGGTGGGAAGTTTCAGTGACTGAGTTGTCACCAATCCCACCTCTTCTGCACTCACCCTTGCACTAATGTACTTCTGAAGAAAGCACAGGGGCATGTGAATAAGGCACCAGGCCTTGCATGTATGCAGCCCCCTGGCTGTCGGACTCTACTTTCCCAGCGACAGTCCCAAGTTACTACTAGTTACTGCGTTCCATCTGGGCAGCCCTCAGGGCCACGCTCTCTTGGCCCTTATCCCATGGCTTCCTCCTTCCCCTCCTCCCCTGCATGCTCTTCCTCCCCATGGTCCCAGTCCTGGGAAACCTAAATTCCACCCCTGTCTCTTCTGCCTAGCTATTGACTGTTGGCATCTTTATTTACCAATCACAATTATCAGGGGAGGGGCAGGGTCGCAGGGCCTACATGAAGACTCCAGGTCTTGGGGGCCTGTACTTAATGTTGCCATCCACAGGAAAAGACAAAAACCCTCAACAGAGCTCCCAAATAAAGGAGAGGGACTACGATGATGGTGGTGATGGTGATGGTGGTGGTGGTGGTGGTGATGATGGTGATGGTGATGGTGATGGTGATGGTGATGGTGATGGTGATGGTGATGGTGGTGATGATGATGGTGAGGTGGCAATGGCAGTGGCTGCAGCTGTAGTGTTTTCCAAATGCTTCCCATGTGCCAGAAAAGTCACCTCTGTTCTTTCTTTATTTAAACTCTGAGAACACTGACAAGAAAGACCCTTCTTTGTTTGTTTTTATTATTTCTTATATGTGCATGGTGTATCTGTGTGTGTGCTCAAGCGTGTGTGTTCAAGTGTGTGTGTGTGTGTGTGTGTGTGTGTGTGTGTGTGCGCGCGCGCGCATGCGTGCACACTGGAACACACCTGTAGAGGCCAGAGGACAACTGTGTAGACTATGTCTTTTACTGCATTGGGTCCTACTGACCTCGCTTGGGTTGTTGGACTTTAGGATTGAGCACGTTCATGCACTCGAGTTGTCTCTCCGGCTCTGACCAGAAAATGTCAATCACACCTTCAGGAGGTGAAGACAACATGCCCAGACTCTGTTAAAGAAAATTCTATCATGAAAAATTGGGAAACTCCACTGTTGAGAGAAAATTCTGTATCCAACCCAGCTATTCCTGCGGGTCAGGCAGAGCCTGGGGCCAGCAATCCGTTTAGTTTGCAGATTCCTTTGGGGTCCTGGTCTTCCTTGTCCCCTCCACTCTCTCTCATCCCCCAGACACGCCCAGGCTTGAGCCGCTGTCCACCGTCTCCTCCCCGTGCTTGCTGCCAGGTGTGCTTGCTTAGTCTGCTTGCTTAGTCTTCCTTACGTGCCTGCCCCTTCTGACACATTGACTTTGCTTACGTGGTTGAATACTGTTTATTGACTCTGTAAGCACTGCTTTTTTTCCCTAGGGCCTTGATCAGTTTATATCACTAAATATTAAATGAATGGATAAGCAGGCATACACAGATGCACTGGTGAGACTTGGGTTGTATATGTCCAAATCACAGCTAGATGCATGGTGGGAAAGATTCTATTTTGAAAGGACTACGGTGCATTTCTCAGCAGCCAGGATCCAGGATCCGAGGCATGTCTGAGCCCGTGCTCCCTTCCGACACCGAGGCTGGCGTGCAGCCGGCCTGCGAGACCGCCAGGCTCAGTTTGCCTTCTCTGTTTTGCATATGACTTTGGTTTTTGTTTAGCTGTTTCTCTTACTCTCTTCACGTGTATATTTTACAAAGAAATTGAAAGTGATCATTTAATTGAACAGAAAGGTTTTATCTATTGAGTGTGGTTCTCTCACAGAGATGACGTGGAAGCAGGGACTCCCAGGCACCCAGACTTACTCAGCAGCCTTCCATGATGGGCCCAGAGACTTCGGGGATCTGCACATTATGACTGATGGCATCCAAACATCTTAGTTGGCATTGTGAGGCAGGATTCTTTTAAGGACCTAGAGGCTGAATTAGAGTAGAAGGCGCATGTAGATCACAGCAAGAAGGAGCTGGGAATGGCTTAACTTACTCAGGAGACAGACTTTGTGCTCGGGAGGAGGTCCCGCCTTTGGGCTGTTTCAATGTCTTTTCTTAACTCTGCAGCAAGGAGAAAGCTATACTAAGTTCTTGTTACTAAAGAGTTATATTTAGTAAAGGAAAAACTATCAAGACATGCAATAAGGCAGGATATCAACTGTGACAAGCATGCACACAGAAAAATAGATGTGTGAGTTGTCTGTCATCCAGTGGAGTACCAGGTAGCGCCAGATTGCAGATCTGTATTTAGGGGCAGTAATATGGATGAGTCCCCTAGACAGTGTTGAAAGTCAGAGATACGACAAAAGAAGACCAAACCCCACCCAGGTGCTCACATCCACCCAAACCCAGCTGCTCACACTGTGGGTCATGACCCATATGCAGGGGCCACAGAGCTGTGTGAATAGCACAGTGACCAAAAATTAATTCAGAGCCCCGCATGCAATGCGTCCAGCGTGTTTCTGGCAGCCTTGCCTGTTGCATACACAGGTTCATGTCCTCAGCCTTGAACACAGCATGCACATCTGTACTGTGTGTGTCGCCATATCGCCACTCGATGCTGGAACTCTGCTGAGACCTGAGCCTGTTATAGGTTATGAAGAACAGTGCTTTCAAGGCACACGGAGGTGTTTTGCACTCATAGATGCATAAAGGCTTCATCCAGAAAGACTTGACAATTCCCTCCCAGAGTCCTCAGTATACATTAGATCTTTGAATTGTATTGTGTTAGAATGTTTAATTTCAGATTGCTGTTTGGGTTGCTCATGAAGAACCCTCATGAATTCTGGGTTAGAATTAGGATTTTCTAATAATTTCTGAAATGACTCTTGTCCTGCTTCTGCCATTCTGTATGGTATATTGGGCCTGGACTTGTCAGTGTTCATATTCATAGTAGCTAAACATTGGTCACCTCTGAAGAATGTTGAAGGTGTTCTAGGCCCCGCTCTATTGAACATTCAGAGAGGATCCCAAGCCTTATGTAAATGCAGACAGCAACCCGACTCATTAGCAAGTTTGATTTTATCTTTCACAACTGGGAAGATTTTATGTATATTAAAGAATAAATGTTTTTAAATAGGTTTTAAAATATTTCTTGCAAATGTTTAATCTGTAAGCCTATGTTATGTACCTGAATGTTTTGGGTCATGTAGAAAATTCTCAGACAGATAAGTTCTGCAGATAGAGAGCTTGGGGAGCCAGCCTTTCTCTGCTGCTGGAGGCTCTGCTGTGCTCTCTCAGCAGGTAGTGAGTGCAGTGGGGCCGATGAGGCTTAGGGAAGGCACCAAGACCACAGGACCAACCCTTGGCACTGTTAAAGTGTTTCTCACTTTAACACCCCAGTAATCAGTTGCTATGCCGCTTCTGATGTTATGACAAGGGACCCTCAGACCCTCCAAGCCTACCATGGTTTTGATACATGTCTATTTCCACCTTGGGCTCTACCCCCAAGGGTAACCTTGTGTACGTCACAAGGTCTCTCTGCCAGCATTTTAGAGCTAAGGGGAGGTCCTCAGCTAGTGCATCCTGTTGTCATGGTAAAGGGAGAAAAGAAGTTAGCAAGCCACGATTAGGCATTGGAGGCCTCTGCTCAGAAGTGACAAAGTAGCATCCCTCCACAGGACTCATTAGGCAGTGATAACAAGCCGGCAGACCCCATCTTCCCGTGAGTAGGGCTCTCCAGGAAGGCATCTGAGCCACCAGTGGAGCCTAATATAATATAATATACTCTACCTCAGCCAGCAGTGCACACTGTGGATGGGCAGATACTGCACAGCCATTAAATAGAGTTGTAGATCTCACAGACTACACATACCAAAATGGAAAAACAAAAAAGTCAGCTGGAGAATTTGTAGTCTACTCCAAGTTTTTCAAAAGTTAAAAAAAAAATGCATATAGTAGCATAGGAAATTAAATGGAAAAATTAGCTGTGTGTGTAGCTCAGATGAAGGAGAATCCACTTCTCAGGGTGACCAACTGCCAGCATTTAAGACTTCAGTCTGCCTGAGTCACACAGAGTGATTTCTCATTTTAATAACAGCCTGGATTTGAATCTTAAAACTACCTCCTTTTAAATGTTAGAAGTTAAACAGGCTTTTAAGAAAGCAATATGATATTTAAGTTTACAACAGATAGGAACCAAAGTATTTCACCAATCAGAGGAAGTATTTGGTTCCTATCTGTTGTAGTTTTTATTTTTGTTTTTGTTTTATTTTGTTTTTAAAGATATATTTATTTTATGTATATAAGTACACTGTAGACACACCAGAAGAGGACATCAGATCCCATTACAGATGGTTGTGAGCCACCATGTGATTGCTGGGTATTGAACTCAGGATCTCTGGAAGAGCAGTCAGTGCTCTTAACCACTGAGCCATCTCTCCAGCCCCTGTATTTTTTGTTTTTTTTTTTTTAAAGTAACTAGTTTGAGGATGCTCAACTTTATTTTCTTACTTTATCCTTAAACTAGTTGCTCTTTTTTAAAAAAATAAATAAATAAATAAAGGAAACAAGATACTAAGCAGCTCAGAATGGTAGCTCAGATCTATGTTCCCAGTACTAAGGGTGACATTGACACAGGAGGATTGCCATGAGTTCTAGGCCAATCTGAAGTACATAGTAAGTTTCAGACCCACATGGGCTTTGTCCCAAAATCAATTAACTAATTCAATCAGTTTAATTATTTAATGAAAGACGAGAATGTCTTTGCTGCAAGATTCACTGTGAATCTCTGTTCAGTTGATCATGGTGATCTTGGCAAAGCTTTGGTCACACTTGTACTCCATATGAAGAGAAATGCGAGGACCAATCTATGCCCACGGTCACGAAAGGCAGAACCAACCACAGTGAAGAAAAGGGAGGCGGCCCCAAGGGCTTACTGACACAGCATCAAGTGACGCTGCTGACACACAGCCACAGGTGTCTTCCTGAAAGTGGCCTCCTGTCTGGAAGAAGCCAGGTAATTCCCATAGCAGTGGCCCAGTAATACCAGGCCTGTGCCAGCGTGCCAGCGTGCCAGTGTGCCAGTGCGGCCCAGCAGTTAGCCAGTGCAGCCCTGCGGCAGCTCCCTGCCGGGGGAAGGCACAAGTTTGCAGGTGGAAGGAGCTGTGAGTGGGAGTGGGGGAGGAGCTTGGTTTAATGTGCCCTGTTGAATATTCAGGTTTCTTTCCCTTTCTGACACAAGTCTAACCCCCTCCCCTCCTCTGCACCATCATGCAAATGTGCAGCCTTGCTACTACACCAAACACATAATCAAAAACAAGGTTTTGAGCTGCAAATAAGTTTAATAGAAAATGAAATTAGTCACTTCAATAAAATCAACAGAGACAATTTGGACATTTGAAAGTCTTGGATTAGCCTTAATCAGCCCCCAGCAGTGCCCGTTCCCAGCATGGAAGTCTGGTAGGGTACAGCCCTTGTTGGCAGCAGACAATTTTTCAAAAAGAAGAAAAGAAAGACAAAAGTTAAAACTGTCAAAATTAGTGTGTGGTTGTCATACAGAAACTGGGAAGGTAGAAGAACTCAGTTCCCTACTGAGAGCGCCGCAGTGAGGCCTGCAGGGCTTCTCTTCATTTCCTCCTGAGGTGATCCCATGATCCCTCCCTGTGAAATGTGCACCCTCTTTTTCACTTAGACATTGCCTCGCCAGCCACACCCTATGTCCAGGCTACCACTCCCAGTGTGTGTGTGTGTGTGTGTGTGTGTGTGTGTGTGTGTCACAGCGGGTGATGGAGCACAGCTCCACCCTTACTGTCAGGGACATTTCTCGGAGCCAGAACAACTTTCATGCCTATTCTGGTTTTTTCCTCCTTTCTTCCTATAGATAGATTTGTAGCTGGGGGACCGGACTGCTGTGTGATATTTTAGAAAGTCAGAGTTCTGGAGAAGAAAGACACAACCCCCACCCCTAACCCTGTCACAGTGGGCAGTTTATTTATTGACGCTTAAAATGACTGCACATGTTTATCCTGTGTGTGCAGTGCGTACCATCTGTGCATGTGGAGGTCAGAGGAGTGGGAGCCGGTTCCCTCCTTCCACTGTGGGTCCCAGCCTTAGCAGCAAACACCGTTACATATTCCGTGTGCCTGTTTGCTTTATGCGCACAATTGGAGCAATGCCACGACTCTGCAGACTCCTGTGAGTCTGAGGTGGGACACTCGCCTATCCCAGCACTCAAGAGACTGAGGCAGGAAGTCTCTAAGTTCACAGCCAGTGGGGCTGCACAGCAGTTCCAGGCCGACCAGCTACACGGTGAGATCTGTCTCAAGAAAGCAAAGTAATGATTACAATCATAGTGACTCTGTGGTTCTGGGCTCTGGAAGGCACATCAGCGGGCGTATACTTAGGGACTGAGCAGCAGTGGACCTGGAATCAGACACCTCATTTGGAATCAGTCATTTCTGAGTTCATGTTTCAGATTCATCCCAAGATTTGCTCTCTGATAAGTTAACATTTCTGAGCCATAGTTTGTTTCTGTAGAATGGGGATCAGCCACAAAATTGATGGAGGCTTGAAGAAATTAGCAAAATGTGATCTGAAACTCACTCACCATATTGTTATCTGTGTTCTGTACTTAGTGCAGCTAGCCATACTGTTATCCACGACGTTGTGTGTGTGTGTGTGTGTGTGTGTGTGTGTGTGTGCGCGTGCGCGCAGGCAAGCATATTTTTATATGTGAGAGTGTGAGTATCTTCCTCTCGCTCTCCACTTTGTATTTAGAGACGGGGTCTCTTCCTGAACCCAGAGCTCATTTGCCTGGCTAGATTGTTTGGTTAGTGAGCCCTGGGGATCCGCAGGTCTCTCCGCACTCGGCGCTAGATGGATGTGCACCGCCACACCCGAGAGTGCTGCAGAGCATAACTCAGGTCCTCCTGCCTCTGCGGTGGGCGCTTTACTCCTGACGGAGCCGTCTTCCTAAAACACATGGTGGTTTTAATCAGTCCCACCGAGGAGCTGTGCCGGAGCTAATTGGGTGGACTGAGGGCTGCCTCACTCTTGGAGAGTGGTGGTAGTGATTTTAGGACACCCTGGGGAAGTGCTCCATGCACTGCCTGTAATGCCGAGTTGGGACCAGTCAGCAGAGGACACAGTATGGGCCTGTCCAGAGAGGATGGCAGGGCTGGGACCAATGGGAGGAGTTGGAGGAATGACCAGAACCAAGCTATGGTGTCAAGGCTGTGTGGCCAAGAGCAGCATCCAGTTCCCTAAGCCCTGGGGCCTATGAGGAGGAGGGCGGTAGGTTATTAGATTGTTTCCTCGGAGGCTGAAACGTTTATTGTTTAATGTTGAAAATATTGATCTACAAGGTGGGAATGGTGATCCCAGCTTTGTGGTGTAATGAAAAAAATGTAACTTTGATGGAACCCATAAAAAGTGAAATAGACATTCTTTCTTTAAAAAAACAAACTTGATCTTTTATAAAAACTTTTAGAAAGTGAGTCTGTCCGTGTTATATAAAGAGTAAGTTTTCTCTTCTGAACTGAGCCAAGTCAAGAAGTGGTCAACAAGCCGGGCAGTGGTGGCGCACGCCTGTAATCCCAGCACTTGGGAAGCAGAGGTAGGCGGATTTCTGAGTTCGAGGCCAGCCTGGTCTACAAAGTGGGTTCAGGACAGCCAGGGCTACACAGAGGAACCCTGTCTCAGAAAAACCAAAAACCAAAAAAAGAAAAAAAGGAGGAGGAGGAGGAGGATAAGAAAGAAAGAAAGAAAGAAAGAAAGAAAGAAAGAAAAGAAAAGAAAGAAAGAAAAGGGAAAAGGAAAAGGGAAAAGGGAAAAGAGAAAAGGAAAGGAAAGGAAAGGAAAAAGGAAAAAGGAAAAGGAAAGAAAAGAAAGGAAGTGGTCCACACAGACCTCTGCCATGGGGAGCGTCTGCAGGCAGTATTACAGTAGTTTGCATCCGTATCTTCTAAGCTTTGTCCTTGTCTTCTGAGCATCTGAGGAGCTGATGGTGTTTGGGGGTAGTTGCCATCATCATAAACACCCACAGCTTGTGGGAGCACATACTGGGCCTTAGCCCTTGGCTCAGACTCAGGTGACTGGAAGGGTGATCAGGAAGGAAGGGCGGGCCCCTTCTAGAGGGACCATCACTCCATGACAACTCCAGCAGCAGGGCGTTCCCAGCTGTTAGCCTCTGATAGATAGGCCAGCAGTCAGCCCTGCTGTTACTGTGAAGTCCACGTCTAAGACCAGCTTAGTCTACTTCCTCACTTGACAGTGGCATGGCCCTGGCTAGGTCATTGGGGGTCGCATGGAGGAGGATTTCGGGTGGGCTGAGAGGTGATGGGAAGATGGACGCTCACGCAGATGAGAATACCATGCAGACTCAGAAGGGCAGCGGGTGAGGGGTCTGGCCTTGGACGTGGTTGGGAAGCAGGGATGCCTGGCTCCATCCCTGGACTTTGGTCCTCTTGTTTCTTATGGTTCTGCATTTTCCCCGAGGAGGAAGGCCCTGGGCACAAAAGGAGTACTTCCCAGAACTTTCGACTCTGTGCTGCTTGTGCAGTGATCAGTGGTGATGCCTTTTGTGTTGACGGGGCTATGCTGTAGTGAGAGCCTCTGTGCTTCACTGTAGAAGTGAACGTAGGCAGGGTGAATGGTGAGATGCTCCAGGGTACAAGGACTGTCAGTCAGCCTTCTGTCAGCACAACCAAGAGCTGGGGACAGTCAGGTCATGAAGGAACCGTTATTTGGGCTCATGATTTTGGAGGTTTCAGTACATGGTGAGTTGGAATGAAAGATTTGAGGGCATGGCTGGATGCCTCAAATGTCCATGTCTGTCCCACATCTCCAGTGGGGACCAGGTCTTTACTGCGCATTCTAGATCTGAGCCACAGCCCATGAACCCACTGTGTTCTTCTGGGAAATTGTTTCTCCCAGCTTCTACTGGCAAGATACAGTTCTGGTGCCAGGATGAGACCAGACAACTTGTTGAACCATTAGAAGATGCAGATCTGCTCTCTGGGTGAGCAGTTTCTTCCACCTTCCCACTTTGGTTAGCTGCAGCTTTGAGAACTTTATGGAATTTAAAAAAGAAAGAAAATGGAGGAGCTGGAGGAGGATAGTACAAGGGTTAAGAATCCGTCCCCTGTTGCAAAGGACCCAGGGTCAGCACCTGTCGCTCCCCGGCCTCAGTCCTCTCCTGAGTCTCCTCCTCCTGACTTCCACAGGCACCAGATGTGCACATTGCATCAGCGTGCATGCACACACACACACACACACACACACACGCACATGCACACGCACACACACAAACATTCAAACACATAACAAAGTAAACAAATCTCTATTTAAAAGTAAAAGAAAGAAAGGGAGGGGGCACTGGCATCTACATAGATGAGTCTCCTGCCTCAGGTTTAATTGGAGTTATAAATCCTACGGAAAGCCTTCAGATAGGAGGAATGGGCAGAGGAAATGCCCCATTGGCTTCCTTGTCTTTTCTGAAAACAGTTCTAAACCCCAGAGCTGATAAGGAGGTGCTTGACACCTCACCCCTGCCTCAGTTGTTTTTAATTCTTTCAACTGTTTCGCCCTGAGTTTGGTCTGTGCCTCAGGGCCTCCGCCTCCTGCCACCTCCTGGGTCCCTTGCTCTGCCCTCTGCCTCTTTCCTGGGACCTTGGCTTTGGGTGTCCTCACAGCACTTCCCATACCTGTCCCTGTGTCCTGTGCCCCTCATTGAAGGCTGAGTGGAAAGTCCCCCTGATGGTGTTGTTTTGTGCTCTTCGACATGCTGGAGAGCAAGAGTTTAAGCCCTGGACTCAGATGCTTTGACGTCCAGCCCATCCACCACCTCTGGTTGCCTTGGCAACCTTTCTGACCTCTCTGAGCATCAGTCTCCGTTCCTTTCAAGTAGAAGCAATAATGGAAATAAGCTCATAAGAACATGGAGCTTGCCGACCAGATCACTGCAGCGCCGTAAACATTAGGCAGTTGCTTTCGTTTCTCTGTTTGACTAAAGTAGGAAGTAGAGACACTTGGGCTTTGAGGACAGCTACTTGTACCCTGAGAACTTTAGGTTAGGGTATCTGGTGACCTGGGATTAGGTGTGGTCCAGGCCTAGGAGAGGGGAGAGATTCAACCTTTCTCTTAATTCTGTCTCAGGACCAGTGAAGTGTGCCAAGAGATGACCCCACTCCAGGGACCTTCTGGTGATGCTTACAGTGCCAGCTCCTTTTATAATGGCCCCGGGTACCTAGCAGTGTGGAGCACACCTTTAAAGGCAGAGGCAGGTAGATCTCTGTGAGTTCAAGGCTAGGCTGGTCTACAGAGTGAGTTCCAGAATAGCCAGAGCTACACAGAGAAACCCTGTCTCAAATAAACAAAACCCAAAACAAAACAAAACAAAACAAAACAAAACAAAACAAAATAAAAACCCACCACCACCACCAACAACAAAGAAATCAAAAAACCAAACAGCTGACGGGGCAATTGGACTTTCTCTGCCACCTGCATCTGGCACCTGGCTGACCAGCACAGTTACAGACAGGCCAGGCAGACTCCCGGATGCAGTGCTGTGGGCTCTCATGTTTTCTGTGGTGAAGAGAAGTGGGATGTCTCTCTCCCACATTCGGAAGTCAGTGTTGGGGTAGTACCTGGAAGGATCCGGCTGGTACACTACAGGGTAGAGAGCCAAGGCTCTTGTCAGGAGCATGCATTAACCAGGCACGGGTTCCTTAACAGCTCAAACTGTTGCCTTTCCAGTTTAAACAATGACTCCACTTGCTAGAAGTGGAGCAATGGGATAGTCAAACCATTAAATTGAACAGCACTTTGACCCCAGGCCTTCTTGCAGCACCCTTGGGAGCCTCTTTGAGCAGAGGTTATATGCTGACGTCCCAGGGACGTGGCAGAGGGATCTGGTCACTGCTTTGGCCACCACATCTTACCAGCCCTGCCGACCCCCTCTGGAGCTCATTGGTTCAGAACCCAGCATAGTCATGAATATTTCTCCCTTGACTGACAGATACTTCTCCATTTGGGGGGAGCAGGATCTGGGCAGTCTGTCTTGATTGCCTTCGGTTTTGAGTCCCTGTAACAATGATAGTGTCTTTGAGCTTCTACAGTTGTCCACAGTCTACAGCTCCCTGAACAGAGCATGCCACCTGCAGTGAAGACACTAAGTGCCAATCCCTCTGCCCTCTAGGCCTGTGTAAGTTGGGCTGACAGACTGAACCCAGGACTATTGCAGCCGGTTGGTCACTGGGGTTGGAGTTAGCATCAGCCTTGCTCAGGGGTGGTGGCTACAGTTAGTTGGGAGCTGGAATGAGGCGCTCAGCTATGGCCCTTCTTGGTCCCAAGACTTTTATTTTAGTGAAGCAGATGTGACTCAACTAATCTTCCAGAGCAGCTGAACTGTCGCCTTGGCACTGCCCAAGAGTGCTGCCATACTGTGCTAGGAGCCACGCTGGCACAGGCTTTCATGGAGAGCTCACAGACAGGCATTTCTATTCTAGGAAAGAGAAAGAAACAAACAGAGGAACACAGCGCTGTTTTTAGTACAAGGAGTCAGCAGCAGCTTGGCGAGAGGATGGCGCGTGACATTTCCGTGAGCAAGGTGTGCTGCAGCCTGGCGGAGTGGGGCATGGGTACCTGGCTGCTCCCCTCTTCAGATGCCTTTCAGGAAGGCAGCACTGCTGCTCAGACAGACCTCGGTCTTCCTGACTGCTCACACAACACTCCAGGCTCCCGGCACAAGGTGGCGGGGCAGCTTCCCAGAGTCCTGCTTTTCCTTGGAAGGACTGGAGACTGTAGCCAACAATTTGCTATTCCATGAGTCTGTCCTTTTGTCTTCTACCCTTCTCCACCTTTTTTTTTATTGGATATATTCTATATTTACAATTCATTTCTCTTTTTCTGGTTCCCCACCCCCAAGGGTCCCACATGCCCTTTTCCCTCCCCCTGCTCCCTCATCCACACCCTCCCACCTCACTGTTCTTGTACTCCCCCACAATGATGCTTTGGTCCATTCTAGCACCAGTGTCCACTCTTTTCTTCTTGTGAGACATCACTTGGTATGTGATTTATGTCTTTGGTGTTCCAAGATTCTAGGCTAATATCCACTTATCAGTGACTGCATACCATGGGTATTCTTTTGAGACTGGGTCACCTCACTTAGTATGACGTTCTCCAGCTCCATCCATTTCTCTAAGAATTTCATGAATTCATTGTTTCTAATGGCTGAATAGTACTCCATTGTGTATATATACCACATTTTTTGTATCCATTCCTCCGTTGAGGGACATCTGGGTTCTTTCCAGCTTCTGGCTATTATATATAAGGCTGCTATGAACATAGTGGAGCATGTATCCTTATTGTATGCTGGTGAATCTTCTGGGTATATTCCCAGGAGTGGTATGGCTGGGTCCTCCGGAAGTATCACATCCAGTTTTCTGAGGAACCGCCATACTGATTTCCAGAGTGGTTGTACCAGCTTGCATTCCCACCAGCAGTGGAGGAGTGTTCCTCTTTCTCCACATCCTCGCCAACACCTGATGTCTTCTGAGTTTTTAATCTTAGCCATTCTGACTGGTGTGAGGTGAAATCTCAGGGTGGTTTTGATTTGCATTTCTCTAATGACTAATGATGTTGAACATTTTTTAAGGTGTTTCTCAACCATCCGAATTTCTTCAGGTGAAAAGTCTCTGTTTAGCTCTGTACCCCATTTTTGGATAGGGTTATTTGGTTTTCTGGGGTCTAACCTCTTGAGGTCTTTGTATACATTGGATATTAGCCCTCTGTCGGATGTGGGGTTGGTGAAGATCTTTTCCCAATTTGTTGGTTGTCGATTTATCCTTTTGACAGTGTCTTTTGCCTTACAGAAACTTTGTAATTTTATGAGGTCCCATTTGTCTATTCTTGCTCTTAGAGCATAAGCAATTGGTCTTCTGTTCAGGAATTTTTCCCCTGAGCCAATGTCCTCAAGGGTCTTCCCCAGTTTCTTTTCTATTAATTTTAATGTGTCTGGTTTTATGTGGAGGTCCTTGATCCACTTGGAGTTGAGCTTAGTGCAAGGAGATAAAAGTGGATCAATTCTCATTCTTCTGTATGTTGACCTCCAGTTGAGCCAGCACCATCTGTTGAAAAGGTTGTCTTTTTTCCACTGGACGTTTTCAGCTCCTTTGTCGAAGATCAATTGGCCATAGATGTGCGGGTTCAATTCTGGGTCTTCGATCCTATTCCATTGATCCGCCTCCCTGTCACTGAACCAATACCATGCAGTTTTTAATCCTACTGCTCTGTAATATTGCTTGAGGTCTGGGATATTGATTCCCCCAGAAGTTCTTTTGCTGTTGATGATAGTTTTAGCTATCCTGGGTTTTTTTGTTATTCCAGATGAATTTGAGAATTGCTCTTTCTAACTCTATGAAGAACTGAGTTGGGATTTTGATGGGGATTGCATTGAATCTGTATATTGCTTTGGGCAAGATTGCCATTTTGACTATAGTAGTCCTGCCAACCCACGAGCATGGGAGATTTTCCCATTTTCTGATGTCTTCTTCAATTTCCCTCTTCAGAGGCCTGAAGTTTTTGTCATATGAATCTTTCACATGTTTGGTTAGCTTCTCTTATGAATATCGATGCAAAAATACTAAACAAAATACTTGCCAACCGAATCCAAGAACACATCAAAACGATCATTCACCATGATCAAGTTGGCTTCATCCCAGGGATGCAGGGATGGTTCAGTATACGGAAATCCATCAACGTAATCCACTACATAAACAAACTCAAAAAAAAAAAAACCACATGGTCATCTCATTGGATGCTGAAAAAGCATTTGACAAAATTCAGCATCCTTTCATGCTAAAGGTCTTGGAAAGAGCAGGAATTCAAGACCCATATCTAAACATAGTAAAAGCAATATACAGCAGACCAGTAGCCAACATCAAGGTAAACGGAGAAAAACTTGAAGCAATCCCACTAAAATGAGGGACTAGACAAGGCTGTCCCCTCTCACCATATCTCTTCAATATAGTACTTAAGGTACTAGCTAGAGCAATTCGACAACCGAGGGAAGTCAAAGGGATACAAATCGGAAAGGAAGAAGTCAAACTATCACTATTCGCAGTTGATATGATAGTATACTTAAGTGACCCAAAAAACTCCACCAGAGAACTCCTGTAACTGATAAACAACTTCAACAAAGTGGCTGGCTATAAAATCAACTCAAGCAAATCAGTAGCCTTCCTATACGGGAAGGATAAGCAGGCTGAGAAAGAAATTAGGGAAATGACACCCTTCACAATAGCCACAAATGATATAAAGTACTTTCTCCACCTTTTCCCCACCATTTCAACCCCTAACACTAGATAGAGAAAAAAGGAAAGAGAGACTGTAGCCTACAGTTTGCTACTTTGTGATTCCTTTTGTCTTCTACCCTTCTCCTCTTCTTATCCACCCTGTGAGCCCCTAACACTAGATAGAGAAAAGGATAGAGAGGCGAGAGGGCGACACTCTCATTAGACCCCTTCCTGCTGACTAGGGACTCTGAGCTCCCAGAGGCAAGCTTGATATTTGCTGTCAAATTTCCCTCTTTCTTCTTCTTTGTACATGACTACTTAACAAACCACAGCTAACACCCCCAGCCCAGCCTGCCTCTCCAGGGCCCTAGCCTTTATGTATATACCCTCTGAGAAGTCATAGTTGCAAAAACTGTCTGCAGCTGCCAGAATCACACCCCTGGTAGAACACGAGGCAAACCATAGCCAGCTGCTGTGGATAGTCTGAAACAGCCCCATACCCCACCCCAGAGACTGAAACAAAAACACTTCTTATTTCTCTGTGTGTGTGTTTTTTAAAGAAACCAAAATTGTCACTCTAGCAGACAGCCAACCCCTGACCTATAGGCATGTCATCATCCTGATACACTGCCTGTCTCCTGACCTTAGCTAAGGCCTTGCTTCTTCTCTAGGTCTTGCTTTCTTTGTCTTTGAATATGAGGGTAGAACAGGATTTATCAGTATCCTCCTCGGGCCTGACGGCTGGGTGTCCTAGAGGAAACTGCTAGTCTTGAGCCCAGGCTAGAATGCAAGTGGGCAGATAGTAAGTTCAGCAAAACTGTGTGCTAGATGTGGTGGTGCCTTTAATCCCAGCACTCGGGAGGCAGAAGCAGATGGATCACTGTGAGACTGGTTCACATAGAAAGTTTCAGGCCAGGCATTCAAAATAAGTCACTGTCTCAATAAAACAAAACAAAATCCCAAATAAACAAACAAGACCCTGTGTTCATTGAAAACCTATATTGCTTCAACATAACCCAAACGAGTATTCCGTCCTTTCTGGTACCGTTCTCCGCTCTCCTGCTTCGCATGTCTGCTCCACTCTCTCCCACATTCACCCTCTCACCTCACTGGAGCGGCCACAGGGTGCATCTGCTCAGTGCCAGGATGGAGCAGATGGTCCGCGTCCCTGTGCTCCTGTCTGATGGGGAGGGGACCTGAACTCAGGCCATGGAGAGGCAGTGTTTGGAGAGGAACCTTGGGACCATGAGCTGCACAGCAGCTTCTGCCTGGTGCCTGTAAGGAAGGCGGTCTCTAGCCACACCTCTGAAATACTAGGCAAAGAGAGTGCGGGACAAGGGACGCTGGCGGTCATACGCAGGCACTGCTCTGTTCTCCCATGTGACTCAGGTGCCTCCCAGAAACAGCATTTCAGCTGCCACTGTCCGGAACTCTGACTGAAAGCACCCCTTTTCCGTGTTAGGAGCAAGCCCACTTGCTGCCAACGTACTTGCTGCCAGCATGCACACGTCGGTATGATAGCTAGGCCTTCACCCATCTTGGGCACACCTGCCTGGGATCCGTGCTGGGCTTCCTTGGGGCTGTCCATAGCTCCACCCTTGAGCTCAGCCCACCCACTGTCAGGTTCAGCCCTGCTCAGTGTGTTCCTCATTCTGTGATGATGGCAGCCACAGGGTCTGCGACTGAACCAATCGTCTGACCCTGCCTGAGGGGCAGACTGTAGGAGAGCCTTTGGATAGGTGGCTTCAGAACGGTGGCTGCTGACGCATGCCCCTCCCCCAGTTCCCTACACCCTTCCATCTCTACAGTGCGCCTACCTGACTTAGACCTGGCTGCAGTGCTGCACTCTCCTCTGCTCTGTCATCGTCGTCGCCGCCTTCATCGTCGTCGTCACCACCGTCTTCTTCTTCTTCTTGGTCTCATCTGTTCGTCTTTCACGCTGGCCTCTCTGCTCCCTTCTGTAGACCCCTCTCACTTGGCAAGCTTTGGCTTCTCAGGAATCATCTGACACTCAGTACCTTTGAGATGGATTTTCAACCTAGCAAACAAAGGAATGAATGAAAAAATGAAAGGGAGAGGGGACTGGGGGAGGGGGAGAAAGCACTTCCCTCATTAGGAAGGGGCTTTGCTGGTGACCCTGAGCAAGCCATTTCACCGGGTGGAAGGTAGCTCAGGGCAGGCTTCTTCTGCAGAGCTCCTCTGAGCCTCTTCGCCTCCTCCCTGGCCTTCCTGCCCATTGCTCGTACAGCACCCAGGTGCTAAGTGGACAAGCGTGGGGAACTGCACATGAGTGCCCGATGCTCCCACTACACAGATAGGGGTGGGAGCCTGGAGGAGTGAGGCGCTTTGTGAGCGTGTGTGCGGAGTGCTAGCCACCTAGACAGGCAGACGCCTCACTCTTCTGTCACAAACCCTGTCAGCCGGAACCCCTGAGCGTGCAGCTGCAAGTGTCTTCTCTTTGAGATTTATGCCTCGTGGTTTGTAGGTCCACTCATTGATTGATTGACTCATGGCGCTGAGGATGGAACTCGGGACCTTGCACACACTAGGCAAGTGTGCACTCTGCCCTCAGCGGCACCCAGTCCTTCCTCCTTCCAGTCACAGAGACAAGGGAATGCCTTTCAGCATCTGCCCCTCACATCCTGAATGCACAGCACAGTCAGTAATTATTGCTTATTATCAGGTGGCATATTTAACGTATTGACCTCCTTTAATTGAATGGGTAATTCAGGATTGATCTAGCCCTTTAAGAGCCACCATTATGTGCTCACTGAGCAGAGAAGAGAGTCAAAAGAGATCATCAAGAACATTTCTCACAGCAGTGCTAGTGGGACTGCTCCGGTTTACGATAATCAACTGTGGGCAGGACTCCTTGCAGGCTTCTGTGGGGTGGAAGGGTCCTGGAGACTGTCCCCTGATTGCCATTGCAAACATTAGGTCAAGCCATATGATAGTTTTGCTGTCCACAGGGCAGAATCAGCCACATTGGTAATTGCATGTGTCCTGCCTCTCACTAAGGAGCAGTGGGTACCTTTGTCCCCTCCCGGTAGGCTTGCACTGCTTGCCCATCTTGTGCAGGTGTGCACTTACACATCCAGCACAGTGTGTTCTCCGACTCCCTAAGTGCAACGACAAACCAGTCAGAGCATTTGATCACGACAATGCTCACAGTGGCCCTGCATGCGAATGTGAGCCCCAGGCCGGCAGGATGGGTGTAGGTCCTGTGTTCACCTCCCGGTCTGTACCCTGCCTTTGTGATATTCTTAGAACGTCAAGTTTTATTCTACCTGGATCTCTTTCCCTCCCTATTCCCAAGCCAAGCCAGCTTTTAAGTCCCAATGGATGGAGTATCTCCTCTTCCCTGTTTCCATGGTTTGCTTGCTTGTTCCTGTGTCGTAGGGCTTGGAGATACACAAGGTCACATGTGGTTTTGGATCATTTACTGTCCCCCCCCCCCCCGCTTGCTGGCAGTTGACCTCAGACAAATAACATAAGAATCAAGTAAATAACCTAGAGACCCTGGTTGAATTGGGCTCTCAATGTGAAAGAGATGTTTTTCTTCTGCTTTATTCCTAGGGTCTGTGGATTCCTGTGACCTTTCTTTTAATGGAGCAAGGTTTAATGTTAAAATAAGTACTAGAAACCAGCACCATTCCCTCAAAACTTTGACTCCCAAAGCATTGGGATGGTTGACTCCAGCCTGTGGAGGCATACATTAGTCATTGGGTGCATCTCCACCTTGCTATCTCCTGTCAATGGACACAAATACACATCAACGGGGATTCTAAAAAATACAAAATAGAATGAGAACTTTACAGACTACCTCTTACCTCTGCTCAAATCTCTGTTTTTTAACTATGGAAATGAAAGCCCAGAAAAACCACCGGACAGAGTAGAGCTTACACGATTGGGAGGGAGTGGTGTTCACTGGCAGCTGGATTGCCTGACTCAGAAAGTAAATCAATTTCATCCTGTTAGCAGCGGAGAGCAGTGGCCCAGGGCTCTAATTGGATGCGTTTTGAAAGCCGCCTGTCTGAGCGGAGGTGCAGCTTTGTGTTTAAGGCAGTCCTCTCGTGCTCCAGTTTTCCAGGAGGCTCCTGAGGTTATTTTTATGGTGTAAGCTTTAGGGTACTTCATTTTACTGAACAAACGCCTGCACAGGAAAGCCTGCTGCCGCCCTCCCCTCTGACCCCGACGAGGGCCCTTATTCCCGGCATGCTTGTCAGGAGGGTGGTGGGGAGGGCTCTCGACCCAAGATTCATGATTCCAACATTAGTTACTCATCTTGTTGCTATGACTAAATCCTTCATGAAAGCAACTCGAGGGACGGCTGTCTGGCTCCCAGCTTCAGGGCAGGCACGGTGGCACAGGTGGGAGGCAGCTGGTCACCTGGCACCTACCTCCAGGAGCAGAGAGGAAAACTCGTGTTCCGCTTGCTGCTTGTTTTCTCTGTCTTACACTCCAGCTCCTGGCATGACGACACCTGTGCATTTAATATATATCCCCTACCTCAGTTAATTTACTCAATAAAACCCCTCACAGACTTTCTCAGAGATGTGTTTTCTGAGTAATTCTAGACCCTGACAAGCTGAGAGTGTTACCTCTCAGGGCATCTAAGATAAAAACTCCCAAATCAAATGAGAATGGGAGACCACCGTCATGGAAGGCCAGCATCTGGGCACCGCAAGGAACAGGCTGCAGCAGTGATGCCATCAGCATTTCTAATAGAGGGACAGATCACCTGAGGCGTTACACAAGCCACTTGAGATTACACAGCCTGCGCCTTCCAAAGCCCACACCCCTGTGCAGGCACACCTCACACCTCCCTCCTCAGCCTGCTTGTTCCTCGCCCCGAGCCCCAACTCACTCCTCTCATTTCCAGTACTGTGGCCTTCTTGTGGCCACAGTGGAGACACCATCAGTTGTCATTGTTTAATATGGCTCAGAAGTGGAGCTCAGAAGCGGAGCTCAGGGAAGGACCCACAGCCCACAGAGGCAGGTGAATGGCTGTGATCTGTTTGTCCGTAAAGAGGCAGTGGAAGAGGAACCGGACAGCCACATTGGGCATCTAGTGTCGGGAATAGCAAGACAGCTGCCATGTTAAACTGAATGTTTGCCTTCTTCAGTGGGATAGGCGGTGTGTCTGCAGTCCAGTGCGGCTTATTCCTCCAGCCCTCCCACTGCCCAGGGCCACAGCACTAGAGTTCAGTCCCCATAACTCCCTGCCACACCCCTAGCTTAGTCTCATGCACATGGGCCCCGGATGATAGGAGCTGAGGCTCCCGGCCGCCTGCTAAGCTCCGGCTTCCTTTTCTTCCACGGCAGCATTCTTGGTGCTGGGAGAAGTGTTGGGGTTTGTAGCTGTGTGGCCACCGTGTGGTGGTGCGCTAGTCAGTGGTGGCCATTTGTCCAGTCGATCCTTGATGAGCTGGGGACTGCTGGAGTGTGGCTGTGGCCTGCTCAGTGGTGGTCACTGCTCACGACCCTATACCACAGCCCTGAAGGCCTGCAAGGCCACTGTGACACAGCGACTGTATCACGACGTCCAGGATGACCATAGCCACCCTGGCTGTGCTGTCTGCTCCTGCTCTTCCTTAATAGGGGCATAATGTGTCACTGTGGACAGCCACCCACATGGTCTTTCTGGGCTTACTTCTAGGAAGGGCCAGTCCCCAGGTATTGGGCTTTGGGAAGTCATGAAGAGCCTCTCTTTTGTCATCTATAAGATAGGATAATTGCATCCACCCCATGAAATGGTTAAAAAAACTTAAATGAGATACAACATCAATGTGATACCTCCTAGGCAAACAACTGAAGCTCTCTGAGGCAGTTTCCTTCAGTTATTCGCAACAGGGGTTGGGTTTGTGCCCAAGGAGATGTCTGAAGACAGTTTTGGTTGTTACGGAGGGTATCAGTGCTCCCCAACACCCAAAGAATCCTAGGAAGGGATGTTGTGAACACCCTACAAGAATATGACTCTATACCATAAAGAACTACCCCCTCCACAGTGTAACTGCGCTGCGTCAGGAGGTGCTGAGTGTCCTCCAAAGGATTGCGGAAGGATACTGCTGAGATGCCAGGGGCCGAGCTGTGCGGAAAGCAGCGGGCCTGGGCGCATGCCCTCCAGAGGGGCAGCGAAGGCCTCCTCAGAGCATGCCACACCCTGCTTGGAGGCAGGTGACTAGCGATAGAGAGGGGTGGGTCAAGGGCAGTCTCTGGAGTGCCCAGCCAGGCTTCACCCCCCAATCTACAGTGGACTGGGGCGGGAGGAGGGCGCCTTACCTGGGACCTGCTCCTGGATCTCTCCCTAGTATAGCTGTGCCGTCGCCAGGGTGGTAGTGAGGATGTGGTCAGCGTGTTTAGGATTGTCACTGCTGACCCTGCTCCCATAGGCGCTCACAGGCCTAACCTTCAACAGTGAGTGCTTAAATGAAACCATGTTATTCTAATGTTGGCTATCATTTCTTTTATTGTTTCTGAGCCCTTTTGCTAGTAAGAGTGCTGCCTTGACCTTGGAAATGGCCTTCATTTTTGCAAGTGGCTTAAGTTTTATCCTTCCTATGGCCCCGGATTGGGGGGGGGGCATAGACACTGGAGAGCCTCAAAAGTAAAGCCCAGATCACGTGACCCAGAGGCAGCGTGTGTTCCCTATAGGAAAGGAAGTGAGAGAGCTGGCTCATTCCTCTCTGGACCGGCATTCCTCTGCGCTCTGGGAGGCCTGCTCATTCTCTGGCTCAGCTGGTTCTCTCCTACCCCAAAGTCACCAGTTCGTGCAGACCCTCTGACCCACTGGGACCAGCGGCCAGCTCGGGGGCCAGAGTCGAGTCTTCCTCAGTGGCTGGTCAGACTTTTTTTTTTTTTTTAAACATTTTTTAAAATTTATTGAAAAGGGAAGTAAAAACACTTTATGATAAAATTAAAGATTTACATGGAAAATATTTCAGATAAACACATTAAAATTGACAATTTTCATAGAAAATTAGGGAGTAAAGTGGTAGACATGTAAAGCATTGCTAAATTAATTGAAATATGGGAAACATTTTTATGATAAAATTGAAGATTTACATGGAAAATATTTCTGATAAAATTATAGAAAAGTGTAGAAAAACATGTTAAAATTGAAGATTATCATGGAAATTTTTATAATAATGGTAGGCATAAAAGCATTCCAAAGTTGATTAAAACTGGAATTATAAACATTTTCTGATAAACTTGAAGATTTACATGGAAACTATTTCTGATAAAATTGCAGAAATATATAGAAAAACATGTTAAAAATTAAAGATTATCACGGAAATAATATAGATAAAATAATAGGCATAAAGATAATTCTAAGTTGATTGAGGTGGAATTATAAACATTTTCAGATAACATTGAAGATTTACATGGAAAATATTTCTGGTAAAATTTAAGAAATAAAGAGACAAACATGTTAAAATTGACTATTTCATGGCAAATTTTACATAAAAAATGGTTGATGTAAAAACTCTAAATTAATTGAACATGGAATTAGAAACATTTGTCATAAAATCAATGATTTACAATGAAAACATTTCTGATAAAATGGAAGAAGTATAAAGACATTAAAATTGAAGCTTGTCATGAAAAAATAATGTAGATAAAATGGTAGACCATAAAAGAAATTACTAAATTAATTAAAAGGGGAATTACAAACATTTTGGCTGGTGAGACTTTAGTCTACACCTGGAACTTTCTTTTTTCTGTTTTCTTCTATGAATGTTTGCATGTATATATTCTCGTACATTCATGTGGGGTCTGAGGACATCCTTGGGTTGGTTCTACTTGATTTGCTCCAGGGCTCATTACTGTTTCCCACTTTGTGTATAGACTAACAAGATTCTGGGATTATCTTGCATGTACCTCTCATCTCCCTACTAGGAAGTGCTGGCTCTAGGAAGACTACATGTCTGGCTACAGGCTCTGGGGGTTTGAGCCCATGTGCTTTTACTCACTGAGTGACTTCACCAGCTCTACATCTGGTATTTTCTAAAGCACCCACTGCTCTTGGCCTTGTGGGCCTTTCACACTCAGGCCTGTCCTAGCCTTCTGCTTGCCTCATGCCCAGTGGACACCATTATCAGTTGTGGCTGTGACTAACCTCTAGGGGGCAATGGCTGCCTGCTCTGTAGGTTCCTCTGCCATCCCAGAAGGAACTTACCTGTCTTCCTACAGCACAGTAGCCAGCACCTTCTGCATTATTCTCTCTGTAAATCTGGGTGCTGGATAGCACCCTTTCCTCCCTTTGTCTCAAACCATAACTTTCAAACTCCCAATTTTCACTGTGTGAGTGACAGGTGACCTCATCCACTGTGCTGTATAAACTCTGTGCAGAGGGCTGGGGGAGGGTCCCACAGGCTCTCTTCCCTGGTAGACCGCATCGGAGGGGCAGACATGACCTCGGCAGGTAGGTGCCAGCAGGGCCCCTGCCCATGCCCTGTCTGCTTCCTGCCTACTTCTCGTCTTTCTCAATCCCTCTCTCATCTGTCCATCTGCCTCCCTTCCCACCAACTACGTCCACTGCAGGATAGAGTTTTTGTCTGTCTGTCTTTGTAAGTGGTGTGTGGGGTCTTTAGAAAGATGGGCAGCTTTGCTGGTAGCAGCAAGCGTATTATGTGTTGCATGCCAGCTGGAGTGGCTGGCTGTAAACAAACAGTCTTCACGGGCAGCTGCCTTCAGCCTGTCATGAAACGACTTCATAAACTTGTGAAGGTCACGAGGCTAATAAAAATATCAGCTCTAGTAAGAATGTGCAATTGGGATTGCCCCAGGTGTCGCAGCCCCAGCTTGTACTAATAATCACTGTTCTGGCCCCCTGGGCCACCTGCTGCGTGTCCTCAAGGCCAGTAAGACACTTGGTACCTCGCAGATGCTCACTCAGCAAGTGCAGGGCAGGCTGCAGTAGGTGAGATTGCCTGCAGAACACTGCCGGGGAGTCTGTCTTCCTGCTCCCGTAGACAGTATGAGCTTCCGTCACCTTCTCCCTTTCTCCCCAAAGCCGAGAGAAAGGTGTTCTGCTGCCAGACCTCTCTTGACCTGGAGCTGCATCCAGGCTTTGCTCTGGGGTACAGGGGACAAGTGTTCGCTGTCAGTTACAATAGTTCTGTTTGGGCCTGAGAATGGGGGAACATGAGATCTTCCGAGGGGAGGGAGCTTCCTTCACATGTCTTCACGGGGAACACGGAGGCGTGGTGCATATCCTTGTGGCAGATGGCCCGGCTCTGGCTTTGCACAGGTTCTCAGCCAGTCCTCTGGCCACAGGTAGGCTCTTTGGCCTAGTCCCCAGAGAGCCCTGGTGCTAGCCCTGTGCTAGCCCCGTGACTGTGGCTGGCTCTATACTCCCTGTTCACTCTCGGACAGTGGCTCTTTCTTCCTAAGCTTAGTGACAGTCTTTTTATTATGGAGCCTTGTGAATATGATATTTTGGTGATCCTTCAATTCTCTGTGAAGATGGAGGAAGAGATGTGCCACCCTTAGGGTGCTGAGCAGATGCCTGACAGAGTAACACTCTGCTTCAGTATCACCAAAGTCAGACAGGAGAAGGAAGTCTGGAAAACATGAGAAAGTCATAATGAAAAGTCCTAAAGCTCACAGAACCATTTTGGTTACCATTTGGTTGTTTCCTGGTTTTATTTCTGGACTGTGACTGCTCATACATATGTCGTTGGAATCACACCTATCATGGATTCTAATTGTCTCTGATTTCAACAAAACAAAATAAAAACAAGGTCTTACTCTGCAGCCCAGGCTAACATGGAACTCACCGTGCAGCATAGGCTGGCCTGGGAAACCCTGACTTCCTGCCTCTGGCTCCCAAGTGCTGGTTCCAGGCATGCGTTCCCATGCCCAGATCCCCTCTTTGCTCTGTGAGCTTTTACATGCCAGCTATGCCTCTTGCCTTCTCAGCACTGCTGACACCCGGCTAAATCCTGCCCCATCTCTCCTGACACTGGGCCAAGTCCCTGCGCCATTGTCTCTCTTGTTCCTTTGTTGAGACAGGGTCTCTGCATCCAAAGCTGGCTTCCAAATTGAGATCGTCCTGCGTTTGCCTCCAGAGTTCTAAGCATCTGCGGGTGCCACCATATCCAGCTTGCCATCTCTTTTATTTTTAAAAACTTCTGTATTAAAATATAATCGATATATTTATTATTATTGTTGTATTCAAAGATACAACATCACTTAATTAGATATAAATGACTTAATACATTCCTCACCACCTGAATTTAGTATGTATTGGGGTATGAAGGCACTTCTCTTACCAAGTTTCTAGAAGATAATAGACATTAGCTATAGTCACAGCCACAGGGATTCTCAGAACTTACCTATCTTATGGTCTCCCTATGAGCTCCCTCACTTCACCCCGGCATGGCAGCCTCTTGGTGTGCTCTGCTTACATGTTGTCACAAATGGTAGGATCTCTTTTGTGTACATGTTCACAGACATGCCTCTGTATGTGTGCGTGCTGGAGGCTAGAAGTTAATCTGGGATGTCATTCCCTGCAGCGGTCTACCTTGATTTTTAAGACCAGGTCTCCGTACTGTTCTATTGCTGTGAGAAGACACCGTGAACAAAGGAACTTATAAAGGAAGGTGTCTGGGGGCTTGCTTACTGTCTCGGAGGGCCAGCCTATGATCATCACAGTGGGGAGCATGGGGGCAAGCGTGCTGCTGGAAGCCGAGAGCTTACATCTTGAGCTCAAGCAAGAGGCAGAAAGAGAGACTGGGTCTTATATGGACTTTTAAAACCTCAGAGCCCACTCACAATGACACCTCCTCCAACAAGGCCATACCTACTCTAACAAGATTGCACCTCCTTGTCCTTCCCAAATAATTCCAAACAGTTGCACTCATTAGGAGACAAGCATTCAGTCACATGAGACTATGGAGGCCATTCTAATTCAAATCACCACAGACGGCATCTCTCAATGACAGAACTTGGCAAGAATGTCATTCTCCTGTCTCCACTACCCTCAAGCAGATTCTATAGATATACTTCACCATACCTAGCTTTTTTGTTTACATTGTTTTGATACTTTGGGTCTTTCTGTACATCTATCAATCCATGGATTCACAAGGAATGGGCTTCTGCAGCTTGGGATCCTCTCACAGAGAGAGCATGCCCTGGCTGGAGCAGCCAGCCTTGCTGCTAAACCTGATGCTCTGCTCTTTGTCCCTCCCCCGCCGTTGATCAGTTTTCTTCACTGGGTAATTTTCATGAGCGCCCAATACCCACGTTGTTGAATATGGCCTTGCTGTTGTTTGTTCGCAGCAGTGATGGCAGCGCTCTGGGTGGTGTATGCTTCCAGCTTTGCCGTGGTAATATTACAGGATGTTCCTTTTAGCATGGTGCCTATTTCCCTGATGTCTGTCTCACTTCTCATCCGTCTTGTTATATTTGCATGTATATGATAAAGCATATTTTCTAAAAGGCCTAGAGAGTGTCCATCAGATGGCTTCCCCCTCCCCATAGCCATCATTTTGTACATCTGTAAGATGGCACTTGGAGCTGACAGTGATGCCTTGTCTTTTTACGTGGGTTCTGGGCTTGAGTTAAGGTCCCTTTTCTTAAGCAAGTACTTTACTCACTCAGTCATCTCCTCAGCCTTCTGTTTCCCCTGTGCAGTCAACCATTGGCCTTGAGCTCAAGCCACCATGCCTCAACACAGACACTCACTACCCCTAGACGTTCTCAGTCTGCTCTTGTTCTAAGCCAAACACCCTCAGCTGATTCCCTCACCCAGCTGGAGACACCATGTCCCTCTCCAGCAGCTCTTTCCCCATTTGAATTCATCAAGGTTCTTTGCACCTTTTTGGGCAAGCCAACTAATCTTCAGAGGCAGGGATGAGGCTGGCTTTATTCTTTCTGACTCCCCAGTGCCTACCTACAAGGGGGACAGAAAAAGCCACTAGACTGTCTCTGAGCTGGTAACACCTAATCATGAGCAGGGAGAGAGACCTGATGTGAGTGGGGTCTGGAAGGTAGGGCACATGTCTGAAACACAGTGCCTTCAAATCTGTCACCTCCGAAAGCGAGCCAACAAGCCAGCAAGTAGGAGGGCCACCCTTGGGGACGGATTGGCCAAGCCATTCTGAGGAGGCAGGCAAGTGGCGTTGAGTGTCTAATTGAAGCACAGTGTGTAGAACTGGGCACTGCACTTCTGACTCTGAGACTGTGCTGGCCCATTCCACTCCCCCGGCTGCCTCTGTGTCTGTCAGACCGGTGGGATGGTGCTGGCAGTCCTCAGTAAATACCTAACGCGTCTCTTCTTTTTGTCTCCCTCGCTTACATAACCCAGTGAACTGGAAAGTCGTTTGTCTTCAGCTAAGTTGTTCATCTTCTGCAGCGTTTGTCTCGATAATATCGCTCCATCAGTGTGGTCCTATGGTAATTTGGGCATTTTGTTCTAGCACTGAGGACATTACAGTTAATAACACATGAAGCCATTTCATTAAAAGGAAAGTTGAGCGAGGATACATTAACATGGGCTGTGAACCAAAACACAAATCATCTCACTCACTGCCTATTAAGGAAATAAAATGAATTAGAAACCTCAAGCCTTTTTGAAGAGCGTCTAATGTCATCTGACTCTTTTGCATGTGACAGTCCTCATGTCAGTGTCCGGCTGTCTCTGCTCTCTGTGCATCTGGTGTAGCTCTCGGCCCTTCCTTCATCATAAGCTCTGGGCTTGATCCCCTCTGCCCTTTGTAGCATGTAATGGTGCTTACAAGTCTTGCTTGTTTGTTCCATGGCTTGACTTTAAGACAAAGAAAATCCCTGAGCTTTAGAGAACTTCTTATGCAAAATGTCCAGAACCATATGTCATTGTCCATGAGTTCCAGGAAGTGAGAGCCAGACTTGTGTTTCTCTGGGCCTGTTTGCATGCTCTGGCCTTGGTAGTATAGACCTGTCATCCCATATACTTGGGGTGGGGTAGGGAGGAGCTGAGGCAGGATGTCACAGGTTCAAGGCCAGCTTGAACTACAGAATGAGATCTGAAAATAAGGAATGAAAGTTATGTCTGGGGTGTGCACATTGGTTGCCACTTCCTCAGCATGCATGAGGCCCTAAGTTAAATCCCCGGTACCAAAGAGAGGAAAGAACAGCGTCATACAGAGCTAAGCATTTGCCTGGGGTCAGGACTTCATATGGGGCAGAGGTTGCATGAGAAGGGAGGTGTTGAGTGACTGCCGGCAAGCAGAGGCAGCATGGTGTTTTGCTTGCAAACTCACAGTTTGTATTTGTGACTCCTTTTTGCGTGTGGGCCAGACTCTATATTCTGTTCTTTGTCAAGGTTTACAGCAGTCATTAACTTAGCCCCTATGAGGTCCCCTTCCCGAAATAGCTCTCTGATTTGGGACTCTGGGTATGTCTGTGACAGGGCTGTATAAATGCCTTGTTGGCCTGCAGCCAGCACAGGGGGTGCCCAGCTCGGGCTGACTCAGAGCCCAGTGTGCATCCTGGGTTTATTTTAGCACTTGCAAACCCTCCTGGGGGGGGTTCTGACCTCTGGTGTTGCCATTGAGCTTCCTGCAGGCAGAGGACATCCAGAACTGCCCCATCCACAGCAACACTTTCTGTTTGTGTTCTCTTGTCTGCCGAGCATTTGACAATTAATTAGGCATGGTAATTACCTGCTTTAATTTCGTGATTGCACATCCTATAATTACCCCTAATTCTGTAATAGGGTAGTTCATGTACACAAAGGCAGAGGATGACAGAGGTGACAGGGCTTGCCATATCTTCAGCTGCCACTGCTCAGTGTCCCTGTTAGGCATGGCATCTTGGGACCACCCAGTGAGGCTAGCCTCCACCCCATTCTGCAGGGGAAGGAGCTGAGTTTCAGGGTGAGGGGCTATCCTTTGTTTGTGTTCCAGTAAGTGTACCGGGGGTCAGCTAGGATGACCCAGGCATTCCCTGTGTACATCTCTGTACCCCGTGTCTCTGCCAACCTGCCCGATGTCCCTCATGCTTTGGGCTAATGAGGCTTGTGCTGTGCTTGGCAGGCATTTGACCTGGAACTTCTACCTGCCAAAATGAGCTTGCAGATCTTCATTCTCTATCCCTGCCTCTCCTGCCCTCACCCACTGTGTGTATGAGTAGTTGTTCACTGAAAGAAACAACTGACACTTGACAGATGTGTTGATGGTGCAGGTGGACACCATTCTAACCCTGAAGTCACTCTGCTCTCCCCACATCAGCATCACTCGCATTTACCAAACAAGATGTGGCCTAGCTTACAAGAGGTGGCACTGGCGTTCAGACCCAGTGTCAGGGCTGACCTAGCCTTACCTTATATGTGAGTAGGCATAGCCCCAGCACTGCCCACAGTCTGGGTTGGACATCTAGGTCCTGGACAGGAGAAAGGCACGGCTTGCTCGAATCCACATCCTGCAGACCCTGTCTTCCCATCGATTCCTCCCTGGATCTGTTGCGTGTAACCAGTGCTCTCTGGTGGAGATCCAGGACACTTTAGCACCATCCTCTGTGCTTAGGTGGGAGGTCTTGCTTCTCCCTAGCTCATAACAATATTGACCATGATTTTTTTCATAGTAGCTTAGTTTTGCCTCCCACATTTAGATCTGTGTACCCCAAGGAGACAGGTACAAGCACATCCAACTGGAAATACCTTAAATGCTATCCCTGCAGAGCAGGTACATGCTGGTGGCATGTTACCACAGTAGGGTCTTATGCAGCCATGTCAAAGCACTATTGAGAGGGCACGCAGCAACATGGATGCACCTCACATATGTTATCTGAGAAGGGCCAGACATGTGGATTATATAAGTATGACCCCACATATATGAAGTTCCAGAAAGAAGAGAAGAAATACAGGGTGTGTGCACAGCCTTGCAGATGAGTGGCACTGACAACTGAGAAGTGTGAGGGAGCCCAGGCCATTCTGCAGGTATTGCTTTTAGAATTAGCATCTCGTCATTGCCCAGAATGATAAGCTTCACCCTGACCTTTAATATATATGCAGCAGATACCTTAATAGCATTTACACCCTGTACTGGCTAGTTTTGTGTGTCAACTTGACACAGGCTGGAGTTATCATAGGAAAAGGAGCTTCAGTTGGGAAAGTGCCTCTATGAGATCCAGCTGTGGGGTATTTTCTCAATTAGTGATCAAGTGAGGGAGGGCCCCTTGTGGGTGGTGCCATCTCTGGGCTGGTATTCTTGGGTTCTATAAGAGAGCAGGCTGAGCAAGCCAGGGGAAGCAAGCCAGTAAGTAACATCCCTCCATGGCCTCTGCATCAGCTCCTGCTTCTGACCTGCTTGAGTTCCAGTCCTGACTTCCTTTGGTGATGAACAGCTGTGTGGAAGTGTAAGCTCAATAAACCCTTTCCTCCCCAACTTGCTTCTTGGTCATGATGTTTGTGCAGGAATAGAAACCCTGACTAAGACACACCCTGACCTTTAATATATATGCAGCATATACCTTAATAGCATTTACTTTTGTCACCCTATGTTGTCCTTCCTCCCAGTGTCCAGCTGGGTCTCTACTCTTCATAGATAGCCCCTCTTCTAGTTTCATGTCTGATGTGTGCATACGTGTATGTGTGCCTGTGTGTGCATGTCCACATGGTGTGTGTGTGTGTGTGTGTGTGTGTGTGTGTGTGTGTGAATATGTTTAAAGCTAGATGCCCATGTGAAAGAAAACACAACATTTTTCTTTCTGAGTCTGACTTACTTCATTTAACATGGTGATCTCCAGTTCTATTCATATTTCCACAAATGACATGATTTTATTCCTTACAGCTAAACGAAACTGAGTTTTTATAGTGATGATTTCATTATCCATTCAACTGTTGACAGGCATCTAGCTTGGTTCCTGAAGTTGGTTGTGGTAAGCAGTGTCTTGATGAACCAGAGTACACATATATGTTGGTAGTGTGTAGGCTTCGGAGCCTTCTGGTGTGTCCTCAGCTGGGTCATTCTACCTGAGCTTCCGAGGGACCTGCATCCTGCTTTGCACAGTGGCTGTAACACTTTCTCGTCAGTAGAAATGAGCAAGGCTCTTCAGGGTCTGTCTTGGACTTTGTTGCTTGTTCACTGGGCAAGCCCCAGATCCTCATATCTCCTTGAGGCCCAGTCCATGAAAGTGCATGTTGTAGACTGCTCACCGCGGGACCGAGGCCCACACCCCAAGCCCTCCAACTAACCGCTGCCTCCTTGTGCTGTGTAGGCCTTTCTGGGGGCGATGGGCTTCTGCAGTGAAGGGCTCTCCAGTCTGCGTTTTCCTTCAGGCAGTGGTCCTGACGCTGGCCCCAGAAGCACCCACCTATCTTATTTCCCTCCACTGGGTCCATCCTTTAGAAGGGGCCTTGATTGTGTAGACGAGACTGGCTTTTCATCCCACCAAGGAATTATTTTCCTCATGGGTCAAGCTGAGGAAAGTTGAGCCAGTCAAACTTAACCTGGGTGGGGGAACCCTTGAAAGTAATAACTAACATAATTGATTAATTAATTAAACAAACAAACGAATGAATGAATGACTCTTTAACAGTTCTCAGGGTGTATACTCAGTTCTGTGGTATAGAATTCATGAGGGAATCATTTGCACCTCAGGTCTCCCAGGTTTGGGTGCCAAGCAGGTTGTTGGGGACCAACTGTTAGTCATCTGGAGAGGTTTGATGGCATTTGATTCTATCAGATCAGAATCTTAGATCCGAGGAGAAAAGTGTGAATGGGGAAGTGAAGTCAGGGACTTGCTAGCAAGGATAAACTTGGAGGTCCCATTAAGTGCTCAGGAAAGGCAAAGGGAGGCAACTCTCCCTGCTACCTCACTGCTGGTTTGTGGTTTCAGAGGCCCCTGTGCGCCCCAGGTCTTGCAGGGAGTCCTAGAGGAGGAAACATGGGACACTGGGGAGAAGGCAGCTCTGGGCTCAGACTCTTCGTTTGCCCTTTATTTCCCGGGCAACTGACATTGTCTGTCTGAGTCCATGTCTTCATCTGAAGATGATCTGTTCCCACCTTCCGCCTTGCAGCTTAGCCTGAGGACAGAGGAGAGGCGTGTACCTGGGTAATGCCCAGCACATGGTGGGTGTGCTGACGGCCCTGTGATTGGCTGAAGCGTGTTATCTCTGTTCAACCTTGGTCCTCCCACTTGCTGACTTCACAGAGGCTTATTTCTTTTAGAGTGGGAATCACAGAGCTGAGAGCTTCATCTACATCTGCATGTGGTAGTGAGGTGAGCCTGCCATGGGTGACCGTGGAGCCTTGGCATTTCCCTGCTCCCTGGCTATCCAGGGCCTCCAGGTACAGTAACAGTGGGCACCAAAAATGCACTCTGGATACTAGCAAAGGCAGGAGTGTGGGCACGCCTCTCACAGCAGGTCAGCTCTGCCCCACCACTGTCGCCTTGTGCTTCTTGCTCCTGAGAGAGACTGCTGCCAGCCTGGCCTGGAAATGTGCAGGCAAGAAAATCCGAGAGACAGAGGCATCAAGAATGCTTTCTGTTTCTTTACTCTTGAAGAGGAATCAATAGCCCAGAGAAAGAGGCCTGGCTTCAGATTGAGGCACGTGTCTAAGGAATGTGAGGATGCTTACCCAGCCTGCAGTTCACGTCTGAGGTCTGCACTAGATATACAGAATGCAGAGTCCTGGGTGGAGAGACAGTACCTGTAGAACCGAGTGTGGCTTCCTGTGGGAGAGGAGGGACAGAAGCCAGGCATCCCTGGAGAAGGCTCAGGAAGAACAGGGGAATAACAGGCACACCTTGCTTCCGCTGAGTCAAAGGAGTTGGCTTCTAAATGTAAGCTATGAAGAATGCAGACAGTCACTCACCGCAGAGAGGCTTGTCTACATGTGTCTGTAAGGAGGGCGTGGTGTGGGGACCCTTGCTTTGTGTGATATGATAGTCATTCCACAGAGGCATTGCCTTCCCTGTGGTTATTAGGTGGGATGATGCTTTAAAACATCATCTTGGAGCAGCGGCAGACAGAGCAGTAGGATCTTTGTAAGTTTGAGGCTAACCTGGTAACCTTTGTAAGTTTGAGGCCAACATCATATGCTTAAGGAGACCTATCTCAAAACAAACAAACAAACAAACAAACAAACAAACAAGAGCCTCCCACTTCTCAGGTTTCCTTGCCAAGTAGCCGTGTCCTGGCGGGTACTGAGCCCGTAACACAGCGCCTTCCTGCGCACACTCCGGGCAGGGCCCCAGCTTGGCTGAGATAGTCATGGTCCTGCATGTGCTTAGACCGCCCAGGAGTTGACTTTCTGTTCTACCTACCAGGCCCTTCGGCAGTCTGGAAGATCTTGGCCTCACTC
The DNA here is from genome assembly GCA_964023405.1 of Apodemus agrarius. Classification (NCBI taxonomy): domain Eukaryota; kingdom Metazoa; phylum Chordata; class Mammalia; order Rodentia; family Muridae; genus Apodemus; species Apodemus agrarius. The sequence goes on along the minus strand of OZ030015.1, from coordinate 2,864,894 downwards.
TCTTTTGCCTCAGATCAACTGCCCTACTGTGCACTGGTCAGTGTGACCCCAGGCCTGTGGACTTACAGAACTGGTGTCCATGGGGCAGCTGTAAGGGCAGTGCACGCGCCACGGGAGCTGAAGCTCTGCTGTCACTCAGGCAGAGTGACTTCACACACTGTGCAGCTGGGCTTGAGTGTCATGTGCCTCTCTGAGTCTTTCCTGTGCCCACTGGTGCTCTCAGTGCCACCTGTCAGTGTGTGAAGCAGATGTGGCCCTTGTGTGGACAATGATGTGGCACCTACCTTTACAAGGGTGACTTCGAGAGCTTGGCCTCAGCCTGTCTTCCTCTCCCCGTCTTCGGCAGGTCTACATTCGGATAAAAGATGACGAGTGGAACGTGTATCGGAGGTACACCGAGTTCCGGGGGCTGCACCACCAGCTGCAGAGTGCTTTCCCGCAAGTAAGGGCCTACAGCTTCCCCCCAAAAAAGGCCATCGGAAACAAGGTATGCATCCAGATCTTCGCTGCCACTCTTGTCTGCCCTTGCAGACAGCTCTCACCACAGGAAAGCTGCAATGTTAGGAGAAAGGGAGAAGGGAGGCTTCCCTCTGGTTTCCCAGTATAAAGCGCCAGAGAACTGGCGTGCTTGGCTCAGTGGGGGCTGTTCCCTTCAGTAGGAAATACTTAACATTACCGTGCTATGTGAATGCGTCGGAGACAGTCTGGATGCAGGCAGGCTCGGCTGTGGCCTTTAGATAATAGTCTTAAAAACAGGTCAGCAAGGGCTCAGTGGGTAAGCGTGTTTGCTGCACAAGCTTGCCACACTGAGTTTAGTTCCTGGAGCTCACGGTAAGGTGGAAGGAGGTTTGCTAGCTTCCACATGTGCATGTGCACACACAAAGATATATAATTTACAAAATCAAAAAGTTTTAGGAGGCCTAGGAGCTGGCTCGGTTATAACAATGCTTGCCATACAAACCTGAGGTCCCAAGTGCAACTCCTCAGCACCGGTATAGGAGTGTGACGCATACCTGTAACCCCAGCACTGTGAAGACAGCTCATCGGCTAGCCAGACCAGCTTATTCGCTAGTTCCTGGTCAGTGAGAGACCCTGTCTAAAAATCAAGGTGGATCAAAGGTTATACAGTGATATCCACATCACATGCATATATGTGCACACAAACCTACACTCACTCTCTCTCTCTCTCTCTCTCTCTCTCTCTCTCTCTCTCTCTGTGTTGTTTTTTGGATTTTTTTTTTTTGAGACAGGGTTTCTCTGTATAGCCCTGGCTGTCCTGGAACTCACTCTGTAGACCAGGCTGGCCTCAAACTCAGAAATCCGCCTGCCTCTGCCTCCCAGAGTGCTCAGAGTGCTGGGATTACAGGCATGCGCCACCACCACCTGGCTCACACACACAATCTTACAGAAGCACACATATGTAAATTCACACATATGCAAAATATGTGTATACACACCCCAAAGGTATGTATGCACACACATGTACATATATGTATACACACACACATACAAATGTGCACACATGTACATACAAACACAGAATAAGTTGACAACTGGCTTGGCCACGCCTGCTCACTGCTGTTCTGATTCAGTCTTTTTTTCCCTAGTTTAAGTCACTGCTCTTGTCATACTCATTTGCATGCATGAAGAGACCAGACTTTCTCAGAGAAGTTTCTTTTATTGTGGCTACTTCTGCCATGAAGGTGGGGTGGCCTCTATTGAAAATGTGTTTCTCTTTAGTCACCATGCAAAAGGCCAGGTGAGACTGGAGAAGTCAGAGCCAAGTCTAGGCCTGGTGCAGCTGTCCAGTCACCTGGCTGTCCCCGCAGTTGCCCTCATCCCCCTCCTGTTAGTGAATGGAAACCTTTCCCTACCTTGTCTGCACTTTGAAATGTTGAGAGCTTGAAAACCACTGTGCCCACAGCCCGTCCCTGGTTTCCTGGTTTAACTCTAATGGGCACTAAAGGGTCACATGTAGATAGTTCTACATCATAGCCTTCAGAATTGAAGTTCAGGACCCTTTGAGGACCTGGAAGCAACTGGGGAGAGTATCGCCGGAACCCCTCTCTAGGGCTGGTTCTCGGCATGTGCTGCCAGCCGGAATTGCCATATTCTCAGCTCTTAACCCTCATAAGACAGAGGCCACGTTACTCTGACCCTTCATCTATCACATCCTCCGGTCTCTCCTGATTTACACACTTCCGCCTCTTGTGATGACAGTGGGCCATGCCAAAAATCTGCATGGTATCCCAAATGAAGATCCTTAAGTTAATCCCATCTGCCAAGGCCCTTTGCCGCCAAAGTTCTAGGAACTGGCTCCTCCTACCATGCATCTTACATCACTAAGAGGATTCTCTGAGGCTGAAACAGCCCCTTCACCACCCTTGCTTCCTCAGCGACCCCTTCCCCATTCTATAAGCCTTCACTGACTTAAGTCCGCCAAGAGTGCCAGTCCACGAGCCAGCATTGCCAGCCGAGGCTCTGCGCTGAAGAATGAGGCTTCTGCAGTTCTGCATTTAGAAAGAGCAGGTGGCAGGACTGGGAGTGGGTTTCTTCTTTGCCTCTCCATGCAGGAGAAGCCCCCCTTCTACAGTGGGTCCCCCATGGTCCCTCCATGCAGGAGAAGCCCCTCCCACACCCATTTCTTTAGAACGAACTCTTAGTCCTTATTTGTGCCGAAATGAACTTGGGGCTGAAGAACACCACCCTGCATAGCTTGGCTCACAGTAGACCAGCTAGGTGGTCTATCTAGTAGACCAGATAGCCAGGTCAGTTTTATATGATGGACACATGGACCTGACAGCTACCAGCCACAGCCTCCTCCCTGACCTGCAACTCGTCATTCCTCAATAGATGAAGGACAGTGACCTCGGCCTCACATGAGGTTGAGGTGTACACACACTCTCCTCAGTCCACTTTGAGTAAAGACCAGGACAGAATTGGGCAAATGCTTCAATTTCCAAGAGAGGATTGAATCAGGTGCCCATAAGGACCTTTTATGATCTCAAAAGGAGCCATGTCCAAACAAAGCCAGCTCTGCAGCCCTGCTGGAGCCTGGGGCGTTCTGCACAGGGCAAGGGCAGAGCGGAGCCCAGTCTTCTCTTGCATCAGTAAATGTCACCAAAGGGACTTTAGAGTAGATAGCATCATTTTACCAGGAAAGCCATCTCAGGACAGTGACACCCATGAGCTGAGTCTTGAAGTGGAGGAAATGGAGTTCTTGGGGAGACTTCTCAACATCAAAGCTTACACAAAATTTGCAGTCACGTATAAAGAAGTAGAAGTGTGGTGCCCCTGCACCACATGTCTGCTGCCTGATGCACGGGAGAGGGGAGGTTAGACTCAAGGCTGCTCGCTCTGTGCATGCTCTGGCCTGCAACACCTCCAGGAAGTCTTGTCTCATCTCATGGCTTGCTTTCCCACACTGTATACCAGCTGCCTAATTTACATTTCTCTGTCCTGTGACATCATGGACAACCATGGACAACAGAGGCTGGCTTTTGTGGGCAGAGCGACCATAGAGAATGAACCCATGACAAGTCCTGAGCTTAAGCAGTAGAGATTTCCTGCATGGCAGCCATTTTTCCATCAGTTTCCTTTTTCTAGTTTTGTCTTTCATTTGATTGACAGGTGCTGGCATAGATGCACAGATAGCATTCGTTGAAAGGGATGATTAATTCCCAGGTGGCACTATCTCACCTGCCCAGTATCCTCTGGACACTGGAAAGCTAATGTTAGTAGGACAGTCAATATCTTCAGCAGGCATGATGCTCACCCCTGTAGTCCTAGTCTTGGAGGCCTAGTCTACAGGATCCTGAGTTTGAGGTCAACCTTAGCTACATAGAAAGTTCCAGGCCAACTGGGCTATATAAAGAGACCCTGTCTCACAAAACCAAACAAGTTATGCCGCATGTGGCACTTGGGGACAGACTTCCCAATTAGCTGGCCACAGCTGGCTGTCTTCCCGCCTCACCCCTGCCTGGCTGAGCAGAGAGCCCTGTGTTTATGCCAAGCCTGCTGCTTTTCTAATTGACACTTGACTCTCTACCGGGCATCTGATCTCGTCCACAATGTTTTTAGGCCATTAGATTGCTTGTATATCATTATTTAATTTCCCCCTCCAGCTTAAAAGGCCTTCGGAATATACCTAACCTGTGTTCTGTCTGCTGGCTTGCATGTGTTTTTGGACAGCTGATTAAAATGGCGCCAGAGAAGAGCCCTTCTAGGCTCTTACTGTCTTCTTGAGTAATTGAGAATAATTGCAGCCTTCCCCTTCAGTGCTCCCATTCATTCTGAGGGCTGGTATCACAATATTTGGGGGAAATGTGTGTATTTCCAGTGTCTCTGCTCCCTGGCATGTTAGTTATTTTTACTGGCCCCAGCTTTCTGGGCTGCTCAATTGCTATCTTTCTCTGTAGCCAAGGACTTGTTCAGAAGCCATGAGATCTAGGACAGGGAATGAAGGGCCAGCTCTGCTGGGGAACACTGGCTGTGTAACCTTGGGCAAGTCACCAGGCGTCTGTGTGATTTGGCTGCTTGGCAGTGTCCTGATCACAGGCTCTTGTGGGCACGCTGTCGGTGCAGGCTGGTCGCTGCATATGGCGCCCAGCATAGCTCAGGGCCCTGCCCCCATGCGAGCGTTAAAACAGTTTGGCTTCTCTTGCGGGATGACTATGAACCGCCCACACACACCCAGGGCTCGTGTGTTTGAGTACTTGGTTCCCAGTTGGTGCCACTGTTCTGAAAGGTGGCGGACCCTTTAAGAAGAGGTGGGTTCCTGGGCACGGATGTGACACTTGTGAGGTTGGCTCCTGTGCCCCTCCTGCTGCCTAGCCTTCCCCACCCTTGCCCTCAGCGCCAGTGTCTCCCCTGTAGGTGATCCCAGTACGAGTACAGCAACCGCTGCGTCTGCATGGTGCCTCATGCCCTTACCCTTTATCTCCTGACCTCCATGAGGAGAGGCTTTTATTGTATTTGTTGAGGCAGGTCTCCCTGTGTTGTAGAGTCTGGCCTGGCCTTACTCTGTCCCAGAAGCTGACCTGGAGTGATGCTTGAGTTTCCATCCTGAGTGTAGTGAGTCCAGGCTCTGGTATTGTTTTAAATTGGGGTACAGCTTCCAACCTGAAGGTGCTATTTGGACTATTTCCCCACAGTAAATATACCCCAGCACCCCTGCAAGCCAAGACAGGCCCAAAAACCAGTAACATCTCCCCAGCATTCTCTCCACAGTGAACCACAGTCTTGCTCCTGATTTCTAATGACAGACTATCTGAGGCCCGAGAGCCTTACTTGGAGGAATTCTGAACTTGAACTCTCTTGCTTTTTCTTTCCACACCACAGCAGTCAGATTATTCTGTGCTGCTACACGGGATACCTGATAGTTCTACTTCCTTGCTGTATAGTATTCCGCTCTGTGAAGGCCCCACAGTTGAAGTATCTTTTGTGTTCCTAGAAGCGTAGGTAATGCTGGCTATGTTTAACCGTCTGCTTTCTGGGGTCTGCATTCAGAGATGGGATTGCTAGCCATAGGGTGTGTCAGCCTGCCTTTTTCACTTTTGGTTTTTGAAATAGAGTATTCTTCTATAGCCTAGGCTGGACGGGGACTTGTGATTTTTGTGGCCCATGCCTGGTCAGCACTGAGTTCCTTGGTATGGTTCCTTGAGAGAAGACAAAAAGAAGGAACTTATAGAATAAGAAAACCATCCATCTTCCAACCACCTAGAACCATCAACCATGCACATTTTGTCATATCAACTTCTAAGCTCCTAAAAAAACAGTGCAAATTTTTCTGATAGTCCCCAGAGTACACAGAAAGCTGTAATGAGTAAGCACATATCTTCATCCAGATGGAGTGAATGTTAATGTTTAGAACTTAGACATCATAAATACAGCTGCGTGCTCGAGGGAAGCAGCATGGGAGGGTGGCTCCTTTGGTCCCTGCCTTTGTGCTTTTATGGCGGGACTATAAACGTGTTATCCTTTTATGACTCCGCGTGAATGGCGCACTCTGTGTGCCCTGCCCCAGCTTGCACTCTTCGGGGGTTACAGGACTGTGAGATGAAGTCATGGCGACAGTGTCCCCTCTTTGAGATAGGGCCTCAGTGTGTTGTATTTTATGTTGCCCTTGAACCCATGACCCCCTACCTCAGCCTCCCAACTGCTGGGATGCTAGGTATCCCCACCATCCGCCTGATCACTAGAGCAGAAGTACCCTGTGCTGCCTCACATCTACTTAGGACTAGGTTTGCCTCGGTAGGCCTGGTGTGAAGCCTGCTGTGTTCACTTCCGGTGGTGGCAGTGAATCCTGCCTCAGCAGCAGACTTTGTTTCTCTTTGCCAGCACTGGGTCCTTACCATATTCCCAAGGACTGGGGGACACTAGCTGTCATATTGGCCCATTCTTTGTTTTGTGAGCCTGTGAGCCTTTTCCTGCCTGAGAGGCCTTCCCGAGATCTTCACATCCCACCCTTTGTCTTCACATTGTTTCCTGAGATATGACATACCTCCTCATGGAAGTAGCACCTTGGGCTCCTTTATTCCTGGAAACTGGGCCTTGCTTCCTCCCCATGTGTGCTGTGTCTACACGACCTCTGTTGTTGTGAACACTTATTTACATCTCTGCTTCTCTGCCTACCAGTCAGTCAGTCCACTTGAGGCATCCCAGCTCTTGCTGTAACTTCTCAGGAGCCCATGAATCTCTCGGAGTTGTTTATGTCTCATATAAGCAGAGGCCAGATTTGCACTTTGCTGCATAGAAGAACAGTGGGTCCTGAATTGTGCTCTTTGTGTGTGCACACATGTGTGCAAGTCCGTGGACACCAGAGGTCCTGGCTCAGGCACTGAGCACCTGGGTTATTTGAGAGAGGGTCTTCCCAACTAACTGGCCAGTGAGTGCTCCGGGGTCAGGCTGTCTGCACCCTGGAATGATAAAGCTATACCACCATGCCATGATTTTTAACTTGGGTTCTGGGGAATAGCTCAGGTCCTCATATTCCTGAGGCATTTCTCCCCATAGCCACAGCCATCTCTGCAGACCCAGAATCGTGTTCTTCAGTTATCATTCTTTAAGGAAATACCTTGGTGAATATCCACCTGTATTAGTCAGATTTCTCTAGAAAAACAGAACTTATTGAATGTGTGTGTGTGTCCATCTATTGTCATTCCAAACATCATGTTATACACAATTGCTACAATGTTCGACCAGCATACAACAAATGGTTGAAAAAAACCTTTCGTTTACATCTCTCTGGGGTGGGGTAGCGTGTTAGAATGGCTTCAGGGTACTGGCCAGCTAGTACAGTAATGGCTGCCTACCAGCGGAAGGTCGAAGAACTCAGTAGTTACTCAGTCCAGGAGGCTGGCTGGGCATCGAAGCTGGGCTTCTGTATACGCTAGCATCCTTAAGAAACAGGTTCTAATGTCAGTGAAGGAGTGGGGGCATGCAGGTACAGAGCATGTTGATCTCTGTGTCCTCAACCAGATTGCCAGCAGAAGGTGTGGCCCTGATGAAAGGTGTGTCACCTGCCTCCAGATCCAGTTAGAAGTGGGCCTTCCCATTTCAAGCAGCTTCAGGAATCCATGGTTCACAGTGTGCCCGGCCATTGAGTTTGTGTTGAGTAGCCATCACACCAGCCTTCAGTCCTCCCGCAGAAGGGCTGTGGAGGCTTTGCATCTTGAGGAGCAGAGAGGCCTTTTTCTGGAGAGCTCTCTGTCTCCAGGTCGCAGAAGCATTAGGCTCAGTCCCCAGAGCATTCTCCCCATTCACTTTCCCGGGGCTTCTGCCTTCTGAGGGAAGGTGAAGTTCTTTTTTTGTGATGAGTTTTGAAGCTCTTTTGAGCCAGGTGCCTGATCCTCATAAAGCCACTGAAAATGGAACTGTTTTGAGTCACAAAGAGCCTTTGCTCTGGCTCCTGCTTTCCCGCGGGCCAGGCAGTCTCCTCCCTATTAGCAGGAAATAAACAGAGCCCTGGTCACATTAGCAGGGCTGTCCTAAGAACAGCAGTCGCTACTCACAAAGTGCAGGCCTTGCCTCTGGGCACACTCTCATCTACTCTTCTCAGCCTCCTGGTGGCCACACCTCAGAGGACATCTGTCTCCCCTTCTTGCCCAGCTCCTCCCATAATGTGTCGTTCTTCTCTGTCAAGTTCAGCTTGAGTCCTCCCTGCTCATAGAGCTCACACCCTTGAGTAGAGCGCTTTTGGCTCCTTTTTCTTTCAGTAGCTTTAGTATGACTCCAGGTTTACTAGTTTGTTTCTATAAACGTGGGTACCTCTGTGCCAGGAGAGAAGCACCAAACTTCAGCAAAGGATAAGATGATGATGATGATGATGATGATGATGATGATGATGATGATGATGATGATGTTTGCAGTTTAGAGGTGTCACTCCTAGGTGGAGGATGAGGTCAGTATGCAGAAGACTTAGGAGCACATGTCAGAGCAAGCTAGCAAGAGCCCTTGAAGGCTGGCAGGGGACTCAGAAGGCAGGGAGAGCCTGGCAGAGCTGAGGACCCTCAGGAATGTGAGACTCACCCTGATGTTGGTCTCCATGTGAGGCCTAGACCAGTGCTGTGGACATAGCCCCGGGGCCAAACTTGTCAGCTGGTAGCCCAAAGGCCACATGCCTCCTGAGATCCGCCCTGTGCCTCATGGTAAGGGCTGTGGCAGTGATGGCTATGGAAACTGTAATGACCGCCCAAGGGGCAGGGCAGCCAAGCAGGGCTTCCTCTTGCACCCAACATTCTCCAGGGCAGCCGTTGGTCTGTGTCTAACCCAGCATGAGCCTGTCTGCCCTGATGCTTTCACAGCCTGCTCCTTGCTGTAACGTGTGTGTGTGTGTGTGTGTGTGTGTGTGTGTGTGTCTGCGCTCACCACACATCAGTGCTCACACAGAGCACATCGGTCCTCCCAGAGGAGCTTCAGTTATTCCTGAATGACATAAAGGGGCTAAGTGCTGTTTTGGAAGGGTAGCCCCGGTGACGGTGTCGTCTGAAATGGAGTGCTGTTTTGGAAGGGTAGCCCAGGTGACGGTGTCGTCTGAAATGGAGCGCTGTTTTGGAAGGGTAGCCCAGGTGACGGTGTCGTCTGAAATGGAGTGCTGTTTTGGAAGGGTAGCCCAGGTGACGGTGTCGTCTGAAATGGAGTGCTGTTTTGGAAGGGTAGCCCCGGTGACGGTGTCGTCTGAAATGGAGTGCTGTTTTGGAAGGGTAGCCCAGGTGACGGTGCCGTCTGAAATGGAGTGCTGTTTTGGAAGGGTAGCCCAGGTGACGGTGTCGTCTGAAATGGAGTGCTGTTTTGGAAGGGTAGCCCCGGTGACGGTGTCGTCTGAAATGGAGTGCTGTTTTGGAAGGGTAGCCCAGGTGATGGTGTCGTCTGAAATGGAGTGCTGTTTTGGAAGGGTAGCCCCGGTGACGGTGTCGTCTGAAATGGCACAGCAGCGAATCTCTTCAGCACAAATACAACGTAAACACATGGACACACACACACACACACACACACACACACACTCTCTCTCTCTCTCTCTCTCTCTCTCTCTCTCTCTCTCTCTCTCTCTCACTCTAGAGTGGAATTACTCAGCCCGTCTTGAGCGTGGGTATGGAGGTGGCAGGGCTATCAGATGCTGGCTAGCCGTGAAGTGCCACTTGGGGCTGACCTTAACCCACAGGGCAGCGAGAGTGGCTCTGTGCACTGTGTAATGCCAAGACCTCGCTTGGGGCACACAGGACAGTCTTTGGGGACGCTGGGCCCACAAAGGCCAGGTAGCTTTCTGTCTGACCCCGCCTTTGCTTTTTCCTTTCTCCCTTTCAGAGAGCCCAGCTTAGAGCACTTCCTGGAGAGTCTCATGGGAGGCCTCCCTCAGGAGCAGAGGTAGACTGGGGTTCTTGGCCCTCTCGCCGGGGCCACAGCAAACGCTGCCGTCAGCTCAGCTTTGCAGTACTGATCATATCTCCTGTACTTGAGGCCAGAGACAGTCCACTCTGCCTGTCACCCCTTTCCAGTGGAGTGTTGTGCGCCAGTGCTCCAGAGAGCCCGAAGGTGTGCCGCTGCTGAGACAGTTCCCAGCTGGGCCAGCAGTGGGCCGTGTCTTTCCCAGACTCTCTTGTGCCATCTCCGAGTCCTGCTGACACCTGTACCGGGAGAGGGCCATGTCCTGTGTCACCCTCACAGGCTGAACCAGGGAGCTTCTCAGGGGCGGGCAGCACACAGGCCCTTCCTGGGAGGAAGGAGACGGCAGTGACCAGGGGTGGCTCTTGCAGAGGGTCTGAGCTGGCCAAGAGTCGGCATGAGGACTGCTCAGCTGGGGGCAGTGAGCATGTCACTATTATCTGGGATGTTACCCAAGGCTAGGAGGGGTAACACAAGACCTGCGCTGGTCATAGGTCTCACACCATGCCGTGATCCCCTGTCCTTTCTGGCCACTGAGGTGAAGAAATGCTTGCCCTCTGTGGAGATTTGAGTTTCTGTGTCCAGGCTCAGGACACCAGTGACCCAAGCAGGCAGATACCTAAAGGAGGTATGCAAGCTCTTCTACCAAGGCTAGAGCTGGGACACGGTCAGACCACGCTGCACAGGAAGTCTCCCTCGAAACTCTGATGGTTAGGGCATATAGTGCAAATCCCAACACCAGTTTAAATTAAACATCCTGTGGTACTTTGATGTTCTTAAGTAGAAAGATAATGTCAACTCGCTCTTGAGGTCATTGGTACCACAGGAATTATTCAGAAACCTCTGGTACTGGTGTCTGTCAAGCCAAGGCAGAATGTGCTGTGTTACCTGGCCTGTTAATGTCACCCATTCCCCTCAACTCTCATTACTTCTCCCTAGTGGGCCCATTTTACAGATAGGAAAATTAAGACCCAAGGGGCCAGTCCAAGGCTTAGCCTAGGTTACCTAGTCCAGGGTTTATCCTGGGGTCTGTCTTTGTTAGCCATTTTTGGTCAATATAACACTGATGGGACCAATAACTGAAGGAGGAAGGTTTATCAGGGCACATGGGTCAATGGGCCTCAGCCCATGCATTCTTGGTTCCATGTGTTTGGACTGAACTTATGGTAGGAAGACCATGTGAAGGAGGCTTAACCATCATAGCAGACCATAGAGCAGAGGGCAAGACCTGAAGTAAGCAGGGTATTTAACCTGTATAATCCCAAAGGCCTGACCTAGTGATCTACTTCCTCCGGCTGGATCCCACCTCTGAAAGCTTCTACAGCATCCCCAAACGGCAGCTGGGAGCCAAGGGTCTAGATATAGGAGCCTGGGAGGGACGTCTTGCATTCATATCAGAGCAGTTACTTTCCTCTCTGGATACAGTAACTTTACCCAAGGACTTATGTGGTGAAACCTGACAGCAGTTGTGGCTCCTGGAACTCGGTCAGCACTGTAAGTCACAGGCATTTGTCAGGTCCCAGAGCACCTTCAGCTGCTGTCTTGTATCCTTAAGTTTATGAGTTTGCAGTTGCTGTGGACATGGGATTGCCATAGACCTTGGGATTAATGAATCAGCACAAACACCCTTATAAAGGGCTGTCACGACTCCAGGGGACGTGTTCAATAGGAAGGGCTATCTGTTTGTCCCTGCACAGCTGTTTCATGACTTAACAGTCTCTGAAGAGGGGCTGGTGGGCTCTACTGTGGCCACGAGGTGCTCTGACGGTGCCCCTACCCAAGACCTCAGGATCATTACATGGCTAAAGGTGGCCTAAAACCCTGGATCGGGATTAAATGTTTGCAGCACATGGGCCAATAACTGGGGTGACCACCATGCAGGTCATGGGTGCTCTAACACCTGGGCCTGGCATGTGTGCCCAGCCCAGCCCAGGAGCAGGAGCCTTTTTCTGACCGTGTGGGCTGAACACAGGATGTCAAAGCTGTCTGAGGGATCATACTGTTGTCAAGAGCATCATGCTGGGACAGAGTGAGTGTTGGGCCGGCCGGAGTTAGACTGAAAAGGTTATCCGCCCAACTGGAGGCTCTTGAGTCTGGGGTGGGGCTTGGTGGTAGAGGGTTTGCACAGCATGTGAGTCAGAGCCCTGATTTTTGGATAAGTGACCACTATTAAATAAGTAAGTAACCATGTGTGTGTGTTGGTCAATATTCTATTGCTGTGAAGAGACACAGTGACCACAGCAGCTCCTAGAAAGAAAAGCATTCAATTGGAGCTGGCTTACAGTTTCAGAGGTTCAGTCCAGTATCAGCATTGCAGGAAACGTCAGCACACAGGCAGAGAAGGTACAGGAGAAGGAGCTGAGAGTCCTACATCCAGGTCCATGGGCAGCAAAAAGAGGCCCAGTTTGGGCTTTTAAAACCTCAAATGCACCCCCACTGATACACTTCCACTAAGGAGGCCACAACTAATTTTTCAAATAGTATCATGCCCTAAGCATCAGTGCACATGAACCTGGGGGCCATTCTTACTCAAACCTCCACAGTGTGCATACGAGTGGTGCATATGACCCCAGGGGCCATTCTTACTCAAACCTCCATGGTGTGCATACGAGTAGTGCAGATGAACCAGGGGCCATTCTTACTCAAACCTCCACGGTGTGCATACGAGTGGTGCAAATGAACCAGGGGCCATTCTTACTCAAACCACCACTTGTGCATACAAGCAGCGCAGAGACTTACTGGGACCCAAGAGCTATGCTTTCATCGGTTTCTCCTCTTACCTTGAAGAAGTATCTTGGGCTCTTTAAAGCATTTAAGGGAAAGCAAGTTTAAGCATGCCCACCCTGGTCCTCAGCAACCAAGGCCGAGCTTCCTATTACTCCTGGTTTCCTGCGGCTCAATTGTGGCCCACCAGGTTGGCCTGTGGCAATCTCTGAAGGGAGTGTTTAAATACTGCACACTGGCTTCCGCCGTGGGCAGGCAGACCACCATATCCGACTCGCCCCAGGCAGACCAAGCTTTCAGAGCCTCCGCCTCACCTTCATCCGCCAAGGTGATAGTGCTCGAGCTGAGCATGTGGCTCACTCTGCATGAACCACTGGGCCAGGTGGTGTCTTATTTCTGTCCTCGTCAGAGCTGCACGTCTGCCCTGGTGTCAGTACATTGGTTCTCAAGGCCGGCGGCTGTTGGAGTCAGACATGGTCTTCACTGCTAATCTCAGCTATGTAACTTGGAGGGGCAGCTCAGTGTCTTCCTCTGCAGTGTGGGAAGCTGCCTGAGAGTGCGTTGGGGTCCGGTTCCCATCCTGGAACAGAGCAGACTGCTCTCCACTCCGTGTCTGCTGAGCGTCATGCTTAGTGCATGCCACTGATCCTTTGGGACTGCTGCTCCGCCTGCCCATAGCTTTACTGCCTGTTCTGTCCCTCTGCTGCCCAGCCCCAGGGCTGCAATCTGTCATCTCTGAAGCTGAGAAAAATAGTGGGTCCGGGGTGGAGCGTCTGTCCAGACACCAAGCCTCTGGCTCTTCCCTCAAAGGCATGTGGAGATGATTTGAGGGGATATGGCCTTATCTCAAATCTTCCCTTTTTCTTTCGATCCCAGGCAATGTTTACCAGTGATCATCCATCAGAACCTAACCAGGGTGCTCTCAGCCTAGTCACCAATTTCTATGTATGTGATGAGAGAAGCCATATTCCAGGCTATGGCACGGCAGGCTGTAGGTCTTTAGTAGAACCCTGACCTCTCTTTTAGGAGTATTTGAGGACCTCGTTCAAATTCCAGCGCCATAAAGACCAGCGGAATGAGTGTGTGTGTGTGTGTGTGTGTGTGTGTGTGTGTGTGTGTGTGTGTTTGCTTCTGTCTCAGGCACCTCTGCCTGTTCCCTGGAAGATAGGGATGCTCCTCTGTGGAAAGATTCTGTCAAGTCCCAGCTGGGCTGGTGCTCAGCTCTCTGTCTTCCGCAGCATTCGTTTCCTTTAAGTAAATATCTTTGCACATATGTTTGAGATCTGTAATGAGGGTTGTGGCCTTCCGAAGCTGATCTCAAAGCCCAACACCATATTCTCTAGAGGTGAACTCTACGTGTGGTGTATAACATAGACACTCATAGTACCACTTGTAGAATGGGCCTTCTCCCTAGGATCCAGGGCATCAAAGCTGGCCCTTCTCATGAGGCCCTGTGTTGGCCATGATCTGCTTGCCCATGGCTCTGGTCTAATGTTGACATGCTGGGCGGTTTGGGCTTCCTTTGTGCTCAGAAGGCAGAGATGGCCAGGTTAGATAGTGCCAGAGTTCACCATGGTGGGCACCGTGATGGGCACAGGAGGCCAACTCAGGCTTTGTTAAGATCTGTAAATTCTCTGGCCACCGACCTGTCTTAGATCTGCTGACTTTGAAGCTCCTCCCTCTCAGCAGGGACTGGCCTATCTGCTGCTCCAGCCAGACTGGACCTACTGTGCTGCCAGGGAGATTCCAGGTTGTGCCTGGTAAGAGGGTGAGGGAGCACAGGCAGTGACTGTTCCTCTGGAAAGGCACTGCTGCAGGGTGGAGCTCTTCCTGCAGGAGAGCCATGTCAGAAACTGCCTGGAGATGGGTGGAACCCAAGCATGCACTCCGAGCACAGCCTGTCTTAGCTTCCACCCTCATTTAGAGTGATGCCTAATTTAATACTATCCTTTTCTGGATCTCGAAGTGAAATGGGCCTTTTGGAAGGAATAAATTCTCCCATTAAAATATCCCTGTGTGCCCTGCTTACTCAGTCAGTGAACTGTTCCACCCATAATTGATGTTGGTGTTCAGACACAGACACCTACAGACAGCAGCAGACCCATGGGCAGCACCAACTCTTTAGAGGCCAGCAGAGGTGTCTGGCAGGTTACTTGCTGGGCTCATACTCAGCCCCATCATCTTTCTTTCTTTCTTTCTTTCTTTCTTTCTTTCTTTCTTTCTTTCTTCCTTCCTTCCTTCCTTCCTTCCTTTCTTTTCTTTCTTTTCTTTTTTATTAAACTAATAAAATTTATTTTAAGACCACATGAAGCTCAAGAAGAAGAAAGACCAAAGTGTAGATACTTTGATCCCTCTTAGAAGGTAGATCACAATACCCATGGCTCACAGCCAGCCAATAGATTGAGCATAGGGTGGAGCAGCTAGAGAACGGACTGAAGGAGCTGAAGAGGTTTGCAGCCCCATAGGAGGAGCAACAGTGTGAACCAGCCAGACCCCCAGAGCTCCCAGGGACGAAACCACCAACCAAAGAGTACACATGGAAGGACCCATGGCTCCAGCCACATATGTAGCAGAAGATGACCATTTCAGACATCAATTAGAGGAGAGGCCATTGGTCCTGTGAAGGCTCAATGCCTCAGTGTAGGAGAATGGCAGGTCAGGAAAGAGGGGAGGGTTGATAAGCAGGGTAGGGGGTTTTCAGAGGGATAACAAGGAAAGGGGATACCATTTGAAATGTAAATAAAGCAAGAGCAGGGCATGGTGGCGCACACCTGTAATCCTAGCACTTGGGAGGCAGAGGCAGGCAGATTTCTGAGTTCGAGGCCAGCCTGGTCTACAGAGTGAGTTCCAGGACAGCCAGGACTACACAGAGAAACCCTGTCTCAAAAAACCAAAAAAAAAAAAAAATTTTTTTTTAATTTTAAAATATACAACTCAGTATTGACATTTTTTAAGTTATCAAAATAATTTGTTATAGTTAAATGCCTCTTAAATATAGCTAAAAGTAGTATGCACTTAACCAGTTTTTAAAATCTATTTAGAACTTTAAACATGATAAAAATAGAAAAAATGAAGTCCTCTATGAAAGGAAATTGTGAAAAGTTCCTGATTAGACAGAAACTGTTCCATCTCCAAGGAAGAATACGCAGCATAACTGTGGCTTCATAGACTGTATTGGGGAGTGTCCCTTCTGTTTCCATTTTGTGGAGATTATAGTTTGAAGAGTATTAGTATTAGGTCCTCTTTGAAGGTTTATTAGAAATCTGTACTGAAACCATCTGGTCCTGGACTGTTTGGTCGGGAGACTTTAAATAACTGCTTCTCTTTCTTTAGGGGTTATGGGAATATTTAGATGGTTTATCTGATCCTGATTTAACTTTGATATTTTGTATCTGTCTAGAAAATTGTCCATTTCATCCAGATTGTCCAGTTTTGTTGAATATAGGCTTTTGTAGTAGGAACTGATGAGTTTTTGGATTTCCTCAGTTTCTGTTGTTATGTCTCCCTTTTCATTTCTGATTTTGTTACTTTGGATACTGTCTCTGTGCCCTCTGGTTAGTCTGGCTAAGGGTTCAACTATCTTGTTGATTTTCTCAAAGAACCAGTTCCTGGTTTTGTTGACTCTTTGTATAGTTCTTTCTGTTTCTACTTGGTTGATTTCATCCCTGTGTTTGGTTATTTCCTGCCGTCTACTCCTCTTGGGTGTATTTGCTTCTTTTTGTTCTAGAGCCTCCAGATGTGCTGTCCAGCTGCAAGTTTATGTTCTCTCCAGTTTCTTTTTGGAGGCACTCAGAACTGAGTTTTCCTCTTAGCACTGCTTTCATTGTGTCCCAATAAGTTTGGGTATGTTGTACCTTCATTTTCATTAAATTCTAAAAAGTCTTTAATGTCTTTATTTCTTCCTTGATCAAGTTATCATTGATTAGAGCATTGCTCAGCTTTCTTTTTTTAAAGATTTATTTATTTATTATATGTAAGTACATTGTAGCTGTCTTTAGACACACCAGAATAGGGCATCAGATCTCGTTACAGATGGTTGTGAGCCACCATGTGGGTGCTAGGATTTGAACTCAGGACCTCTGGAAGAGCAGAATGTGCTCTTAACCACTGATCCGTCTCCCTGTTGTTCAGTTTTCGTGTGTATGTGGGCTCTCTGTTGTTTTTGTTGCTATTGAAGACCAGCGCTAGTCCGTGGTGATCTGATAGGATGCATGGGGTTACTTCAATCTTCTTGTATCTGTTGAAGCCTGTTCTGTAAAGTAACATCAGATAAAAGAAAAATATCTCAGCACACTTCCTTTAAAAGAGAAAAACAATCTGGGTATGATGGCACAAGCTTGTAACCCATCGCTAGGGAGGCAGAGCCAGGAGGATCCTGGAGACTCCCTGGCCAGCTCGCCAGTCTACTCAGTGAGCCATAGGTAAAAATCTCTGTCTCAAAAGCAAGGCAGACAGTAGTACATCTGGAGGGACAGCACCCAAGATTTTCTGTAGTCTTCTAGTCTCCACATACATCTACACACACACACACACACACACACACACACACACACATGAGAGCAAGCAGTTAGACAGTGATTGCCCCTCAGTGTGGGGTCCCAGGTACTAGCTCTCAAGATGAATGGGTGCTAGGAAAGTGTTGGGCATTCCTCCAGGTGGAAACCCCATCTGCCAAGTCACTGCTGCCTATAGGACCTGGGTGAAAGCAGACCCTGCTCGGGTGATATCTGGATGGGGGGTGTCCTCTGCCTTCCATTTGGAGTACTTACCCTCCTTGGGCTCTGTGTGGCTCAGAAAAGCTACTTGTGCACTACAAAGGACTATCTCTCATTCTTGTGGCTGTAGTGTCTCTGTCCAAGCCCAGAACCCTCCGCAGTCTCCTCCAGGGCTAGAAGCTCCTGTCTCCTTTTGCTGCAGAGCCTTTCAAGCTTGCCGTAGGGGTTTCCCATGCAAATTAAAGCCCAGGCCTGAGGAGGCCCATCCACCCTCACCTGACCCATCACTCCTCTCATGAATGAACTTGTAATCACCTAATGTGGAGAGCAAGGAGCAGAGGCAGCATCTAGACCCAGTGAGCACAGGTCTAGTGGCTCTGGCTTGGGCTGGAAGGTCCTCCAGGCTGTGGAGGTTTAGGCCTAGGGCAGTGCTGCCCATCCAGCCCACAGCACTAGGGTTGCCCACTGGGGAACTCATGGACAAGACCTTGCTTCCTTTGTGGTGGCCCAAGGGGAGCCCTGCTAGTAGATTCTCCCCAGTTCTTCCTCCCACACAGTACCTGGAGAAGACTTCCCAGAGCACACACATGGTACTGGAAAACTGAAGTCTCAGAAAAACCACAGGAATATCTGTAACTAAGAGTGTCCAGTACTGCAGAGCCCTCTTTTCTATGAGGGGTGGCCTTAGGAAGATAAGCCAGTCTTCTGTCATTAGGCACCCTGTTCACACACGCTCACCTCAGGCTGTTTGGGGCTCTCTATTGGAGAGCAGAGCACAAGGAGGATTGTCTAGGTACTATCCAATACAAGACCCCAGTGGGCAGAGTATACCTAAGCCCTAGGTAAGAGATGCTCCTTCTGGCTCGGGGCAGGGGGAGCAGAGAAGAATCCTTACTCTGTGGTCCAGTGCAAGGGTGGGACTCTGCTGTAGGCATCACTTTCCACAGCTGCTGTGTGATCCACCAGACTTAGGTACAACTCTCTGCCCCTCCACAGCCTTCTCTTCACACCCAGCTTCCCCTTGCCCAGAAAGGCCTCTGCTGGCATCCATGCTGCCCACATTTCTTTGTCATAAGCCAGGACCCACCTGGGCAGGAGAGGTAGGCAGGGAGTATGCAGAGGAGGCATCGGGTCATCACACAGTTCCACGCACAGGAGCAGTGGTGCAGGCCGCTGCCTAGGGGAGCTAGCCCTGCCTGCAAAGGCCAGACAGATAGGAGGGAGTAAGCCCGAGTGAGGAGTGTGGAGCCTTTGAGCCTCCCGTGCACCCCCAGGTGCAACTGTGACTTGGACACTGTGCCCACCTCAGGGCTGTGCCACACGGCTTTAGCCACATGTTGAACCTTTTGTAATCAGTGACAGGTTCCTATTTTTGAAAAACAGTGAAGATAAATTAAGCTTGTACCCAGAGGATAGCAGTGTGGTTAATAACCTTGTATGCCTGTGTGGCTACTAGATGAATTTATGCTGACTTTGTGAGCTCTGTCAGCCAGTGCAGTGAAGCTCTGTGTTTACTGCTCTGTCCCTGGTGCCTCACTTGGATTATTGTGGCATTCAAGAAATAACAGCCACACCCGCTGACTCATTCACTCACTCACACTGTACACAGGTATTGGGCTACCTTTCCTATTCTTAATAATAATGTCCCAGTCATCCTTCCTATAGCACAAGTGAAGCCATGCAGACTGTTTGTGCATAGGCGTGCCCCTTGGCTAGTGCTTTGATAGATGCCCGCCCACCGTGGGCAGTGATGGACGGAGATGGAACAGAGCCTTGCACATAGGAAGCCAGCATGCCATTCTCTACTGCAGCCCTCTGCCAGTGTCAGCTGATGGGTGCATGTTGGACAAGATCCACTCCGAGCTTAGAAAGCAAGTATACTGAGTGCACACCTTCCTCCCGTTTCCTAGGATGCCAAGTTTGTAGAAGAGCGTCGAAAGCAGCTCCAGAGTTACCTACGCAGCGTCGTGAACAAGGTCATCCAGATGGTGCCTGAATTTGCTGCCAACCCCAAGAAGGAGACCCTGGTACAGCTGGTGCCCTTCTTTGTGTGAGTACCTGGCCTGGGGCATGCTCCCTTTGCATCTTTAAGCAAGTTAGGAGACTCTGTGCTATGGAGCCCCGGCCTCTGGGAGCTGTCAGTGGTGCTGAAACAGGAACTCCACCCTGGGCGGGGCGTCTGGGAGCTGTCGGTGGTGCTGAAACAGGGATTCCACCCTGGGCGGGGCGCCCGGGAGCTGTCAGTGGTGCTGAAACACGAATCCACCCTGGGCCTTACCAGCCTCGCATTTGAAAGAACTTCCTTGATGGTCCTTCATTCAGGACTGAGTTTAAATTTTTTTATTACATGCTTCTGCTTGTATGCGCATGCGTGTTGTGTGCCACAGCTCATGTGTGGAAGGCCGAGGACAACTTGCATGAGTTGTTTTGCTTCCTCTGCCATGTGGGTCCCAGGGGTTCAACTCAGGTCATCGGGCTTGGGAGCATGTCCCTTACCCAGTGAACTGGTTGCAACGCTGGTAGATCCGGGCCAACAGAAAG
The DNA here is from genome assembly GCA_964023405.1 of Apodemus agrarius. Lineage (NCBI taxonomy): Eukaryota > Metazoa > Chordata > Mammalia > Rodentia > Muridae > Apodemus > Apodemus agrarius. Next base: position 2,845,032 of record OZ030015.1, on the reverse strand, counting down.
ACACCTTTCTCTTGCTGTTTCCGAGTGCTCCCACAATGAAACATTTGGTGTTGGTGTTTGCTATGCTTGGGTCAGAGACCCAACAAAGAACTCTTGATTCTCACCACCAAGACTTCTTTGATTTCCATGTTAACTATAAATCATCTTAAAATTAAGTTCAAATCCTTTTCTCTCTTACAAAAGTTAAAAAAAATTACAAAGAATAGGAAGAGGGGGTTTTCATGTCATGCCCTTAGAAAAAGATGACAGTTCAGAGTTGTCTGATATTGTAACAGATAATGTCTCTCTGACCTGGCATGTGTGCCTCCAAGATGATGGCAGTGTCCTCTTCCCTTGGCCCACATCACATGATGCTTCTGCTTACCCAGTCCATGCACCCACAGCTGTTGTTAGGAAGATGTATCTAGGCAGTGCTTTAGAGTGGTGCCCTGTCCCTCTGTCTGGGGTTAAGATGACCAAGATCATGAAGTCCTGTGATTCTCATAGTCTCCAGGTGTGGGAAGGTAATGATACTATTCTAATATACTCTCCTTGTGGAAGTCCCAGGTCTGAAAAGCCTTAGAGAAATGCCTGTGGGCCTCCACAGGTGGGTTTGCAAATCTCACTTGAGAAGCCCTTGTCTGAGTCTGTATAATTTGCTAGGACAAAATTAGAGTGTCCTTTAACTGAGGCTCTTTAAGGCAGTGTGCAGAAAGGTACCTGGGCTGCTTACACACAGCAATGCTGTAACCAGAAATGGGTGGATTTCTACTCTGTGGCCTGTGCCCAGAGTTTCCAGATTGAGCTTTCCAGACAGACAGACAGACAGACAGAGAGCTACTCCCTGCAAAGATTCTTTTGTTGTACCTGAGAAGGTCACTCACTGATTTTGGTTCTCTTGAAGTTTTGTGAAAAGACATAAGTCAAATGCATTGTGTGCTGAAAGATGACTTTCCCCTATTTAAAAGAGATGTGTTGGGACACCACATTTTCCCACTCTCCAGTTATTAGTTCCATCATGAAGAACACTAGCTCATCTCTCAGGCAGCTCCAGCCTGGGCATCTGTTGGGAATTAGCCTTCCCTCTGAGCCCCTGCAGTTTGGGCTTTGAAAGGGAGTTCCAGGCCAGGTCCAGAAGGACTGATGGCAAGGAATCTGGGAGAAGGATGGTCCCCAAGGACACCAGGGTCCCCAGCTCGCTCCGGCAGTTCAGTGTTCATTCCTACATGCTGGGCTGCTGGGTTGTAACAGCTATGTCAGTGTATCCAGTGTATCCAGCAGGGACTGCAGTTCCAGATGTTAGTGCCAGTCAGTGCTGAGAGAGAAATTGTCTATTCATGACTAGCACACACAGCACAGGGTCCAATTTTGTGGGTTTAAAGAACAAAAGAATTTTAGCAGATTTGGGGAAGTGGAATTTTGAGTAAACACTAGACTAGACCCTGGTCAATCCTAAATTGGGTTTCTTTGAAATTGCAAATTAAGCTACATCTCCTGTCTTGTGTGTAGGTGAGATTGTAGGGCGTTGTACAGGTTGTTCTCATTTTGGAGTTCAGAGAGGCGATCTGTAGCCATGTCATGTTGTCAGGGATCCCCAAGATGGTTTCTATCTGTGTTACCATGAGTTCAGCATCCTTCATGAAGAGCCTAGCTAGAGAGTTCCAGTTACACACACACACACACACACACACACATATATATACATATACATATACATATACATATACATATACACACACACACATATACATATACACTGTCTCTCACACTTACAGATATGTATATACACAGACACACTACACTGACATACAGAGACAGATATATGTATGCACACAAATGCACAGATACAGAAGCAGGCACATATGCAGATAGACACATAAATACACTTGCACACACATGTATGGACTTGTCAACTAAAGAAATAGATCCCTTAGAGCATCACATTAATAAATCTCTGCAGCTTGCTCCTTGTTTTTTTTTTTTTTTTTTTCCTAGACACTGTCTCGGGATCTTAAAGGTCCTGTCTAGTGAGTGAATGTCCACGGATACATTTCCTAAGACAGTGTCGCGGTAAGCTGGGCCAGCCCCGTGCTGCACCTGCCTTATCTCATCGTCCTCTAGGCTCTCTCATTGGGTGGCTGTTGTGCTTATTTTACTGGTGGAACTGTGTGAAGGTGCTGTTAAAATACCAGCCCCACAAGGATTCGTAGCAGTTCAAGATAGTGCAGTGTGATTACATATGTGAACTATTTTAGAACATGGAAGAGCACAGGTTAGGCTGAGAGGAGACATGGCTGATCTTAGGGCCCCTCCCAGCACGTGGGAAGCCTGGGCAGGATGTCATCCTCATCTAGGTTGGAGACATAGTGGGAAACTTACAGCCCATGGACAGACCTAATTCTTCTGCTTTTGATGTGAGCAGACAGTGGGGCTTTCTTGTCTGTTTTTAAATGAAGCAGTAGCCATTATAAAACAATTAAATACATCAGATTAAGACATTGAAATAATGCCAGGCTTCTCTTGAACATAAGATTGATCTTGACCTGTCCCCACCGTACGACACTTAGCTTTGGGTCCTCTTGACTCTTAGATGCCAACCCAATCTCCTGGCACACACACACAGTTCTCTGGCTGCTTTCTCACATGCCCCTAGTCTCACACTCACAGGGCCTTCCTAGCTCTGCAGAGACTCAAAGGTGTGGTCCTGGGTCTTGACCGCTCTTCCAGCAGCCCTTCCACATAGGTGATGGACTTGAGGTACCCTGTCCCCCACACTGCTGCCATCCATTCTGCATCTGCTTGTCATGTGCCTGTCCATCTGTCCTGTGAGCCAGGCTTGGTTTACTTCCTGTTCCAGTAGCCTGCACCATCTGGAGATGGGGCAGGGATCAGGGCCGATCAGAGCTTCTGAGAGGAGCTGGCTGGTGAATTCCCTCCTGACTGTGCCTTTAAGTTCTCAGGGTTCTGCAGTCGGGTGTTGGATGGAGCGTGCAGCCACATGTACTCTGCAGTTGTCAGTGCTGCCACATGGTGTTCGGGAGAAGAAAGATCGCCACTCTCACTGACCACTCAGGAGCCCCACATTGTCTGTGTTCTCCTGGTGGATCCCAAGAAATGTGGCCCTGGGGGAGAAGGTGGTGCCCCTAAGGAAGGGAGCCTGGCTTAAGAGTTCTCTGAGGAAGTGGGCGTCGAGTCCAATGGCACCTGTGATTTGCTAGGCTGTCACTTAACATATCATCCTTAAAATGTTTCTTTGCAGTGTAACTCATCCCTTGGAAGCTGCCATGCCCCTGGGAGGGACAGATGGGGGAGACAGGATAAAGTAGGTCACAGCACAGACCCCCACATGGACGTTCAGCAGAAGTGTGGGCCGTGTTTCTCCATCCACTGTCTCTTTTACTCCAAACGTTGTTAAATATAGTTTCTGCTGAGATAAGAAGAGCCTCGCTCTTCCAGAGGACAATTAAGTTCAGCCCAGGGCCGCAGGAGGCTGCCGTGTGCTCGGCCAGGGCTCACTCGAGCCCCCATGGAGGCTCTTTTGCTTCAAAAGGTGTTACAGACTTGTACAACTCAGAACTTTTTATCTTGAGCTGGTGTGGTGGGCCGTCGAGTCCTCTGTGCTCCACAGTCCTCAGTACGTCAGAGTTGTTCAGGGCGTCACTGATGCACAAGCTGCATCGCCCCAAGTGGAGAGGGTTTAAAAATAAGTGTGACGGCACTGGCATTTGGGACGTGCTTGCAAAGACTGGTGTGTTTATCTGCATAGGGTATCCCAGGAGCTGTAAGGAGCACGCTCTAAAGCATGAGTCTGTGCTCAGAGCCTCCCTAGGAGGGAGGGAGGCATGGCACGCACCCCTGCAGCAGTGCTGGCGGTGTTGGCTGGAGTCCTCTCTGCCTAAGGAATTCACTCTAGGCTGTTGGGATGTCAGTCCAGCCCAGGCTGGTATTGCCCACTCACTGCATGGTCACTGTGAGTTACTGTAACAGTGACTGGAAGGCATAGAGGATATCCTAGGAGCATGTTCTTGTTGGGGCAATCTTCAGGTCTGACTTTGGAATTGAAATCATGAAGACTCCTCTCATTTAGGATTGGAGCATCGTTCTTTGGGATACAGGTTCCCAGGACACTAGTGAGAAGGGCTGACTTGGGGGTCACTGAGGTGGTGGAAGTGCCCAAAGAAAGAGGGAGGAACAGAAAGCAGCGATGGCCGACGCTGGGCCTTGAGACAGGGTAGGATGTACATCGGTCAGGCAGAGGGGAAGCTGGGAGGAAACTGTCAGGGTTGAAGGGGAGTGTTTTCCAAAGTTTCTCCTTTGTATGAAGAAACTGTGAGACACAGTCTCAGAGCATCAAGATTAGCAAGCTGCCCACTCCTAGACTGCCAAGTTGGCAGAGGCCCCCACAGAGCAGATGGCATGCCACAACTGTGGTGGCATCCCTGCCACCCCATCACTGTAATGGTGTCCTGAGTCAGCCACCAGGGCCAATGCAGGGGAAGCAAGAACGTGCCAAGGGATTGGGCTAGCTTGCTTTTGGGCGTGGCCTTTCTCAACTGGCAGATCTGGGAAGCCCTCATTCTGCAGCGAATAGTGTATACAGAAACAGGACCCTTTGGGTATGAGGCCGTGTTGCCGTGTTGAAATGGTCTGCGTAGGCTCGTTGGATCTTGTAAAGCTATCTGCACACCTGTGGGCTCCCCAGTCAGGAGGAGACAGGTGCTGAAGACGTGTTCTTCACTCTGCCGGGCACCCTGAGCGAGGCTGGGGCTCCTTCCCCTTGGGTCAGAGACCCACCTGTTCCCTTTGGTGTTTGTGTTGCTGTTACTTCCCCAGATGAGGAAATGAGCAGTGAAGAAACGCAGCAGCGTGCTGCTGGGGTGTGGGAGCTGGGAGCACGAGGTGGGGGCAGGGGCGAGCTGCAGACAGGTCTCATGCTTCTAGGACTGGTTCACCGTTGCCATGGTCAGGGGTCCTCCTGCCCACATCACAGTAAAGCCTGGTGGGGCCTGTGGCTGCTCTCTGTCTCCTGGGGACAGACTGTGCTGCTGCAGCCCCTCCAAGTGATGCCCACAGACAGCTGCCTGGCACTGCCCTAGGCCCCACCACAGCCTGCACTTCCAGCAGTGCAGGCTTGAGAAAGAGAGGTTTGGGAAATGAGGCTGCGGAAGATGCAGTGGAACTTGGGTCTGGCATTACTGTGGAGCATGGTCTCAGATGTCTGCTCCACACTGCACCTGACCGGCTCTTCCTAGCTGGCTTGCTTGGGAGCCATCGCTCTTTCATGTCCCTTGTGTGTCCAGTATGCCCAGAGTATGCTAAAATGACCCTAGAGCCTGGAGACGCGGGATCTGCCAGCCCAGCAGTGTAGCTCCAGATCGGTGTAGCTCCGGATCCGTGTAGCTCCGATTCGGCGTAGCTCCGGATCTGTGTAGCTCCAGAGCGGCATAGTCTGGATCGGCGTAGCTCCCGATCGGCGTAGCTCCGGATCGGCGTAGCTCCGGATCGGCGTAGCTCCGGATTTGTCTAGCTTCGGAGCAGTGTAGCCCAGGAGCCGTGTAGCTCCAGAGCGGTGGTAAGCCACTGCCTGGGGAAGAGAAGTGCTGCTTGGGTTCCTCTTGTTCATACTCGGGAGCTTGCTGCAGCAGGGCTGCGGATGTTTTTCACCCACTTGTTCTGGGAAGGCGCATTGAGAACGACAGGAAGCAGCTACCCTGTTGCCACTTGGTAGAGCCTTTTAGCACCTTTTCCTTTCAAGGGCTCCATCTGCGGAGATAGAGGGCTCTGGCTGGGTGTGGCTGAGGCTGCGCCCTTCTCACTGACATGGTGACTGTGGGCCTGCCCCTCTCTAGGCTCTGTGCCTCCATCTCCCCTTCTGCAGACAGTGCTGGCAGTTGGCATGGTGAGGCTGAGCTGCACAGGAACCACAGAGCTGCAGTCGTGACAGCGCTGGGGTCACTAGTGGGGGCGTGCACAGAGCTCTGTAGAAACAGGACAGAGAGTGTGTGGCATTCTGAGATGTCGGGCACAGCAAGCATAGTCACTACAGACTGCAGTATGCAGCCGTGTGAATGCAGAAAGAGCAAGACTTGGTCTCACAGACCTGCAGTCAGATGTTAGACCTTCATAGCCTGTGTCCTGGCTCACTCTCTGCCTCAGTGTCCCTACCTGTAAAACAGGGCTGAATCACAAAGACCTCATAGGCTTGAGCGTATTAAAAGAAATGCCACTGAGTGTGTGCCTTTGCAGTTACAGCCTGCCTTCTGTGTTCAGAGTCTCACTTTAGTCCCCAAAGGATATGGCCTGGCGGCGTAGGTATTACTACAATCGCCTGCCCTACTTCCTGGCTTTCATTCTTAAACATTGGAGCCTCAGAAAATCCAGTTTTGAGAAAGGGAAGCAGATTTGGTTATTTTTGGCACAAACCCCTCTATCCAATTTAGGGTTAGTGAAAAAAATAAAAGAAGTAACACCCCCTGCAATAGCAGAGGTGCGGTGACAGCACAAGGTGCTGGGTGCTGAGGTGACTCGTTGCACCATGGTGCCACCCCATCCTGGTGACAGCTTTTCTGTCTGTGGGTCAGGTAGTCACACAGTCTTCCCTCCCAACTCTAAAATGTGCTGTCTAGGGTGACCATAAGTGGTTATCTCACTGGGCTACCGATGAGATGCCTACTCCTGCCTTGATACTGCTGTGCAGAAAACATCAGTGCTAAGTCTTGGTGGCCCCAAGTCCGGGCCCTGCTTCCACTTCAGATGGCAGGCTGGGAGGCCCTGGAGTCGACTGGTCTCTTGGTGGGGCCCCAGGTGACTGTCCTTGCATCACATATAGGGCAAAGGGAGAGGGTCAGACAGCCCATATGAACTCACAGGGGTGATGTGGGAGGAGGGGCCAGGCATCCTTTCTCACAGGTTGTGTGAGGATCTTGGAACACCTTTGTACTGCATTCTGCCCCTGCTAAGCCTCCTGGCATATATGGAATGCCCACACAGCCTGGCCTGCCATCGTCGGCAGTCACCAACCCCATCAGAGTAAGACGTGTCTTAAAGTTCCATGGAGAGGCCTTCAGACATACCTCCAGCCAGAGTGCAAAGTCAGCAACAGTAAGAGTCAGGCTCGGGCTGCACCTGCCGAGCTGAGGCAGCTCGCTGACCAGGCTGCTCCTCCTGCAGACCCCTCTAAGCCCAGGAGGTTCTGATGGTGTGCCCTGATACTCGGCTGGAAAGAGCTGACAAGGGGGTGTCGTAGAAACTTCCAGTCACCCTTAGTTGCTTTTCCTGGACTCTTAAATCTTACCAAAGAGGTCAAGTTTCACACCAGGGCCTTAATTGAATATACTTATGGAAATGGTGTCATTGAAATGGTCTTGAGACAGTCATTGGTTCTTTGAACTTCTTCAGCCAACCATGAGGTGGGTTCCACTCACCCTCTGGTACCTCTGGAGATTACACATAATGGTTCACTTCCTGCAGTCACCCCTCAGCACAGATGGGAAGATGGGAAACCTGTTGGTGGATATGACTTGACTGAGTACATGGCAGACAGCTGCAGCCTGAATGTAAGACTCCATAGCTCAGGTCCTGGCTCTGGGGGTTTCTTCCCTGACATTAGAGAGTGAAATGGCAGTCAGGCCATGGGGCATGTCAGATGGGAAAGAGGCAGCCTCAGAATGATGACCCATGATTCTCACCCATGCGGACTGTGGTCAGCAGGGAGGGAGCCCCCAGATCCCCAGCCAGGTCTCCTCATTGGCTCCTGTAGTTTCTAGACCATCTATGGCTGCTGGACCACTGCAGTGAACAAGGGACCCTTCTCTGGCACAGGTAGCTTCTGAACCCCAGGGACAGTCTGGGATAGCTACTGTCTGACAGCGAAGGGCTGATGTGGGCCTCGCTCAGGACTCTGATTTTTGGGGTCATCCCCCTCAATCTTAGTGCATAGGATGGGAAACAGTGAGGCCATGGTGGGCTCAAGTTATCTCTCTGTCTGTCTGCTGCTCTCAAAATCCTCACGTGTACCTGCACCATGGAGACACTGACATGAGTCAGCATTGGTGCCATGACTGTGGAAGGCACGTAGTAGGTGCTCTCATCATGCAATTCATGTTTCCTTTCAATCCCATGAAGGATACACTGAGGGGAATATGAATACTACATTGATCGATTGGTAATTATAAACAATTACCACAAACAAGAGGGAAAAGTCTTTATTTCCCATTATCCACAGGACTGCTGTGATTCAAACTGTTGTTTTGACTAAAAAAATGAACAAAACATGATGAGAAAATTAGAGATGTTTAAGCAGCTATATTCCTTGCTTAAAAAAAAAAGAGGAAAACTTCACACATACACAGTTATAGAATCAAAAGGTTCAAATTAGTTCCAGTACTCAAAAGGAGGACCAGGCTCATTTTGCTTGCCCTAGGATCTGTCAGTGTAGTAGCCCAGGCTGTCCAGGAGCACAGCCCAGAATAGCAGCTGCCCTCCACCAAATGCAGGGTGCACACCTGATGCATGTCAAGCTGCAGTGCTAAGGCAATGCAGGTCCCCACCTATGCTCGGGACACAGACAGTGAGCCCGGGAGAGGGGGTCATGCATGCCAGCTGGGCATTGCTTCAGAGACGAGTGGGAACAGGCTGGGATGCATGTGTTACTGTGGTTAGAGAGGCCCGCAGAGGTGATGGGACACAGTGTCTATCCCTCAGAGGCAGATCCAGGCAGAGGAGAGCACAGGTGCAAAGGCCCTCTGAGCAGAAGTGCCAGTGCAGGGAAGGCCTGTGTAGGGAATGGATGGGAGACTCTGGGGGAGGAGTTTGATCTTTGAGGCTGAAGCAAGACGACTCTGGGGCGGTAGAGGATGGGCACAGCTGTCAGCCCCTGGTGTGTTTAGAATGCAGTACCGAAGGTCTGGGTGTGGCTGAGACAGTGCATGGTGACATTGCTGGCATGAGGGTGACTCGGAGATGCAGGAGATGGACTCTGTGAGGCCTTTGGACATTCATGCCGAGCAGGTGGTGCACCCAGAACCCAGGGACAGAGGCCTGCACAAGGTGTAAGCTGAAGAGCTGCCCATGTGCAGGCACCTGGCACCCTGAGTTCAGTAAGGTGGTTGAGGACAGAGTAGCTTAGAGGAGCGGCCTTGTGGCTGTGCCTGGGAGATGTCAGTAAGTGGAGTGGAGCCCGTGAAGGAGGCGTGTGGCACACACTCCCAAGAGATAGGTCCTAGGAGCCGAGGGACCCAGCAGGGAAGGCACGATAGTCATGGAATCTTCCAGAATAGAGCATCCTCTGCCTCCCTGCCAGTGAGAATAGAAGCTGCTACACAGGAAGCAGGTGGCCCAGCCGGGAGGGGCCCGCCCTCTGATGCTGCTAGAGTGGGCTCTGAATGGTGCCTCCTCTGCCTGCCCAGCAAGTGCAGCCCAGTGTCGAGATACTGGACATGGGGCATATTAGAAGGGCGGGTGCAGCCCCAGGCCTAGGCAGTGACTCTCCTCATCCTGTTACCTCTGTCCTCTGTCTTCAGCCTAAGCTTGTCTCCATCTTGATTTTTAGGGCTGAACCCTTGGCCTGTTAAGCCAGTGGCAACATCAGTGCAATTAAGTGTTGCTACAAATGGAAGTCTTCCCCGGAGCCATTTTCTGCCTTTATAACTCAAGGTCTCAGAAGGTTTCACTTGGAAACATAGAAAACAAGGCCTGGGAAGGAATTGCACTGTGCTTGAGAAGCATCTGCCGTTAAGATGGCCCTGAGTGTTGGGCAGGAGAGGGCCAGCTGGGCCCAGGAGATGGGGCATTCAGATGGCTCATCTAAAGTAAGAGCCTATGCTCTGACACTCGCGTGCCCTCTCTGAACTCTGTTTCTCTCCCCTGGACCGCAGACCTCTCCAGCACTGTCAGTGGGTCTACACAGGGAAGGAACGGAAGGGCAGCATCTTTGTTGGATGCGAGACACGTCCCCAGCTGACTGGCAAGCAAGCTGATGTGACAATGGCCGTAGCTCAGCTGGACTACTTAAGTACCCACAGGTTTGTCCCTTTTGATACAAATGGAGGTCACTGTGTTAGGTGCCACTGCAGTGACCTCCAAGCCTGCCAGTTGAGCCTGTGGTAGCCCTGGAGATGCCAGTAGAGCAGGAGGCTTTGAGACACCTGCTGCTTATAAACACCTGAGGTGCTGCTACTAGTACTCCTTTAAAACGGCCCACCGAGAGCTCAGAACACCCCTGAGCCTCCTCTGCTCTCAATGCCATCGAGTAGGGGAACCAAGCTCTGGTGTTCAATGTAGTCCCATCTGCCCTGCTGGGAGTCCTTTGCACGGGGCCATCCCTGCTGCAGGGTTTCATCCTGTCCTGCAGGCCTATAGATAGGAGATGGTGACAGAAAGCCCCAGTCCCAGAACGACAAAATCTGTGCCTGGGTTCCCAGGCCTGTGCCTTTGCAGAGTAAGAGCCACTGCAGCCATTTGTCCCCTCACACACAATTACAGTGACGGGCACTGTGTCTCAGGGCACACCGGATGGTCCCTGCTTTGTCTGCCCTGTGTTAAGAGCTGTGAGTGTGAGGCAGGCTGCAGGCATATGCTAACGTACGTGTTTGCTTATTTGTTTGTTTGTTTTTGCCGCTGCTGCTAGAGATCTGGTTCCTTTGGTTTTTATGGTACTGGAAATGGGCATTGAACACTGGAGGAGGCAAGTACTCTTTCTTTTGCTACAGCACTGAATGCACTGGTGGATGGGCTGGGGCACTGATCCATCTCCGTCCTGGTTTATAACAGAGCCCCTGCTCAGAGAGTTTGAAGATGTGAGATCTGGCCACTCACATCAAAGGAGGAAGAAGAAAGTAATGAGTAAAGGGCGGGGCGGGGCTTTAACCATAGCTGCCATTGGTGAGCAGTGGCAGTGGCAGGGACACTGATGTGAAGGTCCAGTGATTCCACAAGACAAAGGCAGAGGGTAAGCTTGGGCACAGGGAAGTTCTGCTTGTTACGCAGTCCCGGGCAAAGTGTAGCCTGGATGACCCCTCCCGGATTCTGGTTCCTAACCGTGCCCCAAGGGGGTCTAACCCTCGCAAAATGATTAGTCCTGCTTCTTTTTTTTTTCCCCTTTTTAAAAATTTTCTATATTCTTTGTTTACATTCCAAATGATTTTCCCTTTCCCAGTTCCCCCCTCCCCATAAGTCCCATAAGCCTTTTTCCCTCCACCCATTCCCCAATCACTCCCTCCCTTTTCTCTGTCCTGGTATTCTCCTACAATGCTGCTTCAAGCCTTTCCAGGACCAGGGCCCTCTCCTTCCTTCTTCTTGGAAATCATTTGATATGTTAATTGTGTCTTGGGTATTCAGAGCTTCTGGGCTAATATCCACTCATCAGTGACTGCATTCCATGTGTGTTCTTTTGTGAATAAGTTACCTCACTTAGGATGATATTTTCCAGATCCAACATTTACCTAAGAATTTCATGAATTCGTTGTTTTTAATTGCTGAGTAGTACTCCATTGTGTAAATATACCACATTTTCTGTATCCATTCCTCCATTGAGGGACATCTGGGTTCGTTCCAACTTCTGGCTATTATAAATAAGGCTGCTATGAACATAGTGGAACATGTGTCCTTATTGCATGCTGGGGAATCCTCTGAGTATATGCCCAGGAGTGCTTTAGCAGGGTCCTCCGGAAGTGTCATGCCCAATTTTCTGAGGAAACGCCAGACTGATTTCCAGAGTGGTTGTACCAACTTGCGTTCCCACCAGCAGTGAAGAAGTGTTCCTCTTTCTCCAGATCCTCGCCAACACCTGATGTCTCCTGAGTTTTTAATCTTAGCCATTCTGACTGGTGTGAGGTGAAATCTCAGGGTTGTTTTGATTTGTATTTCCCTAACGATTAATGGTGCTGAACATTTCTTAAGGTACCTCTCAGCTGTTCTAAGTTCTTCAGGTGAAAATTCTTTGTTTAGCTCTGTACCCCATTTTTTAGTAGGATTGTTTGGCTGTCTGGAGTCTAACTTCTTGAGTTCTTTGTATATATTGGATATTGGCCCTCTGTTGGATGTAGAGTTGGTGAAAATCTTTTCCCAATTTGTTGGTTGCCATTTTGTCCAATTGACAGTGTCCTTTGCCTTACAAAAATTTTGTAATTTTATGAGGTCCCATTTGTCAATTCTTGATCTTAGAGCATAAGCTATTCGTGTTCTATTCAGGAAGTTTTCCCCTGTGCCCATGTCCTCAAGGGCCTTCCCCAGTTTCTTTTCTATTAGTTTCAGTGTGTCTGGTTTTATGTGGAGGTTCTTGATCCGCTTGGAGTTGAGCTTAGTACAAGGAGATAATAATGGATCAATTCCCATTCTTCTGTATTCTGACCTCCAGTTGAACCAGCACCATTTGTTGAAAAGGCTATCTTTTTTCCCCTGGATGGTTTCAGCTCCTTTGTCAAAGATCAAGTGACCATAGGTGTTTGGGTTCATTTCTGGGTCTTCAACCTTACTCCATTGATCTACCTGCCTGTCACTGTACCAATACCATGCAGTTTTTAACACAGTTGTTCTGTAGTACTGCCTGAGGTCCGGGATACTGATTCCCCTAGAAGTTCTTTTATTGTTGAGAATAGTTTTAGCTATCCTGGATTTTTTTGTTATTCCAGATGAATTTGAGAATTGCTTTTTCTAACTCTATGAAGAACTGAGTTGGGATTTTGATGGGGATTGCATTGAATCTGTATATTGCTTTTGGCAAAATGGCCATTTTTACTTTTGGCAAAATGGCCATTTTTACTATATTAATCCTGCCAATCCATGAGCATGGGAGATTTTTCCATTTTCTGAGGTCTTCTTCGATTTCTTTCTTCAGAGACCTGAAGTTCTTGTCAATACAGATCTTTCACTTGTTTGGTTAGAGTAACACCAAGATACTTTATATTGTTTGTGGCTATTGTGAAGGGTGTCATTTCCCTAATTTCTTTCTCAGCCTGTTTATCCTTTGAGTATAGGAAGGCTACTGATTTGCTTGAGTTGATTTTATAACCAGCCACATTGCTGAAGTTGTTTATCAGCTGTAGGAGTTCTCTGGTGGAGTATTTTGGGTCACTTAAGTATACTATCATATCAACTGCAAATAGTGATAGTTTCACTTCTTCCTTTCCAATTTGTATCCCTTTGACGTCCTTATGTTGTCAAATTGCTCTAGCTAGAACCTCAAGTACTATATTGAAAAGATATGGAGATATAGGGGGCAGCCTTGTCTAGTCCCTGATTTTAGTGGGATTGCTTCAAGTTTTTCTCCATTTAGTTTGATGTTGGCTACTGGTATGGTGTATATTGCTTTTACTATTTTAGGTATGGGCCTTGAATTCCTGTTCTTTCCAAGACTTTTATCATGAAAGAATGCTGAATTTTTTCAAATGGTTTTTCAGCATCTAATGAAATGACCATGTGGTTTTTTTTTCTTTGAGGTTGTTTATGTAGTGCATTGCATTGATAGATTTCCATATTTTAAGCCATCCCTGCATCCCTGGGATCAAACCTACTTGATCATGGTGGATGGTCATTTTGATGTGTTCTTGGATTCGATTGGCAAGAATTTTATTGAGTATTTTTGCATCGATATTCATAAGGGATATTGGCCTGTAGTTCTCCTTCTTTGTTGGATCTTTGTGTGGCTTTGGTATCAGGGTAATTGTGACTTCGTAGAATGAGTTGGGTAGTGTTCCTTCTGTTTCTATTTTGTGGAATAATTTGAAGAGTATTGGTGTTAGGTCTTCTTTGAAGCTCTGACAGAATTCTGTACTAAAACCACCTGGTCCTGTGCTTTTTTTGGTTGGAAGACTTTCTGTTACCCCTTCTATTTCTTTAGGGGTTGTGGGACTGTTTAGATGATCTATTTGATCATGATTTAATTTTGATATTTGGTATCTGTCTAGGAAATTGTCCATTTCTCCAGATTTTCCAGTTGTGTTGTGTATAGGCTTTTGTAGTAGGATCTGATGGTTTTTTTAATTTCCTCAGTTTCTGTTGTTATATCTCCCTTTTCATTTCTAATTTTGTTAATTTGGATACTGTCTCTGTGCCCTTTGGTTAGTCTGGCTAACAGTTTATCTATCTTTTTGATTTTCTCAAAGAACCAGCTCCTGGTTTTTAGTATGTTTCTCTTTGTTTCTACTTGATTAATTTCAGCCCTGAGTTTGATGATTTCCTGTCTTCTACTCCTCCTGGGGTAATTAGCTTCTTTTTGTTCCAGGGCTTTCAGATGTGCCTTTAAGCTGCTAATGTATGCTCTCTCCAGTTTCTTTTTGGAGGCACTCAGGGCTATGAGTTTTACTCTTAGCACTGCTTTCATTATGTCCCATAGATTTGGGTATGTTGTGCCTTCATTTTCATTAAATTCTAAAAAGTCTGTGATTTCTTTCTTTATTTCTTCTTTGGCCAAGGTATCATTGAATATTGTTCAGCCTCCATGAGTATGTTGGCTTTCTGTTGTTTTTGTTACTGTTGAAGACCACTCCTATTCCATAGTGATCTGATAGGAGGCATGGGATTAGTTTGATCTTTTTATATTTGTTGAGGTCTGTCTTGTGACCAATTATATGGTCGATTTTGGAGAAGGTACCATGAAGTGCTGAGAAAGAGGTATAGTCTTTTGCTTTAGGATGAAATGTTAAATCCAATTGATCCAAAGTTTCAATTAGTTTCACTGTGTCCCTGTTTAGTTTCTGTTTTCCTGATTGGTCCATGGAGGAGAGTGGAGTGTTGAAGTCACCCAGAAATATTGTGTTAGGTGCTTTGAGCTTTAGTAAAGTTTCTTTCACGAATGAGGGTGCCCTTGCATTTGGAGCATAGATGCTCAGAATTGAGAGTTGTTCTTGGTGGATTTTTCCCTTGACCAGTAAGAAGTGTCCTTCTGTGTCTCTTTTGATGACTTGAGGTTGAAAATCAATTTTATCTGATATTAGAATGGCTACTCCGGCTTGTTTCCTGAGACCATTTGCTTGTAAAATTGTTTTCTAGCCTTTTACCCTGGATACTGAGGTGTTTATCTTTGACACTGAGGTGTGTTTCCTGTAAGCAGCAAAATGTAGGGTCCTGTTTACCTATCCAGTCTGTTAGTCTATGTCTTTTTATTGGGGGAATTGAGTCCATTCATATCAAGTGATATTAAGGAATAGTGATTATTACTTCCTGTTATTTTTGATGTTATTTTTATATATGAGTGGTTATCTTCTTTTGGGTTTGATGAAAGAAGGTTACTATCTTGCTTTTTCCAGGGTGTAGTTTCTCTCCTTGTATTAGTGTTTTCTACTTATTATCCTTTGTAGAGCTAGGTTTGTGGAAAGATATTGTGTAAATTTGGTTTTATCATGGAATATCTTGGTTTCTCCATCTATAGTGACCGAGAGTTTTGCTGGGTATAGTAATCTTGGCTGGCAATTGTGTTCTCTTAGAGTCTGTATGAGATCTGTCCAGGATCTTCTAGCTTTCATGGTCTCTGGTGAGAAGTCAGGTGTAATTCTGATAGGTCTTCCTTTATATGTTACTTGGCCTTTTTCTCTTACTGTCTTTAATATTCTTTCTTTGTTTAGTACATTTTGGGGTTTTGATTATTATGTGATGGGAGGTATTTCTGTTCTGTTCCAGTCTGTTTGGAGTTCTGTAGGCTTCTTGTATATTCACGGGCAACTCTCTCCTTAGCTTAGGGAAGTTTTCTTCCATAATTTTGTTGAAGATATTTACTGGCCCTTTAAGTTGTAAGTCTTCACTCTCATCTATACCTATAATCCTTAGGTTTGGTCTTCTCATTGTGTCCTGGTTTTCCTGGACGTTTTGGGTTACAAGCTTTTTGCTTTTTGCATTTTCTTGTTTGTTTGTTTTTTGTTTTTGTTTTGTTTTTGCGAGACAGAGTTTCTCTGTGTAGCCCTGGCTGTCCTGGAACTCACTCTGTAGACCAGGCTGGCCTTGAACTCAGAAATCCACCTGCCTCTGCCTCCCAAGTGCTGGGATTACAGGGAGTCAATGGTTCCTATGGTATCTTCGGCATCTGAGATTCTTTCTTCTATCTCTCGTATTCTGTTGTTGATACTTGCATCTATGGCCCCTGATTTCTTCCCAAGGTTTTCTATCTCCAAAGTTGTCTCCCTTTGTAATTTCTTAGTTGTTTCTACTTCTGTTTTTAGATCCTGGATGGTTTTGCTCAGTTCCTTCACTTGTTTGTTTGTGCTTTCCTGTAATTCTTAAAGAGATTTTTGTGTTTCCTCTTTCATGACTTCTGCCTATTGACCCCAGTTCTCCTGTGTTTCTTTAAGTGATTTTTGCGTTTCCTCTTTATTGGCTTCTATCTGTTGACCCATATTCTCCTGAATTTCTTTAAGTGATTTTTGTGTTTCCATTGTAAGGGCTTCTAACTTATTTATGTTCCCCTGTATTTCTTTTAGACATTTATTTATGTCCTTTTTGTGTTCCTCTAACAGCATCATGACCAGTGATTTTAAATCCAAATCTTGTTTTTCTGGTGTGTTGGGGTATCCAGGATTTGCTGTTGTTGGAGAATTGGATTCAGATGCTGCCATATTGCCTTGATTTGTGTTAGTAATGTTCCCGTGTTTGCCTTTTGTCATCTGGTTATCACAGGTGTTAGTTGGTCCTGCTATCACTGGCTGGTGCTTGAACCTCCTGGGGGCCTGTAAGGCTATTTCCGCACCCCTGGATAACTGGGTTTCCCCTGGCACAGATTGCTGATGTGCTAACCTACTCTTGGGTGCTGTTGGAGCCCTAGTGTGCCTTGTCCCAAGAAATGCTATACTCGTGTTGTCTCTGTGTACCTAGTGTTGCCTGTCTGGTCCACCTGATAGTGAAGATGGTGGACGCTGTGCATGCCGTGAAGACCCCCTCCTAGTGCTGATTACTCTGCAGGGCAACCGGCTCAGGACAGGGCTTGCTGCTATGTTTCAAATGCTCTGCTGATGCTGGTTCTCGAATGTCCCACTTCTACCAAATAACCTGCTCCTGTCTGTTCTCGAGAGAATATCAGGAAGTAGGATCTTCCCCGTTTCAGATGTGGCACAGGTCTACCACATCCGATGGAAAGGGACAGTGGTGATTAACCTGGTCCTGCCGGTTCTCTACAGAGTATCAGAAAATGGGATCTTCCCCGTGTCAGATGTGGCACAGGCTGGCTGCTTGGTCACAGGAGCCAACATGGTGGAGACCTCAGACCACAGGGCTCCGTCTAACCGCAGGACTCTCTGCAGGTCAGATGCTCCACTGCAGGATACATGCCTGGACAGCTGTAGAGCTGCTCAGCTCCCATGTGCAGGAGGAACCCGGGCAGGCTGCCTCTCAAGTGATAGTGATCCCCCACTCCGGTGTTCCCTGCGCACCCTGCCGAGATGGCTGCTTGGTCCCCGGGGCTAAGGTGGTGGCGATCTGACCCAGACCGCAGTGCTCCGTCTATCCGGGATTCCCTGCAGGTCAGATGCTCCTCCACAGAATACATGCCCAGGCAGCTGTAGAGCCTCATGGAGGGAGGGAACCCAGGCGGACTGTGTCCCAAGCACTCCTCACTCTGGTGACCTCTGCATACCTGGCTGAGCTGGCTGCTTTGTCACCGGAGCCGAGATGGGCTGGTTCTGCTTCTGAGATCCCACTGTGTCTTCAAGGGTGGGCTGTTCCTGAGGTCTAAGGTGGCTATAGGTTTAGGACAGTGTCTGTAGACTTTGAGACGTTCTTGGAGATCTGAAAGAGGTTGTAAAAGCAGACTCTAATCTCTATGCCCTTTGCCTAGAAGAGGGTAGGTTAGGTTAGCTGTCCCTGGTTCATAGACACTCCCTGTCTGCCTCCTGTGGCTTAGCACGAACAGGTATACAATGAAGCAGAGCTGCCTTCAGAGGGCAGGTGGTGCCTAGTGGGGTGACATAGAGGCAGGTGGATCTGTGAGTTTGGAGCTAGCCTAATCTACATTGTGGGTTCAGACTAGACAAGGCTACAGAGTGAGGCCTTGTCTCAAAAAAAAAAAAAAACCTGAAGTTTGTAAGAGCCTGACTGTCTGCTCTGTGGTCTCTGGTATTCCCGGTGCAGCCTGGGGAAGGGTAGCATCCAGGGGTCCCACAAGAAAAAGGGCAGAGGTCAGTGTAGTCCCACAAAGGCGAAGCCTCAGAGTCATCTTGGGCACCTCATAGCAGTCTGCCCTCACTGTCCCCCAGAGAGAGGTGGGCCCCTTGCCCCGCACAGTTCTGTCTGGATGTAGCATTTGTCACCCAACCATACTGCTGGAGGACATCTGTTGGAGGCAGGACTCCTGCAATCATGGGAACACAATGGTGTTGGGAGTTTACGGTGCGCTGTATCACAGTGACCACTGGTTGGCTCCCTACCCCTGACTGCACTGTTTTCTTTGCTTGACCCCCTTCCATGACTTCTAGTCCTCTGCCTTCTAAGACCATGCCCTTGGGGACAGCACTGGTGTCCGGGGAGTCAGTTGTAATGGGTGTCCCTCTTCCAGATCTCTGCTACTTCTGATGGATCTCCCTACAGGCAGTTTCCTCCTGGGCTACACAGAGTAACTCTGCCAGAGCCCCTTCATGGAAGAAACAATTTAGGGAGTTTGGTTACAACTCAGAAGGAACCTCTTGTGGTCAGAGTCAAAACAGCAGGGCAAGGTGTCCTGGTAGGCAGAACTCCTCCCTTGTCGAGCACATCTGTGAAGAGCCTTACCTCCATGTTTACCTAGATGCTATCCCATCTCTGTGCAGCAGCACGGAGAAGACCAGCATGTATCGCTGGCGTGGGAAGCAGAGGCAGCATGGTGCGTATTTCCCATTTGTAGACTTCACAAGTACGTAAGTCACACACACACACACACACACACACACACACACACACACACACACACCAGTAGGGAGCTCAAGGAAAGTATGTTCAGAACAAAAGGGCCTGTTCCCTGGAGGCCAGGGCCGGGGACACACATATGCCATGGACCTCTGCTTTTCTGTTTAAATTTGCTCCACTTTCTGTGTTACCTATTCTAGGATGCAATGAAATAAGATTCCACATTTCAAAAGGCTCAAGGCTGAAAAGCTGAGCTAGCGAAGACAGGAAGCAGTCTCTCTGGCCACATCTCCTTTGCGCGCGGCCCTGCCCTGCTCTGAGGGCGTCCTCAGCTGAGCTCTGGCTTCCAGCTGCAGTGAGCTTGGTTACTGGGTGAGGCCTAGTCTGGAATGAAGAGGGTGGCGTATAGCTGCTAGGAATGTACTCCAGAGTACTCAGTGCACTCCTGGCGTGGTGTGGTGTGGTGTGGCATGGCGTGGCGTGGTGTGGCGTGGCGTGGCGTGGCGTGCATGCCTCCTCTAGAGACAGTCTGAAATCTTTGAGTTTGCCAGCCCACCAAAAAGCTACCTTTCCCTCAGTGATTAGTGGATTTGTTTTCTTATGCTGATCTGCACTTTGATTCTTCTGCATCCTGGTTCCTGCCTTGGACCTTCTGGCAGGCTTTAAATGAGTCTTGCAGCTTGGCTTGAGTCTGGTGACTCTGGAGCACACCTGGCCTGAGAACCGCTCTTGTGAGCCCAGAACAGACAAGTGTATCCTCAGCTCAGCATGCTCCTGTGTGATGCAGGCTCTTGTCTTGTCTGTTCTCACCCGTCACCTGACAGGGCTTCCCAGGGCTGAGTGAGAGCTTAGGGCAGGAACAAGGTCTCTTCCTTACCAGCACCTGAATAGCACATGGGCTTTGGGCTTGCCCTCTTCCTAGCTGGATGGTGGAGCCCTGCTGCCAGGCTCTGCTCCTGCAAGCAGCACCTGTGAGGCCTGCCAGCCTCCTCAGAGCAAGCTCGAGGCGAGACTTTGTCCATGTGTATGCCCCTGCCGGCCGTGTGGAATTCCCAGAGCCCAGGCTGAAGCTGTAAACTCGGGGGATTTCAGTGGATGGATTTGCTGCTAGACTTTGAAAACTACTGGCTGAGTTACACTGAAGCCTTGGAACTGAGGGCCCAGGCTCAGCATCAGCACTGATTGTATGAGAAGGAACATCACCGAGAGTCACCCGTGTGAGGCTGGAATTAGGTCAGGTAGCCATGTTTCCCAGACTATCTTGCTCCTCCTCTGTTTTCCATGCCCAAATGTATGTGCATCCTAGGGCTGCTAGGATAGCAGGCAGCACCAGCACACCCACAGCAGCTTTAGACTGTAGTGGGGCTCCCACACCTCACGCCCCTATTCTGGTACCCTAGGCACTGTCCCCATAAAGCCCTCCATTACTGTTGGCCAGGGCTTCCTCAATCTCCTTTGCTATCCCCTCTGCCAGGAAGACTTGCTGGAGCTGGTTCCATGATCGTTTTGACCCCTCATCTCAACATATCCCCACCTTGTGCACATCCAGAATGGCCTCTGCCTCCTCATCCTCTATAGAACGTGGTGGAGAGAGGCCCCTGCTGCTGGTTACGGAGACACAGCTGAAGAAGAGAGAGCCCACGGTCCACTCAGTAGGGCTGAGTCTGTGAGGGATGAACACATTTCCCCCATACTTCCATGTACATAGTAGGTTATGCCTTCACCACTTTGCCTTAAGTAGTGACCACCCATTTCTTCCACGACATTGAAACAGGTTGTATTTCTGTTTGCTATCCTGGTGGGAAGGTGCTTGATGATTAGTGTTATTGGACTGGGTGAGGAGGAAGAAAAGCTTTGGAGACCGTATCCCACATACCTCCCTCTTTCCAAGGGGTCTCCAGAGTATCCTGAGCTATGGCTGAGATCTGTCCACTGAACACCTAGCTGCAGCCTGGCTCTGGGCCCATCCATGTCATGTGGCAGCCCCTAGCCCCGCCCACCAAGACCGTGAACCATGCCTTGGACACCAAACACTGGCAAATCCTCCTGGGTGGGCACCAGCAGAGGACTCTGTTGAGCATCACTGCACAGCTCTTGCAGCCCTGGATGCAGGCATATCAGAGGAAGCATGTTATCTTTGGCTCTGGGATGAGGCTTTGCTCATCGATGAAGGGGTGCGTGGAAGAACCCTTGGCTGGTGACAGCCTCAAAACCGGGGTTATGCATGGAGCCCAGAGCTCGCTCAGACAAAGCCCGGGTTAGTGGGCCTTCCAGGCTGTTTATAAGTGAGAAACATAGACACTGACGTGACTCCTCATTCCTCCACTTACACTGACCAGTTGGCGCTGACCAGATACCCCTCCGTCCACGTGAGCTCTGATGGCCTCACATGGGCTCCACTCCCCGCCTGTGCCATTTGCATGTAAGCTCTGACCTCATCCAGATCTCCTCCTGTCTTGCAGGGACATCACCCCACCTGGAGAGCCGCTGAACAAGAGCAGCAGGCCCAAGGTAGTCACCCGCTTCCCTAAGCTGTCCCGAGGCCACCCCAGGGAGGCGCGCAACGTGGAGCCTCAAAGTGGTGACCTCTGACCTCGGTGGACTCTCAGCCCTCAGCCACTTTGTGCTCAACCTTGCCGTGGCCGCTGGCCCTGGACAACTTGGCAGGATGACCATGTCCCCACAGAGAACACACCCTTCCTGCGGCCACATGCCACCCAATTAAACTGCTCAGTTTTAGCTGCTGGGTCTCTGTCCTTAGAGCAAGGCATTGCTCACTGGACAGACACAGATGGGGACATGTGTCCCCGCCCCAGGGTGGCCAGGGATGGTTGTCTCCTCCTCCAGTTCTGCCAACAGGACAGTGGGCGCCGACCCCTGGCTGAGAAGCCCAACACGTGGCAGAAGGATCCTCCAGACGCCTCCTGTGACGCTTTCCCAAGTGGGAACTAGAATGACTGTTACACTCTTGAATTTCCTGCCGCAGCTGCCTGCTGCAGCGGGGGATGGGGTCTCCTTCCCTGTCCTCTTCCCCTGTGGTGATTAGACACCAAGAGCACTGCCACGTGGCATGTATGGATATGATTTCTCCATCTAGTGGCCTGGCAAAGGCAGTTGGCAGTGACTTTGGCTCTTGAGGAACCTCTCCTTCCCTCCTCGTGCTGGCTCCAGGAAGCACTGTCCATACAGGAAACGGAGGTTGCCCCAGCAAGGACAGCTAGTTGGACCAACACAGCTCTTAGCAGCAGCCTGAAAACTCTGGCCTGAGAATTGGTGGCTGTAACCTCACGTCACTAGAGATTTGGCTCTGGGTGTTTCTGTGGAAGGCTGGCCCTATAGGCTCTCAGACCCAGTGCCAGAACTGAAGAGAGAATGATTGTCCCCTGAAGGTGTTTAGCACCAGCTGACCCATACCATCTCAGTGGGAGCAGAATGCTGTGTCCCCACACGCTGTCGCTCTGCTGCTCTCATCTCAGGGTCCCATCCTGGAGTCCAGGGCTCGCGGGCACGGAGTAGAATAAGATCCAGCTGCTTTGCAGCTCTGCCTTCCTCTGCCGTCAAGCCTGGGTCCCCCGTTCTCAGAACCCACTGTCTGTGGTGGGCTGCCTTTCTAGGTCAGCACCTCCTGGCTGTCCTCATGCAGTATGGAGGAGCTTGCCGAAGGGACCAGGTACCAAGCAGTGTGCACTTCTCTGCCTGCCAGGGAAGGAGTACACAGTGGCGTCTTCCAGGGGGCGACTATTTAGGCAGTGGTGGAAGGCAGCCTGAGCAGATGTGGGGGATGCAGGATCCTGCTACCCCTCCCACGTCTCCCACAGTAGAGTCCTGAGCACCACACGTCACTGAGAGTCTGGGCTCGCTCTCACTGCAAATAGGGCATCTGTCTTTCACACTCAGCACTGGCAGTTAAAGCAGGGAGGGAGGGAGGGAAGAAGGAAGGAAGGAAGGAAGGAAGGAAGGAAGGAAGGAAGGAAGGAAGGAAGGAAGGAAGGAAGGACAGGCAGGCACCCAGACTTAAGGCATTGGTTTTCTAGGATTGATTATGGGAAACTTGCCTGACTCTGCCATAATGTGAATACAACGGCTTGGTTCCAGGACTCCATAGGCCCTTTGGTTGCTTAAAATCTGCCTCCTACCCAGTCCATTTCCCCATCCCGGGGATTGACACTAGGGCTTTGCAAATGCTGGACAAAAGCTCCCCGGCGAGCCCCACCCTAGCCTCACCCACTCACTGCTTCCACAGACACCCAGCAAACTTCTGGTTCCAGGTTGCCTGTCTTATACCTCACTGAGCATGTTGGGACTCAGGCAGAGCTGGGCAGAGCAGGGTCAGGTGATGGAAGGCCATTCCCACAATGCTCCTCAGATCTGAGGCCCAGTCCAGAGGAGAATGCAGAGCCGTGCTCATCCAGTCTGACACAACCTCAGCTGTTCAGGAGACTGCTTCCTAATCCTCCCCTAACTGTGGCCTTGGCTTTCTTGTGGCTGCTAAAACTTTGTTTCTGTAAGAGTTCACATGTCCTGAGGGCAAGTCACAGTGTTCTGGGTCTTGGCTACTGTGTCATCTATTCCTGCTCCATCTGCTTGTGTAACCTGTAGACACAACTGGCCCCTGAGGAGAGGCTGGACCCTGTTTTCCCAGATCCACCACCACACTCCCTCACGGTGGCAGCCTGTACCTGCATTCACCCACCCAATGTGCTCAACTGAGGGAGTCCTGAGAGACTTAGATCTTCTGCCAGCAGGAAGACTCAGGAGCAGGCAGTCTCTCCATGGTGCCCTGCCCCTGCCTGCTCTATTGTCTGAGAAGCTTGCAAGAAGGAGTGGTCTCATGACCATGGCAATAACAGCCCTGATTGCTCACCATTCCCACTAGAGACATTGCTACCCACCCCAGAGCCACGCCCTGGCCTGGGAGCTGTGTCCAGAAGGCAGGTGCCTCCTTATGAACAAGGTCTATCGTAACAAACATTCTCCAAACTATTGTGCATTATTTCACTAAAGCTGGTGTTAAGTGTTTGCTGTTTAGGTTGGTTTTGCTAACTTTGCACAACTGTAGCACTGTATATTTTATCTAATATTTCTGTGCCAAAAAGTTCAGGTCCTGTTGCTGTGATATGTGGTCTCCATTATGCATCTGAAGTAAAGTCTAGGCAGTGGATGGGGCGGGGAGAGGGCACAGCAGCTGGGCTAGAGTGGCTGCCGTGTGGGGGCCCGGGTTCACCTCTCCCGGAGCCATGCATGTTCTCCCGCTCTGAAGACATCTGTTCACCACCTGTTCAAGCGCCTGCCACCTGCTGTCTGCTCAGCTCTGCCCCACCAGGAGGTGCCCACTTGACCACAGGGAAGTTTGGTTTTTGTTTGTTTTCTTTTTCATCAGTAGGACAGATTGGGAAGACCCAGTAAGAATTGGGACATGGGACACGTGACAATGGTCTACACAGGAACCAGGGTTGCTGAGCACCTGGGGAAAGGACCTGAGAGCCGGGACCTCCAGGGGAGTGAAGGCCCTGGTCTGTTATCTCCATTCACCCTGCAAAGGTCTCTGAGGCTGCTACAGCCCTGTGTCTGGAGCCTGCAGGTACAAACAGCCCAGAGACCTGAGCTTGTGCTATTCCGACTCCCCTCTTATGTTAAGGTTTACACAATAGAATTTTTAAACAAATATGTTTAATTTTCTAAAATCTCTTGTATTAAATTTTTCTTTTGGAATAAGCTGTGGATTTTGTTACAGTCTGGTTGAGAGAAGCCTTTTCAGTGAGGGGATTAAAATGGCCTTTTCTAAATTAGACTCTCTTCTTTGTGGCTCATTTGTCTAGATCCTTTACTGACAGCTGGAATTTCAGTGAACTATACACACATCACAAGCACGCCTCTAAAGTTTAGAAGTTTCATTTATCATCTCAGGCGACACTACATATCAAGATGAGGTTCAGCTAACACGGCTTTGGTGAATTAAACACTGGGAATCGTGTAGTTTTAGACTGATCTTGGTAAAGTGGAATGTAGAATAATAATCTTACACAGAAAAAAGATTCATCCCATCCTCATGACAGGTTCCTTTCCACACCATCTAGACCCAGGTGAGTAGGGAAGAGGTGTGTCCTCCCTCTGAGTCCTCATGTTTCCTGCACGGCTTTGCTTACCACTTCTCATGGCATCGGGACGTCATCGAAGGGAGTGAAGAGCAGGCGGCAAAGCAAGTCCTGCTTGCATAGACTTTGGAATTTGTCAATCCAAGAGTGGCCAGGGGCACCCTGGGAGATCAGCCAGACAAACACACAGCCTTCTCTAGCTAGTCTGCCTTCAGCCTGGGGAAATCCACCACCCTCACCACCATCACAAAAAGCATCAGAGGCTGAAGTCCAGGAGCCACCTTGGTCCTTGGAGGAGGTCTGATGATGGTGGCTTCTGGTCCATGGTCTTGATGGTCTCTAGCTAGAGCAATTAGACAACATAAGGAAATCAAAGGGATACAGATTAGAAAGGATGAATATCCTGCAAAATATCACTCTTTGCAGACAATATGATCGTATACTTAAGTGACCCCCAAAAATTCCACCAGAGAACTCCTAAAGCTGATAAACAACTTTAGCAAGGTGGCTGGATATAAAATTAACTCAAACAAATCAGTGGCCTTCCTCTACTCAAAGGATAAACAGACTGAGAAAGAAATTAGGGAAACTACACCCTTCACAGTAGTCACAGATAATGTAAAATACTTTGGTGTGACTCTAGCCAAGCAAGTGAAAGATCTGTATGACAAGAACTTCAAGTATCTGAAGAAAGAAATTGAAGAAGTTCTCAGAAGATGGAAAAATCTCCCATGCTCAACGGATTGGTAGGATTAATATAGTAAAAATGGCTATCTTTCTGAAAGCAATATACAGATTCAATGCAATCCCCATCAAAATTCCAACTTGATTCTTTATAAAGTTAGAAAGATCAATTTGCAAATTCATTTGGAATAACAAAAAACCCAGGGAAGCAAAAATATTCTCAACAATAAAAGAACTTCAGGGGGAATCACCATCCTTGACCTCAAGATGTACTTACTACAGAGGAAGAGTGATAAAAACTGTATGGTATTGGTACAGAGGCAGGCAGGAAGATCAATGGAATAGAATGAAGACCCAGAAATGAATCCATGCACTGATGGTCACTTGATTTTTGACAAAGGAGCTAAAACCATCCAGTGTAAAAAAGACAGCATTTTCAACAAAAGGTGCTGGTTCAACTGGTGGTCAGCATATAGAAAACTGCAAAGCGACACATTCTTATCTCCTTGTACAAAGCTCAAGCCCAAGTGGATCAAGGACCTCCACATAAAACCAGACACACTGAAGCTTATAGAGGAGAAAGTGGGGAAGAACCTCGAACACATGGGCACAGAGGAAATTTTCCTGAACAGAACACCAATGGCTTATGCTCTACAATCAAGAATCAACAAATGGGACCTCATAAAATTGCAAAGCTTCTGTAAGGCAAAGGGTACTGTCAATATGTCAAAACAACAACCAACAGATTGGGAAAAGAAAGATCTTTACCAATCCTACATCTGATAGAGATATCCAATATATACAAAGAATATATACAATAATATCCAATATATACAAAGAACTCAAAAAGTTGGACTCCAGAGAATCAAATAACCCTATTAAAAATGGGGTACAGAGCTAAACAAAGAATACTCAACTGAGGAATGTTCAACATCCTTAGTCATCAGGGAAATGCAAATCAAAACAACCCTGAAAGCAGGGCGGTGGTGGCACATGCCTATAATCCCAGCACTTGGGAGGCTGAGGTAGGCAGATTTCTGAGTTCGAGGCCAGCCTGGTCTACAGAGTGAGTTCCAGGACAGCCAGGGCTACACAAACACTGTCTCAAAACAAAACAAAACAAAACAACAACAACAACAAAAACCAACCCTGAGATTTCACCTCATACCAGTCAGAATGGCTAAAATCAAAAACTCAGGTGACAGCAGATGCTGGAGAGGATGTGGAGAAAGAGGAACTCTCTTCCATTGCTAGTGGGATTTCAAGCTGGTACAACCACTTTGGAAATCACTTTGGAGGCTCCTCAGAAAATTTGACCTGAGGACCCAGCCATACCACTCCTGGGCATATACATGCTCCAACATGTAATAAGGACACATGCTCCACTATGTTCATAGCAGCCTTATTTATAATAGCCAGAAGCTGGAAAGAACCCAGATGTCTTTCAGCAGAGGAATGGATACAGAAAATGTAGTATATTTACACAATAGAGTACCACTCAGCTATTAAAAACAATGAATTCATGAAATTCTTAGGCAAATGGAAGGGACTAGAAAAATCTCATCCTGAGTGAGGTAACCCAATCACAAAAGAACACATATGGTGTGCACTCACTGATAAGTGGATATTAGCCCAAAAGCTCTGAAATACCCAAGATACAATCCACAGACCACAAAAAGAACAAAGACCAAAGTGTGGATGATTCAGTTCTTCTGAGAAGGGGAACACAATACTCACAGGAGCAAATAGATAAAGTGTAGAGAAGAGACTAAAAGAAAACCTATCCAGAGACTGTCCCACCAGGGGATTCATCCCATAAACAGTTGCCAAACCCCAACACTATTTTGGATGCCAAGAAATGCTTGCTGAGGGACCTGATATGGCTGTGTCCTGAGAGGCCCTGCCAGAGCCTTGCAAATACAGAGTGAGATTGTTGCAGTCAATCATTGGACTGAGTGTGGGATCCCCAATGGAGGAGTTAGAGAAAGTACTGAAAGAGCTGAAGGGGTTTGCAACCTCATAGAACAACAATATTAGCCAACCAGACCCCCCCCCCCAGAGCTCCCAGGGACTAAGCCATCAACCAAGGAGTAACATGGCTCCGGCTGCATATGTAACAGAGGATGGCCTTGTCAGGCATCAATGGGAGGAGAGGTCCTTGGTCCTATGAAGGCTTGATAGATGCCCCAGTGTAAGGGAATTGAGGGCAGGGAGATGAGAGCGGGGTGTGTGGAGGAACACCCTCATAGAAGCAGGGGGAGGGAGGATGGGATAGGGAGTTTCTCAGAGGGAGAGAACTGGGAAAGGGGATAACACTTGAAATGTAAATAAAGAAAATATCCAATCAAAGGAACATGGAAAAAAATCATAAAATTTGCAGGAAAATGGATGAAACTAGGAAATAAAAACCATTCTCAGTGAGACCCAGAGAGACAAGCATGGTGTGTACTTACTTATGAATGGACATTAGCTGTAAAGGCTAACCATGCTACAGTTCACAGACCCAGAAAGCCCAAAAACAAGGAAGGTTCAAGGTTAGGATACGTGAATCTCCCAGAGACAGGGAAACTCAATAGTTATTGTGGGTGGATGGGGGGCAGGGAGGGATGGGAACTGGAGGAGAGAATACTGGGGAGATAACTGGACTTGGGGGGATTCTAGCTAACACTCCTAGTGACGGGGCATACAGAGCCCGAGTGGCATCTCCTGTTCACCAGGCAAAGGCTCCAGTGGAGGTTAGGACACCAACCTACCTACACGTTTTCCTGCCTGCAAGATGTGCAGGGGAACAGGTGGCTCAGACATTGTGGGAGTGGCCAACCATCCGTGCTATGAGAGGAAGCTCTCTCAGTGGTGCCTAGAGGGCCCGGACACAGAGAGGGTAGCACAGACACCTAAGATAAAGCCAAATACAACTGGCCAAAAAAAAAAAAAAAAGTTAATTTCAACAATATTCAGCTGTGCTTGCTGACTGGAGCCTAGTATAATTTTCTTCAGCGAGGCTTCACCCAGCAACTGATGGAAACAGATGCAGAGACCCACAGCCAACCATTCAGAGGAGCAAGAGAATCCTTTGGAAGAGGGAGAGGAAGGCGTGTAGGAGTCAGAGGGAAGACGGACACCAACGAAAACTGCCAGAATCAACTGACCTGAGTCCATAGGGCTCACGGAACCGCACCACTGACCAGGGAGCCTGCCAAGGTCTGACCTCGGTCCTCCGAATCTGTGTCATGGGTGTGTAGGTTGGTCTTCTTGTGGGGCTCCTAATAGTGGGAGCAGGAGCTGTTTTTGACTCCTTTGCCTGCTTTGGTACAACTTTTCCTCCTACTGGGTTGCCTTGTCCAGACTAGTGTTACCACAACTTGGTATGCCATGGCTGATTGGTATCCCCCCCTGGGGCGGGGCTTTTCCATGGGGAACCAGAGGAAGAGTGGATGGGTGGTGGTAAGGTGGAGAGGAGGGAGGGAAAGTTTGGTCAGAATGTAATATATGAGGAGAATAACACACACAAAACATACAAAAGATGGTCACCCGCAACCAACCAGAGAAAGCTCACTGACAGCTCATTTTCCCCAGTGAGACAGCAGGTACCAAAAAGATGGAAAAGATGGCCGTGCATCCACCAACAGCTGCATGTGTCATTCAGTCTTTGAGTGGAGGGGCATGCTGACACCCCTCCCCCAGGGCATGCTGACACCCCTCCCCCAGGGCATGCTGACACACCTCTCCCAGGGCATGCTGACTCCCCTCCCCAGAGTATACTGACACCCCTCCCCCAGGGCATGCTGACTCCCCTCCCCAAGGTATGCTGGCACCCCTCTCCCAGGGCATGCTGACACCCCTCCCAGGGTATGCTGACACCCCTCCCCCAGGGCATGCTGACACACCTCTCCCAGGGCATGCTGACTCCCCTCCCCAGAGTATACTGACACCCCTCTCCCAGGGCATGCTGACTCCCCTCCCCAGAGTATACTGACACCCCTCCCCCAGGGTATGCTGACACCCCTCCCCCAGGGCATGCTGACACCCCTCCCCCAGGGCATGCTGACTCCCCTCCCCCAGGGCATGCTGACACCCCTCCCCCAGGGCATGCTGACATCCCTCCCCCAGGGCATGCTGACACACCTCCCCCAGGGCATGCTGACACCCCTTCCCCAGGGCATGCTGACATTCTCTCCCCTACTTCAAAACAAATGAACCCAGGAACTCTGCGCTATGGGGAAATGAGCCTGGTGCTGAAAGCCTGATGATTCCCCTTTCATTAAAAGCCTAGACTCAGATGGTGGGTTAGAGAGGCTAAGGAGACCAGCAGGGCCAGGAGTTACTGTCCAGTGCCTTAACAAGATGGAGGACTGTGGTGTCCTACCGCTGGCAGCTTGGAGCACACAACAAAAATCCCGTTACTGCTTGATGTCTGCTGAGAGAGGCCCTGCAGGAGAAGCCACGTTAACTAGGAGTGGACAGAAGAGGGTGAGAAAATGCCTACAAGCCAGCACTTGGAGCCAGCCACCAGTGCTCTGAGGCTAGGGTGGGAATGAGGTGGACAGACAGCGCCACTAACCCAAAGCAGTCTGAGCTTGAACACCTGAGATCTGAGCCGAAAGAACCCAGATGTCCTAGGCAGTGGCCTCAGCAGAAGGATGGAGAGTCCCTGTTCCCTCTCCTCAGACAGGGGCGTGTCACTGCTGTGGCTCTTGGGTGGTGGGAGTGCAGGGTAGGGACGGGGACTGGGAAAGGCTTGAGGTGGGTGTGACTGGGATCCAGCTCATCTCCGGGTTAGCAGCTTCAGACTGGATCTGGTACAGCACCAAAGTTTGTTGACACGTGCTTTCTGTCAGCAATTATTGAAACCCAGCCATGGATTTCACTGTGTGGTCTCAACTCACGCCTCTAGCCTCAGCCTCCCAAGTGCCACCATTACAGATGCAAATAGGCTCATGACTTCTCTGGTTCCTTTATAAAAAGTAAAGAAGATAAGAGGCGTGATAGGAAAATAAATGACATTAACTTCGTGTGTGTGTGTGTGTGTGTGTGTGTGTGTGTGTGTGTGTGTTGTTGTTGTGTACATATGCTGGGTTTGACAAGAAAATTTCAAAACAAAAAAAATCAATAAGACTGTAAACCATATACAAATATGTTCTTTATAGAAAAAACTGTAGATCTTTATAAGACAGCTGGCTAAGTGAGGCACATAACTTGGTCCTGAATGGGAAGACATAATAAATGGACTGCAGAGATGGTCAGCGGCTAAGAGGACTTGCTGCTCTTGCAGAGGACCTGAGTCCAGTCCCCAGCCCCCTCACTGGGTGGCTCACAACCACCTGTAATTCCAGGGGATCCAATGTGCTTGTGGCCTCCTCAGACACCCACACTCATGCGAATGTGTAGACACAGACACACATAATTTCAGATAAAGATAAACCTTAAAATAAGACATAATAAAGATGTCTGGCCATCCTCCTAACTTGTTATG
This sequence comes from Apodemus agrarius, assembly GCA_964023405.1. Taxonomy (NCBI): domain Eukaryota; kingdom Metazoa; phylum Chordata; class Mammalia; order Rodentia; family Muridae; genus Apodemus; species Apodemus agrarius. The sequence goes on along the minus strand of OZ030015.1, from coordinate 2,814,000 downwards.
TGAATGTAATGCCCCATGAAATCCTTGTCTCTATAGAATCTGAGTCTCATTCTGAAATGCAAAAGAGCCAGACATGACTTCGGGGAGAACGGAGGGAAACGTGTCTACTCAGTAATAACACAGCCAGGGACACTAGAGTGGGACTCAGCATCAGTGGAGGGGACCAGACCTCGTACAGACAGAGGCATAATGGTGCAGAAGGGGTAATCACATAAGCAGAGGCTCTTATCTCCCAACGGTTGTCTGGAGATTTAGAAAAAATTGAAAACTTGAGCTATTATCACACAAAATTTAAAAATTAATTTAAAATCTTAATATGACTAAAATATGGGCAAATATATATGACTTTGAGAAGTTTTACTTAATCTGCACACAATACTAACTTTGACTCTACAGATTTTAAGATTCTGGAGGACAAAGGTTAGAAGAGGAATATGCTCTAGAAGATTTTGAAACAACAAAATAATTAGGGTGAGTGAGAATGTGAGTGTGAGAGTGAGAGTTTGAGTGTATGTGAGTATATGAGAATGTGAGTGTGAGTGTGTATTAGTGTGCGAATGTGTGTGTGAGCATGTTAGTGTGTGAATGTGTGAGTGTGTTAGTGGGTGAATGTGTGAGTGTATGTCAGTGCATGAGTCTATGTCAATGTGAGTATGTGAGCGTGTGTGAGTGTGAGTGTGTGTGGTTGTGAGTGTGTAAGCGTATGTTAGTGCATGAGTGTATGTCAATATGTGAGGTGTGTGAGTATGTGAATGTGTGAGTGAGTATATGTGAGTATGTGAGTGTGTGAGGATATGAGTGAGTGAGCTTGTGAGTGTGAGTGAGTGTGTAAATGCATGTCAGTGTGAGAGTATATGTCAGTGTGTGTGTGAATGTGTGAGTGTGTGTGTGTGTGTGTGTGAATGCAGTTTAGGGATTGTCCTCTTCTCACATTGCCTACAAGAGAATGATGAAGAAAAGGGATCCACAGGGTTGGAGGGTGGATGCCGACATTCGCACAGAGGCTGAAATGGCATTTTTACTTATCGGGTCAGTAAGACTGCCGACCCGGGAGCTGGCACAGTGGTGAGGTACACTCGCTGCTCCCACAGCAGACCCCAGCCAGGTTCCAGCACCTGCAGGGGGTGGCGCACAGCTGCCTCTAGCAAGAGTTACTTGAGATCTGCTATCCTTCTCTGGACTCTATGGGCACTGAACAAATGTGCACACATGTACACACACATACACACCCAGATTAAAAATAAAATGTCACCAAGACTTTGATATGATTGTTCATCTTGGAGGGGTCAACTCGGCAACTTAGCATACAGGAGCACCAACAAACACAGCATTTATTTTTTCAGTATCTTCCCTCAAGACAGCGTTTCCCGACTTCGCCAAGGCGCCTCAGGCCGCCCACTGCACCACCACATGCAGTAGTGAGCCCATGGCGGGAGGCGAGGTCGGCTTCCGTTCATCCGTGCAGTAATCTCTGAGCTGTGGTTATGAAATCGGAGACCCACCTAAGCACACTGCCCCACTCAGAGACACTGAAGGAGAGGGAGCTGCGTGGCCAGGTGTACATCCTGACACTGTTTACACCAAAAAGCAAAACTCTGGAGTTGGACAGACGGTCAGCAGTTCACTGCTCTTTTGGGGACCAGAGTTCAGTCCCAGCAACCACATCAGGTGACCTCAGGGATCTGATATCCTCGTCTGGCTTCTACTTCTCCCCACATACATGTGGTACATACACACAAACACATGTACATACTTAAACCAAAATAGAATAAAAGTGGAAAGGCACACAGCAAGCCTAAGGACCCTGCAGGGAACGGCAGGTGAGACCAAGCCCTGAGCACTCTGAGCACCCAGCTGGCAGGCACTAAGGGTGATGCCAGAGTATCATGTAGGCATAAATTTTTTGCAACCTACTTTTGATAAGGGTTCAACCTCTCCTCTAGCCCACCACCCAGCAGGGATAGTGAAAGAGAAAAGTTATTAGGACATGGGGGAAGTGGACCTGTTAGCAATAGTTGTTTAGGGGTAAGTCGATCTTCTTTCTCAGCAGTTCAGTCCCATAGCAAACACCAAATACGGCACAGCAGCTGCAGACCAGTCCCCTCAGCAGACTGACATCAAGCACAAACCAGCAGCTACGGTCCAGTCTCCACAGCAAGCAGACACCAGGCACAAACCAGCAGCTCTAGTTCAATCCTGAAGAAACTGCCAGGCTCGCCAACAGGCCAGATGCGAGGCCGCAGAAGCAGCGAGCTTCCTCAGGAGCCTGAGGAGCAGTTCTTGGGCAAGTTTCTCTAAAAGGCAGCGTTACCACAAGATGAACTCAACAGCACCATGTAAGGCGAACCAATACTCGTGCTTTATCGAAGAAGAGTGGTGTGAAGCAAGCCAAGCCAAAGCCCAGTGCTCCTCCCCTGCTGTCTGTGGGGTCATTTATACGCCCACATCACAGGTCCTTCTGTGCGTTTGCTGTATCCAAACATCCTTTCACCCGTGTGCTCCAGCAAACCATCATTTGATGTAACTGACTTTCCAAAAGAAACCAGAAGGTTCCACTTCAGTAGCAGTCTTCTAAGGCCAGGCTATAGCGTCCTCATGGGCTGTCATTAAACTCATCGAAAGCAGAAGGCTTTGCTTCTTTCTGCCATTTCCCCGTGGGTTTTACTGCATGTTTTCCCATGTCGTGCTGCAGCCTGAGTGAAACAGTAACCTGACAGAAACCAAAGCAAGACAGCCACATGTCCACACTTACAAACTTGTTTGCTTAGCAAACAAACAACAAAAGGGAAAAAGTCACAAAAACCAAACCAAAAACAAACAAAAAACCCAAAATCCAAAGACAAAAAGCTGCAAGTACCACATTTAATATGGAACGCACGCCCACAAGCCACCGTGAGGAACCCTGCCAATCACATAACAAAACGAGTTTTCACAGACAGTCATACATGGTGATGGCGAGGAGGTCCAGCTCTGCAGAGGTGCTCCTGGTCTGGGCGTGTTCAGTGGACAGGAAACTAAGGGTTAGAGAGACCAGAGGCCTGGAGCTCCCTCTTAGTAAGGGAACAGCATCCATCACTGGAACCAGAGCTAATGCGTTCTAAGTCCTGAGCTCATGGCTCCTTCCCAGCGCCCCTATGGATAGAGGGATGTCTCTGGGGAACAGTTTCTTCTTAGCTATCACTAGATGCAAAAGGGAGGGACCCTGCCCATGGGAACCCACTGCAAGGTAACACAATGCACTGCCATTTCCTAGGCATTTTTTATTTCATTAAAATATTCTTAATACATTTGTGTGTATATGTGTGTGCACATCCTTGTGGATCCTGTAGATTGAACTCAGGCTACTTGGCTTAATGGCAGGTTCTTTTACCTTCCGATCAATCTTAACAGGCCCCCTGCACACTTAAAAATGCATAAAATTTATTGTTGTGAGTGTAGGTGGGAACATGATATTATTCCGTGTATATCTGCAGTATGTGGGTGGGTACTTCACATGTGCCACGGTACAAGGATGGAAACCAGAGAGCATCTCTGTGGGACTGGTTCTCCTTTCCTCCCTTTGTGTGGGGCACAGGGGTGGGAGTCAGGTGGTCAAGCTTGTGAAGCAAATGCCTTTACCTGCTGAGCCACTGCTCCAGCCCACCCTGGGCACTCACAATTCTCATAGCAGCCTGTGAGGAAGGAGGGGTCAGGAGCGCTCTGCAAACAAACCCAGACTCTCCCAAGGACACTCAGCTGGGAAGCAGCAGGCATCAGTGTCCTTCCAGGGTGACTTGTGAGGTGTGGGAAAGGTCACCAGGCAGGGCATGGTCTCTCCTGCCTAGCCTTCCCTGGAAGGGGACTCCAGGTGACCCCCAGGGGTCTATTGTTGTGATGGAATATTCCTCACAAGTCAAACATACTATTGCTTTTGTGTACATCTGTCTGTCTGTCTGTCTGTCTGTGTTGGTGCACACGTGTGTACATGTGTGTGGAGGACAGAACACAACTGTGAGCACAGTTCCTCAGGCACCACCCTCTTTTTGACTCGGGTCTTTCACAGGTGTAGAGCTGACTGCGTAGCCAGTCTGGCTGGCTGTGAGTCTATAGGACAGCCTGTCTGTCTCCCCAAACCTGGAAAGCCACTCGTGTGTCACCAAGGTTAGCATTCTCACGTGCAGTCTGAGGACTGATCTCTGGTCAAGCTAAGTACTTTAGCAACGGAGCCGCCTCCCGGGCCCTGCCAGCGCATCTGACCCTCCCTTTCTGGGTGCACTGCACGAGCACACATGTCACCAAGGGCAGTGCTGAGTGGCCGACCCTCCCCCTCCCCGGCAGGCTGCTCTGTGCCTTTGACACGCTGATCTCTAACAACCCTGAAGGACTGGGCCTGCGGTATTTCATGTCTTAGACAAGCACACAAGGCCTGTCCAAGACCACAGAGTAATTCATTTGCAGACAAGGGCTGATCCGAGTTTGACAGTCATATTAAGGAGCCCATCTTGACCAGGGAGAGAAGCAGCTGTGCTTGGGGTGCATTCTGAAACTGGCCGCTGCCTTCCTGAACATCAGCGGTGGGCTGCAAGGGAGTTTGGTCAGAGCAAAAGGAGATTGGCATTATGTAGCCCAGGCTAGCTTCAAATTCTCAACCCTCTGGCCTCGTCCTCCCCAGTGCAGCAGTGTGTGCTGGAGAATGGTTCTCGCTCTGCTTGCCCCTCACTCTGGGACCTCACACAGCCAATGCTGGGGTCAACGCTGAGGCCACACCTCTTTCTAGGCCACCCGCCCTAACTGTGCCCGGATCCCCCTCCTTCTCCATTTTAAGCAATTATCGGCCTATTTCCTCACCCTGGAGAGACACTGAAATGATCTTGTCCCTGCCCCCAGCACAACCTGGAAAGCAGTGCACCTGTGCGGCTGAGAGGGCTCCCTCCTGCCCTCTGTTTCAGGGTGGCTCATGATACCCACGCCTCACCCATCACCCCAGCAGATGGCATCCCTCGTCGGGCTCCTTCCGAAAGTCGTCTTTACAAGGTGACTTTGTGCGAATCCTAAGAGAGGACCATATGCTGTGCCTTGTTCAAACAGGGCCTTGCCCTTGAGCTGGAGCTGGATTGAATTATTACCTGGAACCAGCATCTGTCCTGGAACAGCCTGAGTCTCCGGAGCTGCCTACTAATTGGGTCACAGCCTGCGAGCAGACAAAGGGAGGACAATGGGATTCCTCCGGCACGCACGCCCAGGCCCTCCTCTGCAGGAAGAGCTGTCTGGAAAGCATGAAGTCTTCACGCAAAGAAGAACGGAAGCCACCCGAGGCACTTGCCTATCGCCGCCCCCCCTCCGCCCCCCCCCCCAGCTCTCACTGTGCCCTGGCCCAGCTTCCCGCCATCATCCCCCTGCCTCTGCCTCTGCCTCTGCCTCTCCCTGTAGGCTTTTCTCAGGCAACCCTTTCCCTCACAGCTTTATAGTCAAATAGACTCTCAGAACTCAGTGAGACAGCAGAAGCCCACTCCTGGAGAGTAGACTCAACTCCTCTGAGCATCCCCTTAGAGGGAGGGAGGGAAGGAGGGAGGGACGGAGGGAAGGAGGGAGACAGAGAGAGGGAGAGAGGGAGGGAGGGAGGCAATTCTCTTATTCAAACCATCACACTGTGTGTATTGAGGCGTGAGGCATAAGACTGACACCAGGGATCTCTCCGTAGTTGCTCCACCTGGGCCTGCTGTTTCGGGGAGACTGGTGAGCATTAGGTCTGAGATCATTCTGTATTCCCAGCACTGAGTTACAATTGTGTGCCACAGTGTCCCGATTTCACGCTTGGTAACTGCACTCAGACCCTCGTGCCTGGGCAGAAAGCACGTTCTCCTGGAGCCATCCTTCCCTTAGTATGCAGGTTAAAATAAATGTATGATCGACTTACCACAAACTGCACAAACTTGGTGCATATGGCGTGTGTCTGGACAGTCTTTAGACCCACAAAACCACCGCAGCAATCAAGATGAAAGTCCCATTACCTTCCTTAACTTTCCAGTGGCAACATTATTTTGGAATAGTTTTCTCTCTCTCTATGAAAGCTGCAAAGGCTGTGGAGAGAATGCTCGCACATCTCCTACTCTGTTCCTTCTTACCTGACCATGGTACGTTGTTAATGAGTGCCGGTCCTTATCAGGAATGAAACGACAGGCTTCTTTGGAATTTCGCCAGCCCGTTGGATGCTGTAATGCCAGCCCTCCTGAAGGCACAGGGAGAAGACTCAGAGATCCAAGGCCTTCCTGGATTACTTGGTGAGCCCCGTGTAAGGAGGAAGGGAGGACTTCCCAATGCCCTCCCTGACCCAGGACCCCACCTTGCATCTGCCCCCACACAGCTTGCCATTTTACCCTCCACATAGCACTGTATGATGGAAATTGACCCCTGTATCCTGATCCACAGTTAGCACAGTGTGTCTCAACTGTGCTAATCATAGATGTCGTGCTGGAATGTAAACCTTTGGGTTGGAAGCTTTGTTCCGCTCGTTTCCTTTGGATATCTTTTTTGAAATAAAGCCAATAAGTCAAAGAGACCCTGACACATGCATGCTTGTAATCTTCTCAGTTTGACCTTTGCAGCCACCCCCAAAACACAGTGTTCAGTGGAGAGCCCTCAATGAATCTAAAATTAAAGGGTGTCTATAGAAAAGCAAGACATTTATGTGGTCCCAAAATATCTAGCTACGTAGTGCTCATTAGAGAGCACCAGCCCCGGAAGAGAGGAAAACACTGGCAGTGGGGACACCGGGCGGGCGCCACCTTAATTAAGTGATCAGAATGAGGGGCAGCAGGAGACAGAGCGAGCATCCTTTGCCTGGCAAAGAAAGACCGGATCAGCCTCTGATCTTCCCTCTGGAGATGTGGGACAGGAATCTAGTAATGAGGGAACGGCAGGCCAGCCCACGGCGAGGGGCATGCTGCTCAGTAATTGGCCTGGGGCCTTCACAAATGTCAAGGTCACAAAAGGCAGATCGAGTCCAACGAACATTCTAGATGGAGGAAGATTAAAGACTTAGGCCCCTGAAAGGAGAGGAATTCATTGTCCTGGGTTGGAGCCTGACCCAGAAAACAATTTATAATCTCTGGCCTGAGAGATACTGTCTGGAAAGGTGACCCACACGTGAGATGCTAATACTGTGTGCCTGTTAACCCCCGAGCTGATAGCAGAGAAATCACACAGTGGGGGCCTTGGCCCAGCAAAACATACACTAGGCAATCAAATAAGCAGAGATCGGTGGGCATCTTAGTCAAATGGCTCATAACATAAATTGTACGTTCATAAAGTTATAATTCACACGTAAGTGTGTCTGGTGTGCATTTATATTACATTGCACGTGTCTTTCTGATAAAGCACAGACAGTAAACATCTCATGTTGGAATAGGCTTTCAACAGAATCCCTTCAAGTCTTTGCTAGCAGAGAATTATTTCACAATGAAGACCAAAAGAAATCACACAGAACTGAAGTTTCTGGAGCCTGAAAGCTGTCCTCCAATTGAGCACAAACTCAAGCCTCCCGGGGCCACTCAAGGAGGAAAGCTGTGCTGGCTGCATGGGGGTGCCGGGTGCAACAGCTTTCCTGGGGTGTTGGTGTTGAGTGAGGGTAGTATCAGGAGGGGGCAGAGCTTGAGGAGCGAGGGGCGTGCCCACAGGTCTGGCATCTGACAGGCTAAGGTAACCGGACCGGACCGTAATTTCCAGGCAAGTTTGGTCTACAGAGTAAGGCTCAATCTGAAAAGAGAGAGAGGAAGGGGAGTGCCCAGAAGGTGAGGTGTCTGCTCTCCAGGAGGAAGACCCAAGTTTATATCCCCAGCGCCACTGCTGGGGACAGAGGAGCTGATGGAGACAGACAGATGCCCGCGCTCACTGCTCAGCAAGTCTGCAAGCTTCAGGTTCAGTGACAAACTCTGTCACACAAAATAAGATGAAGGACCATCCAGGAAGACACGTGACTCTGCCCTCTGATTCTGCACTCATACACGTATGTCTACATAAGCACATGAACACATACACACTCTACACACTGAGAGAGAGAGATGGAAGGGGGCAGGGAAAGGAGCCCCAGTGTCTGCAGGCTAGGACTAGCTGGGCTCTTGTGTGGACAGACCCTGTCAGTAGCACTGATTGATATCAGACGCAAGCGCATGGCCCTTGACCCGTCCACTCTAGTCCTAAGAATTTGCTTTAAAAACAAAAGCATCAGTCCACAAGAATAAAGCAGTTGGTGTCATGGAGGAAGAGAGAAAACACGGGTCTTCAGAAGGTGGGGAGGGCAGGGGTGAGGGAAGGGCAGAGAAAATGGATACCAAGCCTCAAGGGCAGAGAGATGAGGATTCAGTCCCACACGCCAGTGCAGCTTGAGGAAGGGGAAAGGTCATTCACCTGATAAACACACACACAGTACTCATGTATCCAGAAAACAGTGGGCTCCATAAATATGCATATCTATATATCAATTAAAAAGCAGTTCACAAATATCTACTCGCTTGAACATGGATTCTTTGTGTGCTATAAAAAGCAATTGAACTGCTCACCAACAGCTGCATATATCTTACAAGACAAAGATGTGGGTACAATGGTCTGTTTGGGAAATGTTCCCAGTGGGCACTGCAAGGCAGGATGGGAGTTGGGCTGAGCAATGGGACGAAGCATCAGCAGGCACGGGAGAGTGATTTGTAATGGGGCGTGAGCACCCCCACCAACCGTCCCCATCATGGTGGGCGTTTCTTTAGCGGCCTGTCCTCCCTCTCGCTGGATAACCTCCGTGCTGGGAGCTGTGACTACAGAGCCATTCTCAGACAGTGGATCCAGGCAGAGACGGTGTAGAAGCCGAGGCTGTTCCAGGCAGGAACAGGAGGGAACAGACACTGTCAGGCTGCGAACCTTAGTAAGTTCACTTACTCAGAGTGAACTCCCACCTGTTCGCAGAAGCAGCTGTGACAACCAAGGGTGAGGGACGTTCATGGGGGACACTCGGCATGAGCTCATCGTAAAAATTAGGCAATGACCGCAGTGTGGCGGGCTGCGTTCACTTGAGGCCAGCTTCCCCATTATACCTAGTAAGCACCAGGCCAAGGTCTACAAGGATGGGGGGGAAAACATGAACTTTCAGCTCCAGGAGAATGTTTGAATGTATAATAATAATTTTGTTATGCCAATTTTATACTAATAGTATATCTATGAGATCATAAAGTATTTTAAGTCCTTTTCCTTTTATGGAGAAAGGGCATAAGGCTGCAACCACAAGACATGCAGAGAGGCCCAAAATTAGACTAGAAAATGAATCTTTTGAATGTGCATTACATCATTATTTTACAGGGCCCGAAACAGAGTCAAGTGCAGCCAGCTGCCTCAGCGACCTTCCTCAGAGCAGAAGATGGGGGCGTAGTCCAGTGCCAGGATGAGGCCCGAGTCTCTGGCCCTTCCCAATCTGAACCAAATGAGAAAGGAGGGGCAGTGAAGGGAAGGAACAGAGGGAGGGAGGGAGGGAGGAAGAAGAGAAGGAGGAAGGAAAGGGAGAAGGAAGAGGGGAAGGGCAGGATGAGAGGGCAGGGACGTGGAGGATGGAGGTGCGGCTTTAACACTTTCTAGAGCATCTTTTTTGTTTTCTGAACATCAACATCTCTATGCATGAATATATATATATATATATATATATATATATATATATATATATATATATATACACACAAAGAAAATTCTTAGCACGCCCCTGCTCTCAGGCCTTAGTGCGCCCCTGCTCTCAGGCCCTGCCTGTTTGAGCCGACATTATCTCCTTCCCCCCATCACATGGGAGCTTAGGCGGTCATGGAGTCTCCTGGCTTCCTGGCGCCTCCCAATGTCTTATTTCTGTTTTGTTGTGAAGACCTGGCAGACGCGAGGGAAGAGAGGCCATTGGGTTCGTGCTTCCAGGGTGGGAGGTGGGCATGCTGGTCCGTCACCACAGAGGAGGAGGTCACCGTGGTGGTGGGAATGCGGAATGGGTGGAGCCTGGCTTCCCGAGTGGTAGGAACTGGCGCCAGCCTGTAATGCCAGAGCCAACCCGGTTGCACTTCCTAAAGATCCCCCAGATATCACCCTCAGCACCAGCTTGTGGAGACAGTTCTGATTCAAACCGCAAGACTTAGTGCGCTTGCTAAACCCAAGAGCACGGGCTGGGGCGACGGCTCGGCCAGCAGAGCGCTTGCAAGCATGAGGATCCGAGCTGGTTAGAAGGAAAGCCAGGCAGGATGGCCCATCCTCACAACCCTGCAGCTGCCTGCTGCTGAGGAGGTGCGGGCAGGCCGAGGGCTGCTGGGCTTGCTGGCCACCCAGCTTTGCTTAGCAGTGAGAACCGGGCCAGAGAGAGACTCTTCCTCAACACACAAGGCGGGGAAGACGGCTCAGGGGGTAGATGTGCTTGCAATGCAAGCATAAGGACCAGAGTTCAAATCTCCAGCACCCCTGTAAAAGCTGGGCATGGCCGTTTGTGCCTGGAACCTAGCTCTGGGAACAGCAAGAAGGTGTACAGAGATAGGAGTACCGTTAGCACTCACTGGCCACCCACAGGTCTGGCTCTAAACCACAAGGTTTAATGAGGGACCCTGTCTCAAGGGAATGAGATGGAGAAACAACAGAAGATACTGGCAGTCTCCTCTAAACTGTATGGGCACGTGTACCCGGACATGTGTGCATGTGTGTTGTGGGGTCACACAGTAGCACTAAATGAAAAGGAAGGTGGATGGCTCCTTAGGAAGCACTGGTCTCCGCGTACTCCTGCACACATGTGCGTACGCACCGGCATACAGTATACACACAGCACCATACTCCTGCACACATGTGCGTACACGCCGGCATACAGTATACACACAGCACCGACACATAAGCAGTCATACAAGGCGAACAAACAAACAACCCAGAACAATGGTTTCGCCTGTGCATCCCACATTTATCGCAAATCTAGTGTCGCCAAATCTTCTCTTTATTTTGGGGCACTTGTTTCAATCACTTATGTGAGCGTGCATTATTCATATTATATTATCCACATTATCCACGTGATTTTTTTTTCTAAAAATGCTTTAGAACGCAGCCAGCCTCATAATTCTGACTTATAACTCATGGGTGGGGCTGTGCCTGGAGAAGGGCACACTGCAGGAGCTAAAGGAATGTTCAGACTCTCAAAGACAGTTGGGTACCCCACCCCTGGAAACAGCAGCAAGGAACCTGCCCTGACAGTCGACACAATTTCCAGTGGTAAGTTGCTGACATTAGTTGAAATTAAAAGTAAACATAATATTTGACCCAGCAATTCTGCTACCAGAAGCTGGCTTTCTACGAGTCCCCTGCATCAGAAGCAAATCCAGGTGATGTGAAGTGCCCACCGAGGCACAGAGTATAGGACGAGTGGGTGGGGCCCCCACCCATCCGTGCAATAGCCAAACGACATCGCACAGTCCCGGGGCAGCACAGGAAGCACTCTCTCCACCAAGCGACACTGAGAGGGTCCCACCATATCTCTTTAACTGAAGAAAAATGTGTGTGTGTGTGTTTTTAAAATAGAACCTTAGACCTGGGTATGCATAAAGTTTTTCTGGAAGGCTAAGGGACTGAAGTGGTGACGGCTCTCAGGGGGGTGGCCTTGGAGTTCGGTGATGTAAAGGAGCTTTGAGAAGGAGCTATGTCTGCATCTGCGTCTGTCTATATCTTCTGCTGCTGTTTGAGCGGTCAGTCACGGGGATGAATCATCTGCTTTAATTAAAATAAAAGCAGCAGCAGCAAGCAAAGAACCTCGGGCGGACTGGGGAGCAGGGGCTGAGGCATACGCAGCTGGCAGGTGGCGTCTGCCCCATGTGGCATCTGTAGGTGATCGTGATGGGGCTTGGCGCCTCCCCCTGATTAACCTGGGTGAGCAAGAGGCATCTGCACATCCGTGGGAGGCGCCTGTCACCAGCCCTTGCTGTAAAGGAGGGCTTGCATGGCAAGCAGGTGACATGTCGAGCTCCAGTCCCATCCCTGGTTTCCACATCAGCCCCAGCTCTAGGGACTTCCAGGGAGCAGATGTAGGGCAGGCAGGAGGCGCAGCCTCCCCGGCAACCTGTCTGCTCTGCCAAGAGCTCCAGCTCTGCCTTTGCCTTCCAGACTCAGAGCAAGCCCTGACGCTTGCATGTGACTGGTGTGAGGTGAAAGCCTCTGGAGGCTCACAGGGCAGAGACAGCAAACTGCAAACCTGCTGCTACCACAAGTTGTGTGGCTTTGAGGGACACACAATTCCTCTAAGCCTTGGTTTCCTCACAGGCAAGAAGGAGTTGATAGTAATATCTGGGCAGAGGAGACAGCCCAGTGGATAAATTGCTTGCCGTGTGTGGTGGTTTGAATATGCTTGGTCCAGGGAGTGGCACTATTAGGAGGTACAGTCTGCTTGGATGAAGCGTGTCTGTGGGATGGGCTTTGAGACCCTCCTCCTAGCTGCCCATGAGCTAGTCTTCTCCTAGCAACCTCCAGATGAAGATGTAGGACTCTCAGCTCCTCCTGCACCATGCCTGCCTGGATGCCGCCATGTTTCTGCCTTGATGATAATGGACTGAACCTCTGAACCTGTAAGCCAACCCCAATTAAATGTTGTCCTTATAAGAGTTGCCTTGGTCATGATGTCTGTTCATATGAGTAAAACCCTAAGACATCGTGTAATCGCAAGGACCTGAGTTTGAATCACCAGAATCTATGTAAGAGCCAATCACAACAGTGTATATCTGAAACTTTGGTGTTCCTAAGGTAAGATGGGAAGAGGAGAAGGGAGCTCGCAGAAGCTTATGGGTGAGCCAGCCTGGTGTAAGACAGCTAACAACAAAAGGACACTCTGCCTCCAACAAGCTTGAAGGTCAGGAACCACATCTGAAGTTGTTCTCTGATCTACACACACACACACACACACACACACACACGCACGCACGCACGCACGCACGCACGCACGCACGCGCGCGCGCGCGCGCGCGCGCACACACACACACACACACACACACACACACACACATGCTATTAAGTAATTTATTTTCTACCAAAAGAGGGGTGATATGTAATAATTGTTTTTCTATACTTGCAGAATTATATCTTATTTAACTGGCATCATAACCCCATGCAGTAGTTATTACTGTTCATGTTTTATTGATGAGGAGATGAGACTCCCAGGAGGATGAGGGCTGTCCACAGGGCTATGAAGGAAGCTCAAGGCTAAGGAGGAAGGAAGAAAATCAGCTGGGTCCTCAAGACACAACTAGCGACTCTCATCATAACCTTAAGATGGAGGAAATTTGACCCTGATCGATCATGAGCAGTACGGACACAGGAAGTCAACCAAGCGTCTCACTTCCCAGCATTTCACCTTGGCTTCCCTGCTGTTCTCTTTAATTTGTCTTCAGAGCACTGTGCAGTGGCCGTCCTGGTCCCAGACAGATGCTGTCTCCACGAGAAGACCAGCCCAGTTAGAGACAGGACAGCCCAAAGGAGAATCTGATGTGTCTAGGTTAGACCATGTATCTAGTTGCGGACCAGTCAGCTTTGATGAAGGGGCTAGCATCTTGGAGCATGCTCGTTCTTATAGAAGGTGCAGGTCAGAAGGGTCTGGCTGTCTATGTCCTCCGTGGGGACTCAGAAAGAAATAAGAATTTCAAGAGAGAGTGCTGAAATGGTGTACAGAAAAGAATTTCTGAAATTTTCATTTCTTTTCTTCAGTTCTTTCTGCATTAAATTTGTAATTGCCAACTTGTATGTTGCAGAATGTTTTTAGAAAAATCAACAAATGTTGCCTTGAAAAAATAATAAAAAACAGAAAAATGCAAAACAACCTTGGTCTATTCCAGTGTCTTCCATATGAGAGTACACAGTAAGCCAGAGCTAGCCTGGGGAGAGGGGCTGGGGCTAGAGTGTGTGGTGCTCAGAGCTCTCACAAAAACACATTTTATTTACTTTATTTTGTGTGCATGTGTATTTTGGGAGGGCATGTGCATGCCTGGTGCACATATGGAGGTCATAGGTCACTTTCAGGGAACAGCTCTCTCCTTTCCGTATGTGGGTCCCATGACTCAGACCCACATGCTCAAGCTTGGAGTCAGGGGGCTTTCCCCGCAGAGCTCCCTCACTGGCCCTAGTGCTTCTTAATATGTCTAAACCCCACCTTCAAGTACCTGTGCGTGTGGCCTTATCGGGAGATGAGGTCTCTGTGGAAGAGATGCAGGGCAGTGCAGGGAGGCGGGGTGAGGCAAATCACACCCGCCACGTGTTCCCGTCAGCCAGGGCTCCACGGCCTCAGCCAGGGCCCTCAGCCATCTTGACATTTTGAGCTGGATCATTCCGTGTTGCAGAGGTCTGTCCCGTGCATTGTGGGATGCTTAGCCACAGCCCCAGGTTTTACCTACGTGAGTACCCCTCCCCCAGTTGTGACAAAGCTCTGTAGTCACTAAGTATGCATGGTGGAGGAGGGGAGTTCAGGACCTTTGGATGGAATTATCTTGTATTTCCCATGTAGGTTCCAAACCCAATGACTGGCAGCCTATGAGAGGCTGGGGGAGACCTGGGGTACACAGACTCTGGGGGAGCCTGCTGTGAACGTGCAGGGGGATACAGAGATGAGAAGTGTGCAGTTATAAGACAGAGATCACCAGGAGTCCTGGAAGCCAGCAGAAACCACAGGGAAGCACAGACAGACTCTTGTCCTAGGAGCCGGCAGTGTGCACCTGACCTTACACTCACTTATCGTAAGTCAACAGAGTGCATAGTTTACCACAGCAGCTGCAGGACAGCACCACATTCCTGCAGCACCAATACTAACCAGTAGATATTTGCCAAAAGATCCTTTGCAATTGCCAGCCAAAGTGAGACACTTCCTATGGGTCCCATCACCAGGACAGTGGCTCCGCGAAGCTTGCCGTCCTACAGCCAGAGATTTCCACGCAGGCCTTTCCAGCCAGAGGCGGAAATTGCTCTTCCTTTTCTTTTGGGCAGCAGACATGGTGAGATGTAAACCAGAGAATTGTCTGAAGCTCTGAGGGCCACACTGAGGATGAAGCTTTCCACACGTGAATAAAATCCCATGATGCTGCATTAGTGACTGTTCTACTGTGATTAAACATGAGACACAAAGAAACCAGGAAGGAAGGGTCTGCTTTGCCTGGAGGCAGGGGCTGAGGCAATCGGCAGCACTGAATACACAGTCAGCAAAAAGCGTTAACAGAAGCGGGGCCAGGCAGTAGAAGCTCAAGGCTCCCCCCTTCCTGCCAGGACTCACTTCCTACAGTGAGGCTCCCCCCACGCCCCCAAAGGCCTCCGAAAACAAGCTGGGGATGAAGAGCTCAAAACACTTCCCGGGGACACTTCCCACCCACACCCCAGCACACTAGTGGCTCACATCACAGGTCCACAGAAGAGCTGGGACGGGGTCCTGACTCCTCCTGTCTGGAGCTCGCCAGAGTCCCCTTTATCCCTTCAGAGCCTGCTCCCCTCACCTGGTGGTGGGAAAGTAACTGAAATATATCGTGAGGGAGAAGTGTTCAAGGCAGGGCAGGTTGTATTCTAGCTCAATGCCTTTTCTGTTGGAACTGTTATCACAGGGCTCGACTGTACTGTGCGTGTATGACTTAGCTTGGGTTTTATTGTGTAGAGACACGGTGACCATGGCAAATCTTAGGAAACCATTAATTGGTGCTGGCTTACAGTTTCAGAGGCTTCATCCATTACTGTCATGGTGAAAAACATGGCGACATGCAGGCAGACTTGGTGAGAGCTCTACATCTTCATCCGCAGGTCGCAGAAGATGACTGTGACACATCTGTCAGACTTGAGCTTCTCAACGCCTCAAAGCCCACCCTACAGTGACACACTTCCTCCAACAAGCCCACACCTCCTACTAGTGCCACTCCCTTTGGCCAAGCATTCAAATACCTAAGTCTAAGGAGGCAGGAGGCATTCCTGTTGAAACTACGACAGTGTCCAAGCACCCAAAATAAGAGGAGGTGGACTGGGTGACTGCTGGGAGGAGGGCTGGGGCTGCCTGGCTGGAGCAGGTTAAGGGTCGATTGTGTGTAAGAGGGTTGGACAGGAGTCACTGCTGCAGGGCGTGGCTGGGTCTTTAAAGTCTTGGTATTGTGAGTGGCTGTGGCGGCAGAGCACCGGCCCTTTCTCTTCTCTCATTTCCTTCAGACTGCACTTGCCACGAAAAGGGCTTCTTCACTCCTGGTCCCTTGAGCAGGGTCCGCTGGAAGGCAGGAATGAATCCTCCCCGTGTGGTCTTTCCCTGTGGCCCAGACTTCTTCATCCAGTGCCTAGAAGTGGACGGGGCTGGCTGTGCCTTAGACAGGATCCAGCTCACACATTCCGGGTGGCGGGGATGATGGTGAGGGGCACGGGCTGTTGCACCTGTGAATACCGAGAGCCTTGGTTTTTAGGGAGCAGCTGTGAGCACTAGTTGTATTGTCTTAAAGGGAACCAGCAGTTTCCAAACCAGATAAACAATAAGCCCTTGGACTCACGGACATAGGTATGACATAGGACATACCCATCCGATGATAGGCACCAAGTCCACATTCTTCTGACAGACAGTGGTCTATCCTAGAGCGGAGACAGTCACAGGTGCTTTTCTTTATGAGGATAACATCTCCAAGGAACCAAGTTCCCATTCATTCATTAGTTACTGAATCTTGAGTCAGTAATGGCAAGGTAGGAGCACTTGAATGTGAGTCAGAACATTTATTTCTTTTTATTTGCGTCTGTGGGGAGGGAGGGCCTGGGGGAGGGGGTCTGTGCACGTGAGCACAGGTGTCTGGGGAAGCCAGAAGAGGGCGCCAGAGCTCCCGAACTGGAGTTACAGGCACGTTCGTGCACTGGGAAGCAAACTCTGATTCTTCCGGCTGTATGTACTACCATGTATGTACTACCACCCGGCTCTGGGGTCCTCATGTGGCAACAAGTAGCACAGGTTTCGGCATATTTCCTCTGGTGGGAACCTTGCCACCTGGGAAACCCCCGGGTGGGGCTACACAGAGGATGCCAATGTTTTCCCCTGCAGGACACGGTGCGTGCGTGTCTTTAATCCCAGCACTGAAAAGGCCGAAGCAGGCAAATTCCACCCTCGAACAGTCTCAGGCCAGCCAGGAATCTTGTCTCAAAGACACAGATGAACAAAGAATAAAGAACAAATGGTTTCCTCTTAGACAAAGTTTCCCTTAGCACAGGATTTCTACAGCAGAGCATCAGGAAGTGAAGTCATTTCCGTGGTGTTAATAAGTCGCGTCCTGTCATTCAGGGCGGAGAGGCGCACCTGTGAGGTTTCACGTAGAACCACACAGTGGGAAGGTTATCGCATTCCAAAGTCCCTTCCGATCTTTTTGACGCTGACAAGGGCAAGCCTCGGTGTCTGGCAGACAGCCAGGATAAGCGAGGTCAGCTGCTGGACAGGCAAGTCCAAGCATCTTAGGGCCAACGCAGCGAGCCTTTGCCTCTTGCTCATGGACTGCTTCCTTCGGCCAGGCACCTGAGCTCTACCCCTCTAGTAGCTGCAAGGATCCCAGTCACAGGCTCTTCCAGCTGTGCTGACAGGCAAAGGAAGGGGGACGTCCCATGGAAAACTGCTTGAGGGGGGCAGGGCAGACCACAGAATCCCCCAGGCCACGGCCCTCCTCTTCTGTGGCTGGAGGTGCCACGGGTCCTCCTAGGGTCTAGAAGTGACTCCCACACGGCACAGACATCAGCTTTGGGAAGGACACTTGCCAGCGCTCAGTTCCGGAGCATACAGGAAGCAGCAGTTCCTTCCAGCCCTGTTGACTCCCGAGGGCCCCTAAGGCTGCATTCCCACCACACTGAGTAGAGGAAAACAATACTGGATTTCTTCTCCTCAGCCACGGGCCAAGCATATTCAAACCACTATTAGGAGGTGTGGCCTTGTCAGAGTGGGTGTGGCCTTGTTGGAGGAAGTGTGTCACTTGGGGGTGGGCTTTGAGGTCCTATGCCCAAGCTCCGCCCAGTGCACATGGCAGTCTCCCTCTGGCTGCATTTGGATTAACAGTAGAACTCATAGCTCCTCCTCCAGCACCATGTCTTCCTGGACTCTGCCATGCTTCCTGCCTTGATGATATTAGACTGAACCTCTGAAACTGTAAGCCAGCCCCAATTAAATGTTGTCATTTATAAGAGTTGCTGTGGTTATGGTGTTTCTTCACAGCAACAAAACCCTAAGGCAGCAGTGGTTCCCTAGAAGGCAGCGCTGAGGCAGACTCAGAGGTAGGTGGTGCTTGGACGCACTTTTTCCAAGATTTTAATATTTTTATTTCATGTGTATGGGTGTTTGCCTGAAAGTGTGCCTGTGTGTCATATACACACAGGTCAGGAAAGGGCATTGGGTCCCCTGGGACTGATATTACAAACATTTGCAAGCCACTATGAAGGTGCTGGGAATTGAACCCTGATCCTCTGGAAGAGTGCGCAGTAGCTATCTTTCAGCCCCACTGAGGTACATTCTTAATGTGTGGTATGTATATAATGTAGGGGAGATGGTGTGTGCTACCTATTGGCCACCTTTACAGTAGGTTTTATTTTATTTGTTTTGTTTTGTGAGACAGGGTTTCTCTGTGTAGTTCTGGCTATCCTGGAACTAGCTTTGTAGAACGGGCTGGCCTCGAACTCAGAGGTCCACCTTCCAAGTCCTGGGATCAGAGGCATGCTCCACCATACCCAGAGGTAAAGTGGATTTTCTTAAAAATCTTTTTAGTTCTAATTTTTACATTTTCTCCCAAGGCTTCAGTGGAACATTATGCCCAGTTACCAATCCTTGAATTGGAAGCATCAGTTTCTGGTTCCTGTGCTCCTGGTTAAACCCTGTATTATCTGTTTCTTCTCAATAAGCACAGGGCATCAAGGGGCAGGGCTGACAGTGGGGCATTTACCCCAATACTAATGACTGCAGTCTGCTGAGTTATGACTCACCATCTCCTCTGCTCAAGACAGACACCCGGGAGTCACCTACTGGGAGGCAGGGGATCATTACTGACAAAAAAGGAAGAACCCCCTCTGCTTAGTGAATGGCTAAAAGTGGGAGGCGGGAAATAGCCTTTCCATGCCACTGCAGAGGCGGGGCGAGCTGTCAGTCACTGCAGAGGCGGGGCGAGCTGTCAGTCACTGCAGAGGCGGGGCGAGCTGTCAAGGGCCTAGGCTGTCTTGGAAAGGAACTCGCAGGTTCTGCTGGAGATAGAGTCCAAGCACAGCACAGAATGCCTCCCTCTCTCCCTACACATCCAGAATCTGAATGTCAGGAGGTTGGTAGAGTTTCCGCAGATCCCACCTCCTGTCTAGAGACCCTGCCAGGCACGGAGGGACAGGTCATCGTGCTGACCCTGGCTGGCATTTCCGACAGCTTTATAATTACACTGATTTCAACTGCCAGTGACCTTTTGGTCTTCTCATCTGGGAGCATGAGGTGTTCACACGCAGCTCTTATCTTAGTCCAGTTCTCTAATCGGCATTCCCTCCTCCCCTCCTCGGGCCCTGCTTAGGTTTAGACAGCTCTGGACCATCTGGGCAGCTTGCTCTCTCCTTCAGCTTCCATGACAATCCCTAACGTCCAGCTTCGCTCTGGCCACCTAGCCCCTCCGAGGGACAGTCTTGGCATCCCTGTGTGTAAGGCTTCCCACTGTGGGCAAAGCTGTGGGTCAGGAGCTCATAGTTCTCTCTTCCCCTTCCTCATCTCTGGCTAATTCCTCCACTACTTTCCTCCAAGTTCTGGCCCGCACCCAGTCTCCTCTCTCCTACAACCATGATCCGCCCTTGCAGCGCAGTCTCAGGCTACAGTTGTGTGTGTGCATATGTGTGGTAGCTGGCTGATCAGTATCTCTCAGGTTACAGTTGTGTGTGCATGTGTGGTAGCTGACTAATCAGTATCTCTCAGGTTACAGTTGTGTGTGTGCATATGTGTGGTAGCTGGCTGATCAGTATCTTTCAGGTTACAGTTGTGTGTGGTAGCTGGCTGATCAGTATCTCTCAGGTTACAGTTGTGTGTGCATGTGTGGTAGCTGGCTGATCAGTATCTCTCAGGTTACAGTTGTGTGTGCATGTGTGGTAGCTGGCTGATCAGTATCTCTCAGGTTACAGTTGTGTGTGCATGTGTGTGGTAGCTGGCTGATCAGTATCTCTCAGGTTACAGTTGTGTGTGCATATGTGTGGTAGCTGGCTGATCAGTATCTCTCAGGTTACAGTTGTGTGTGCATGTGTGTGGTAGCTGGCTGATCAGTATCTCTCAGGTTACAGTTGTGTGTGCATGTGTGTGGTAGCTGGCTGATCAGTATCTCTCAGGTTACAGTTGTGTGTGCATGTGTGTGGTAGCTGGCTGATCAGTATCTTTCAGGTTACAGTTGTGTGTGCACATGTGTGGTAGCTGGCTGATCAGTATCTCTCAGGTTACAGTTGTGTGTGCATGTGTGTGGTAGCTGGCTGATCAGTATCTCTCAGGTTACAGTTGTGTGTGCATGTGTGTGGTAGCTGGCTGATCAGTACCTCTCAGGTTACAGTTGTGTGTGCATATGTGTGGTAGCTGGCTGATCAGTATCTCTCAGGTTACAGTTGTGTGTGCATGTGTGTGGTAGCTGGCTGATCAGTACCTCTCAGGTTACAGTTGTGTGTGCATGTGTGGTAGCTGGCTAATCAGTATCTCTCACTAGGTAGCCAGCCCTCAGGATGGCTCTGGATCTGCTCCGCCTCCTGGTAGTCATGCTCTATCTGGTCTCTTCCTATATTGCTTGAGGGTTTCTGTGACAGAGGCGGTGTGCAGCACTTGAAGGTCAGGTTTGGAAGACTATGGA
The DNA here is from genome assembly GCA_964023405.1 of Apodemus agrarius. Lineage (NCBI taxonomy): Eukaryota > Metazoa > Chordata > Mammalia > Rodentia > Muridae > Apodemus > Apodemus agrarius. Next base: position 2,793,181 of record OZ030015.1, on the reverse strand, counting down.
TTTATGAAGGGTCTCTCTTGGATCATTGGTTTTGGGGACACCCAGGCATCCTGGCCAAGACATTAAGATGCACATGCTGAGGATACCTGACAAGGGCCACGTGGGTGACTACATGAAGGCCATGAAGGCTTAAAGAAGCTTTCAGGTGACCGAGCAAAACCACACGAGACACCCTGAGCTGGAATTGCTCGGCTGTGGCTCTGAGAGCCTTCACCTTCAGAAGTGTGAGAGGTGCTTGGAAACAGTGGCATTATGTTACACAGAGGTGTGTAATAGTCATCTTTCGCCCAGGATGCTCCATTAGAGCAGAAACCATGACTACTGTTGTTCTCCAAACTGTACATGCAAACATTCAGGGTATGGGGACCAGTCAGACACACACACACACACACACACACACACACACTACACACACACACACACAGACACACACACACACACAGACACACACACACTATACACACACACACTACACACACACATCTTATACATATACATGTAAATATGCACATACATACATGAATATATCTTTTGACTTTATCAACCATCCAACACTTCTTTTTGTGTGTGTATTTGTATGTGTGCATGTCACTGAGTTATACACAGGCACATGTGCATGTGTGTATGTGCTGGTATGTGGCATGTGTGTAGAGGCCAGAGGACAGTATGATAGACCAGGGAGGCACTAGTTGGCTTCTGAGTTCTTGCTGTTGCTGGTGTAGCTGGAAGAGCTGTCACTGTTGGCCTCGGGGTTCACGCCTTCAAATCCAGGGCAGGAGAAACAAGAACAGCGGATTCTGGTGCAAATTAAACAGGCAGTGGAGGTAAAGTTCAGGGTACAGCGCCTGCCGCCTGCCGCCTGCCGCTTGGCAAATGCCACCGATGGCTGTCACGCCTCTACACTGGGGAGAAACAGATTTCTGAGTCCAGGTGCCCTTTTCCTTTTCAACACTTTTAAATGAAACTTCAAATTTGATGACGTGTAGCGAAGTGTTCACAGTGCAGTCGGGACAACCCTGCGGCACCCCTGCTCTCCTGCAGGCCCCGGTCCACTCAGCCACGCCTTGCCGTCTATGCTGGGGTGCGCGCTGGCCACACAGCTGCCTGTGACTCATTCCTCCTCCTGTAAGTGACCGCTGCTCACCCAAATTCCTGTAAATCACCCCAGTAAGACCCACTTATTCCCCCAGCTGGACATGGGTGGTTATCCGTGCTCCGGTCTGCGGCCTGTTCCCTGTCTGGGATAAGTAGGTGCTTGCTCAGCTGTCCCCAGGAGTCGTGTCCCACAGCAGGTCTCAGCATGCGACTCGGAGGCTCCTGGTCCAGCACACTGTGGGTTTCTCACGTCCACACACAGACATCTCTGCAGAGCCCACTGCTGAATCAATGAGGAAGAGACACTGACTGTGTGGGCAGCTCACAAGCCCAGGCACCAACTCACACGCCTCAGATGCCCTCAACTTTGAAAAACAGGAGAGGAGATTCTATCTGACAGAATAAAAAGCCACTCAAGTGGCAATCTCCTGATAGGATCAAACTGGGACGGGTGTCATCTTTTAAACAAGGCAGGAAGGGCAGGCGCCAGAGTCTAATCAGGTGTCTATGCTACAGGCTTTCATAGATGTCTGGCATAGGAAGCCCATCTGTACTGCCCATCGCCACGTCGCCACACCCACCAAGCAGGGCAGTCCTGGCTTCTGCCACATACCCCCTCCACCCCCCCCCCCCTCGTGAGTCTGCGCTATCCTGCTTGGTGGGCATTGCTTCCACCCCATGCTTACAGTCTCCTCACCCAGCCTCCAGCTCAGCTGTGAGGATGACGGGAGAAGATCACGGAAGCTGAGGTAGGCTTGTCAGACTGGGCGTCAGCCGGGGCCCTTTAGATTTGCAAACATTTGGTAACAAGCTTAAGCAAAGAAGGAGACCTTGGCTCAGCTGGTAGAGCTCCCAGACTGCCGGGGAAGCGTCAGGCAAGGCTGGATGCGGGCACTCCCGCGGGTCTCTTCCCTCATCTTTCTCTTCCCTGTGCTCTGCTCTGGTTTCCTCCACAGCATCGTCTTTGCTTACTGGCACACGTCTCAGGCACACTCCGGCTGGATGAGTGCTCCTCCTCCTCCTCCCACCGCCCAGGACAGTGTCTCTGTGGCTGGACCCAGTCATACTGCCATCACGGCTCTGCTGGTGTTGGTCAGACGGCAGCACTGCAGTGCATCCCACTTTCCACCACCGGAAGCCCAGGGCAGAAGGAACCCATCCAAACCCAGACAGCAGCAGAGGGCTGGTGAGGGAGGCACCTGAGGGATGTTACAAAGGTCACCCTGAGGACTCCCGAGATGGAGTGTCCTTGAAAGCTAAGTCCCTTCGGATGAAGGTGAGATTGAGGTGGGTAGAAAGGCAGGCTGTTAAGTAGCTTCCAACATCTTCCACAGAAAAGAGCTGCTGGGAGATTGGCAGGTGACTTCAATAAGCCTGAGTGCCTGTGTGCATGTGTGCCTGTGTGTGTGCATGTATGTGTGTGTGTGCATGTCTGTGTGCACCTGTGTGTGTGCATGTCTGTGTGTATGCATGTATGCATGTCTGTGTTTGTGTGTGTGCATGTGTGCATGTATGTGTGTCTGTTTGTGCATATGTGTGTGTGCATGTCTGTGTGTGTGTATGTGTGTGTGTTTGTGTGTGTGTGTGTGTGTGTGTGAGAGAGAGAGAGAGAGAGAGAGAGAGAGAGAGAGAGAGAGAGAGAGAGAGAGAGAGAGAGAGAGAGAGAGAGAGAGAGAGAGAAGAGGGGGACAGGGCATTGTTTGCTGAAGAGTGGCACCCTTGAGTGCCAGTGGTAGAAAGGTGACTAGAAGAGAACCCGGGACCCAGGAGACCCCAGCTCCTTCATGGGTGCTGTGGGAGTGTATGGCAGCTCCTCAGAAGGCGACCATTGGCGGATGTAGTGTGTTTAGCCAGGGTAAAGGAAAAGGCTGCAAATTTGGGAAGATTTGTGTAGCAGAAACAGGAGAACACTGGAGGTCCAGGCTGGGAGTGGTGGCACAGGCTGGTGACCCCAACACTCAGGAAGTTTAGGCATGGGGCTTGTGATTTGGAGGTCAACCTGTGCCCTAGTGAGGGTCAGCCCTGCCCATAGTTATAGTCTGTCTCAACAAAGGGAAAACTGCAAGCAGGAGAGAGGCCATGCTGACAAGCAGAAGGTGTTTTAGATGTTTCCATTGCTGAGAAGTGACACCACGACCACAGCAGTTTACAAAGGAAAACATGTACCTGGGGCTGGCTCACAGTTTCAGAGGTCCAGCCCACTGTCATCATGGTGAGAGCATGGTAAGTGCAGACAGACACTGCGCTGGAGAAGTAGCTAAGAGTTCTACATCTGGATTGGAACACAGCAGGAAGGGAGTGACACTGGGCCTGACTTGTGAATTGAAACCTCAAAGGCCACCCCAATGACACACTTCCTCTAACAAGGCCACACCCCTCCAACAAGGCCACACTCCTCCAACAAAGCCACACCTCTCCCAACAAAGCCTGCCTCCTAATTCTTTCAAATAACCTTGAAGGCACCCTGCTTTGTCTCCTACAGAGATATTTGGAAGCAGCAGCAAGGCCATGAAACGGGACAGACTGTCAGTAATTAACTGTTAGAAATCTCATTCTCTCAGAGGCTCAGAGAAACCCTGCCACAGGAGAGTCAAGATAAGCCTTATTCTCTCCCTTCAAACGGTCTACTGTGAACGTTATTGGTAGTGGCTCACGTTCTGTCTGCTGTAAGCCTCAGACATTGAACCTCTTCCTTTGGGTGCCCTGATTCCATGGCGATGGGCAGTATCCAGGGGCTCCAGGGACAAGACAGTTGGAAATGAAGATGTATTCTAATTTCTAGGTCCCCAGGCCCTGGTGCTGCAGCCTTTTCTTTGGAAAGCCCCTCCCTGGCTGGGAGCGTGTTAACAGTTATTTGCCCTGTTGGGGAGATGTTGACAACTGTCTACACAACATCAAAAAGCTTGTTTTCCTAAGTGGTAATTAGAGCATCTCAGTGGGAGCCCAGTTCAGAGACTCTCTCTGCCCACAGAGCAGCCGGTCCACACTGTGACCAGGCGGTCAGGGGCCTCTGCTAATTACAGATGACATCAGTGTTCGTCCTAGGCTGGCCAACTATGCTGGTGAAATAAATAAACTACCGGCACTTTCTTTCATCTCCGCAGTCTCTGCAGGTGAGAGCGTGGCCCAGAAACCCCTCCGTTGGAGGTCTTTCAGGGAGCTTGTGACTTTGTTGCTTAAAATTCCTTGGAGAAGGAAAAAAAAATACCTAACTGAATTGAATCATTAAATAGACTTACCCTGGCTGCTAGAGACATAACTTGAGGAGACAGACTTGCTCTCGGGGAGAAGCTGGGTCATCTGGTGACTTTCTAACCGTGCTCATCCTTCTCCAGCACCCACGCTGGGGGCTGCCACCGAGCACGATGCCCACGGGTTACAGTACGAGGCCAGCTCTGTCACAGTCATGGCTATAGGTGCTGGGGCTACACCTCTCAGTTTTGAATTTCGTCTCTAGTTGTTTATGAGATGTGTGACGAGTCCCCTTCTCTTCTCCATCTCACATCCTCATTTGAATACAGGTTCGATGCAGGCCCCGACTTGGGAGGTTTGTTTTCAGGCTTCAGTGAGCTCTTTCTGGTGACACGTTTAGAAGAGGATTTGGACACTAACTAACATGCCCTTCACCTGCTCGTAAGAGGGGTTTGCCCCTGTCTGCTCCCCTGTGTCTGTGCGAGCAGTCAGCATGCCACACTGAACAGTAGTTCTACCTTTGTTACCACCTCTATCTCTAAAAATATTTACATTACAATTCACAGCAGTAGCAAAATTATAGGTATGAAGTAGCAACAAAAGTAATTTTATGGTTGTGGGTCTCCAGAGCATGAGGAACTCGTCTGTATGAGTCGCAGTCTTAGGAAGGAAGGTCCTCTGCTCTGGGGTGATAGCCTAAAAAACACTATCGATTGTTTCTGAGACAGGGACTCAGAGACAATAGCTGGTTGGTCTGGAGCTCGCCAATTAGGTTAGGCTGGCTGGCGTCAAGCCCTAGGAATGCACATGCCTTCTCCTCTGGGGATGTGACCACTATGTCCCATGTGAACACACGCACACGTTACCACTGTGCGCTTACGTATGCCCCACTACGCCCACTTTTTATGTGGGTTGAGGTAACTCAGGTCCTCATGCCCGTGAGGCAAACACGTCATCTATCTTCCCAGTCTCAAGCAGTCTGATTCTTCCGAGCTTGAATTATAGAAAGCTATATAACTGAGATACAATCCACTGCACCTGTCTCTTCCCTCTTCGTGTCACCCACTGGCATGCCTTCTGTAACTTCACCAACAATGCCCACCTAGGCATGCAGGCAGAGAAGTGTTCTCAAGAGCAGCCTGGAAGCCCCAGTTAGTTCACTTCGAGCCGGGGTGGCAACCATCCCTGCAGCTGTGCGTCAGGGTCTTTGTTTGAGCATCGACCACCAACCACATGAATTAGGTGTTTGAGGCCAGGATCTCCTGTTAGGAGCAGGCTGCACACTGAACAGACGGCTCCACACAGAACAAGGGTGACATGTGCTCATAAATAAGATCCTGAAGCTCTTACGGGATGCTTCTCTACAGTTCTGTTCCCGGAAGAACTCAAGCCCCAGAGGCAGGTCACCACTATCTCCAGGCCACGTACACGGCCACCGCGAGAATGCCAGGGCTGGAACTCAACTCAGGGAAGCCACACCCATCCTGTCAGGTGCACCTCGCTCCTCTTTCCTCTTCTATCAGTTTCTAAAGGTCTGCTATTAAAAAGAGGCCACGGGTGGCAAGGCATGTCATAGTTTCAGAAACAACAAGATGTAAGGACAATTGTGCACCTTAGAGTCAGACAGCCTGTTGATGGACGACGCGGTGTCTGCTGTGGGAACAGATCCGAGCTGGGCCAGCTCTTCCCTGTGTAGTCAGCCTGTGGCCCTGGAAGAGGGCTCTGGGTGACCTAGGGGGTGGCAAGTTTGGAACTGTAGCTGATCCTGTCGTCCCAGCTACTGGAAGGCTGAGGCAGGGTTGCAAATTCAATGGCAGCCCGGCTACAGTGTGAGTTCAAAGGTCCCCAAGGCGACGTGGGAGGCTTGTAGAGAGATAAGGGCTGACGAGAGCTGGAGATATAGGTCAAGGTGAAGGGTTTATCCAACATGCCAGGCACGGACGCAATTCCTAATACCACAAAAAAGCTTTGGGTTTGTGGGAAGATGTGCCATTTAGGTGGATGCTGTATAGACGCTATTCTAACTCAGAACGGATTGCAATCCGGGAAGGCCAAGGGAGGCTGGCTCCGAACGGGCCAGGAGACCCGCGGCCAGCCCTCCTTCTCCTCAGCTTCAGCGTCCACCCGCAGTGCAGAGTCCCGCTCCCGCTCCCGCTCCCGCTCCGGAGTCTTCTCTCTGTGCCGTGGCCGTCTCAGCAGTTCCCTTTGGAACGCCCCTGTCTGCCTCGTCCTCCTGGCTAACCTCACCATCTTGAATCCTCAGTCCAAGCTGAGGCTTTCAAAGCTCTCTGTAGCGCTCTCCCGTCACACTCCTACGCTCCTGTAGTCGGGGAACTCTGCTGGTGTCTTCCCTGAACCAGACCGGTGAGGGGACAAACACAGCCTCTGGCTGACCAGGAAGGGGCATTCGGGAGCCGCAGCAGAGGCGCAGGCAGCGTGGGTGAGCCTCTGCGGGTATTTACCAATGCTCACAGGTGCGACCCCGTCCCCATTTTCCAGGAGAAGTCAAGATCTGCAGAGGTTAAGTGGCTGGAGGAATGGAGGTGAGAACCTGACTCGGGAGCCCTGGCTGCTGTCAGGTAGAGGGCTGGGAGCTTGCCGTGACAGAGGCAGGACACTCATGGTGCGTGGGCGAGACCGTGCTTAGGAGGGGAGGAGAAGGGCGGTTTGGGAACAGCATGAGATGACTTTCGACACTGTCATGCTGTATGTTCAGTAGAGGCTCATCTTGTCCTCAGAGACAGGTGACATGGCAGTCATCCTAAGCTCCTGAGGACTCTCAGGGTGGAGGCATTCCCCAGGGATAGAAGGCGGGGCTGCTGGGACGTTGAGACTTCAGTATTTGAGCTGTTTCCTGAAGCCACAGATGTGCGCCCCACGATGCTTGGTGGACATCTATGGGCTAGTTCACGATGTGAGAGGGACCGTGTCACTCAAGCACCTGCAAGCGCTCACACCCCTCTCCACCAGCAGAAGAGAACCTGCAGGGCTTTTCAGTAAACCCGTGCCAGCCTGGGCATGTGGTTCCTCAGTGTGTGTGTGTGTGTGTGTGTGTGTGTGTGTGTGTCTGTAGGGTGGAGGATTACTTACAGAAGTGGGTTCTCTCCTTTCACCCCATGGGGTCTGATTATGGAAATTAGGTGGCTAGACTCAGCAGCAAGTGCCTTTAACCACGACACCATTTTACCAGCCTAAGTTTGCTAGATTTTTAACTTTTATTTTTATTATTATCTTTTTAAATAACACAAGTAAGTGCTATGGCAGCTCCAGTAGGTTCTGTGTGACAGAATTCCACAGATTGAGGTGGAAAAACTTGCTTCCTGGAGCCTGTAGAACACCCCTATTTAGAAGCCGAAGTCTCACTTGGCAATTTACTTTGCTTCTAAACTTCCCCTCTTCCTACTAACCCGAGGCTGAGTAAATTTGAGAAAGTAAGGTGTAAGCCATTCTTTGAAGTAAAACCACTGGCCAAAAACCTCTTTTCTTAGAACTGCAATGCTTTGCCTTAGTTACATTTACCCCCCAAGATTAAAAAGGAGATCTCAATGGAAATATGAAACAATGAGTAAAATTTTTCCAGGAATCCTAAAAGTACAAGTTCCTTTTGTTATTCAACCCTCATACAAAGTCCTTGCAGGACAGAATGGGTTTGGGTCTGGTCTGAGACAATAGGCTCAGATTAGAAGATATTTACATTTGAGGAACCTCATACTATGTCCTTGCTGGACAGGTGGGTGTTGGGCAGATTAAATTTACATTTGAGTTAGTGCAAAGCTCAGAGCTTCCTCAAAGGAAGCTTGTGAGGAACTGCTTTTGTCTTGCAGACCCCACCTAAGGGGTCTGAAAAAAATGTCCTTTGAAGTCTCTTTAAAAGTTTGTTATCAGGAAGACTGATGTTATCTGTGTTTGAGCTTCTAAATTTGTTATATGGGAAACTTTTTACCTGGTTGATTTTACATTTCCTTGTGCCTGCTTTGCTGGATACATCTTTTGATATGGAAATGTCGATCCCTCATGCTTAAAAACTCCTGTTTGAGAGGTAAAAAATACACTCAGATTCTAAACCACCTCATTTGGTGTCTGTGTGTCATTTGCCAAATCCGTACCTTCCTGGACCAAAAGAACCCTGTTTCCCACAACTACAACTCCAGGCTGAGTTTGGTCTGCGGCAAGTAAGTCTTTTAAAGGTAAGCTGAGATGGAACCATCTGTCTCCAAGGGCTTAAGGGGGTAGCTTGGAGAACCAAGGATTTACTACATTGTGACAAAGGCAGTTCTGTTGCCTTCCACCAATGCTGAAGCAGTCAGATGCTCTGGGTGGAGTTGGGGATTCTAGGAAAGCCAGATGTCACTAGTTCTGTACCCACGGTGGCCTCAGCCTCATGACAGAGGGGACCTGTGTATAAAATTCCTGCTTCCTCACAGAGTAGAGTGCCTTTGAGAGGAGGCACTGCAGGGGCTGTGAACCAACTGCTGCATCATCTGGCTACCTCTCCATCCACACTCAGTACCACCACTCCTGTCCTCTGGTCCTAGCTTCAAAAGGACATGTGTCCTCTCCCTTCTTTTGTCTCCTAGTGGCCCTGTTCCACCAATGAACACGTCCCAGAACACCCTAGAAACAATGAATTTTAAAAATTCAGGTGTTGTATTTCAGTACAAAATTTTCATTTCTCTTCCTCAGGTAAGCACCTCCATTTGAGTGCATATTCTTTACAACAGGTATTTGAGCATCCTGGAGTTCCAGCATTCAAGGCGCCTTGGGATGACATTTCCTTTAAGTATTACTTGGGTTTCTCTTCTTCTTTCCTCTTCCCCTCCCCTCTCCCCTCCCTTCCCTCCCCTCTTCCATTGAGCACTTCAGAGGTGTCTTAGGCACTGTGATGCTCTTCTGCACAGCATCCGGGGTCTGGTACGTTCACAGGTAACACTCACACTGTAAATGCACTCCCTTGTGCTTGCTCTGGACAGTGGTCAAATTGTGTCCCAGTCTCTTTAGCTTCTGCTGTTAGGCCTGTTTGGCTTACACATGCTTCGGGGCATGTGGGACGCACATCATCCGGGGCTTCCACCCCTCTGGGGTGCCCACTTGCTCCTCAGGCCCCTAAGCTTCTTCTTTGTTCTAAGCAACAGCAGATACTTGCAAATATATTATTTTCCCCTGATGCACCACTTAACAGCAGCGGCTTGTCCTCAGGGCAAACTCTCGGTGAGAGGGAAGGACTGTAACTCATCCCTGTGCCAATTCTTCTCTAAGTTTGAGTTAAAAATATTTTGTTTCAAAATAAGCTCTCTTGCAGTATTTGAGGTATCCGATGGGATATCATAAGGTGCATATTCTGCTGTGGCTGGAAGAGGAGTGTCCTCAGTGACTTGTGTCTGAATGCACGTTCCCCAGCTAGTGACACCACTTTGGGGGTTACAGAACCTTTAGGAGGTGGGGCCCAGAGAGAGTGACTGCTCACTTTTGAGGGTTATGCCTCGTCCTTTCTTCTCTCTGGTTCTGTCTGCCGTGAGGGGAACAGCTGCTGCCACTCACTCCGACTGCTGTGAGCTTCTGCTCGCTGTGCACCCAGACCCAACAGTGCACAACTGCGGACACTAACCCAGGAGACCATCAGCTGAAAACATCTTTTCTTTTTGAAAAGTTCTCTCTCTCTCTCTCTCTTTCTCTCTCTCTCTCTCTCTCTCTCTCTCTCTCTCACAGAGGTGAACCTGTCCATCACTTCAGTTACTGCCTTTCCTCCCACAGTAAGAACGGCTATAACCTATGCAAGGGCAGATGCCCTCATGTTTTACCTGAGATTCCAATTTGTTTATTCTACATGTTAGCCACTCTGAATCCCTCAACCCACATCTTCATTTCCTCTGCCCCTGGAACCAATGTTTATCACCGTCCTTATGTATCTTTTATATACACACACACACACACACACACACACACACGTATATCTCATACATATATATGTCTTCCTGTGTGTGGTGTTTACTGGGTTTTTTTTTGTTTTTTGTTTGTTTGCTTGCTTGTTTGTTTTGGTTTTTCGAGACAGGGTTTCTCTGTGTAGTCCTGGCTGTCCTGGAACTCACTCTGTAGACCAGGCTGGCCTCGAACTCAGAAATCCGCCTGCCTTTGCCTCCCAAGTGCTGGGATTACAGGCGTGCACCACCACGCCCGGCCTGTGTGTGGTGTTTATACGTGCAACGACATGAGCTTTCTCCAACCGCTCTTCCCTTGTATGCTGAGGCAGGCCTCTCAGCTCAGCCAGAGCTCCCCCAAACAGCTTCTGTTGATACCTCACTTGCTTCAGGATGATCGCTGATCAGGCAGGCTGCTGTGCTCGCTTGAAATTTTAACTGGGTTCTGAGGATCCAGACTCCAGCCCTCATCCTTGTGCTTTTGTGGCAAATACTTTAAATGCTGAGCCATATCTCCAGCACAATTTATGAATTTAATATTTATATTTCTCATAGTGACATCAGGCAACATTTTCTGTACTTGGCTTCCCATAGTACAAATGTACAAAGTACAAATGTATTTTAGGTCCATTTGTTTTATAACATGGCAGAAACTCATCCCTTTAAAGGCTGAAATATGCACACATACACACACATATCTTCATACACACATACATAATACATACATACACACATACATATATACATACACAATACATACATACACATACACACATACATATATACATACACAATACATACATACATACATACACACATACATGCATACATACACACTTACATGTATTGTGCTCAACCGTTCCCCATCTTTCCATCTCCCTGTGCACACCTGCATGGCTGTAGCCCCATGAGGACACCTGATTCTCATTTCCAACTTAGCACTATTGTCTAAGTTTTCAGTTCTTTTATTCTGTCCATTTTCCACATTTCCAGGGTTGTGTAAGGGCATTTATGGAGGGAGCTGTCTGTGGACACTTAGTCCACGGATCTCTGGGTGGCACCAGTTGCTCCTCTCCCTGCTCAGGTGCAGTATGACATTCTGTCTCATTTTCACTCCGACTCTGCCTCTTCTCTCGGTCCAGCAGCTGCTGGGCCTTCTGCCGGGCGGCGCCCGCCCGATGGAGTTCGCTCTTCTGCAGTTTGCTGCCCGTGGCTGCCAGGCTGGGCCAGCGCTTCTCTGTTCTGCAGCTTCGGTTGCTGCCCCACATTCATTCAGGAAACCAGGCTTGGAGCCTGAGATGCCCACGTCACACCCTCCGATACTCACTGTGCTCTAGGACCAAGGGTGAAGCGGCTGGTTATTTTCTGACATCTGATGACATCTAGCTTACATGGCAGTTTGGAAAGAATTAGGGTGAACATTCCTGTTCTGGATATATGAAATCCAAAATGGTCTAAGACAGGAAAAGGCAATTTGGGATTAGGGACATGCAGCCATGTACATATGCAGTTATTAAACAAACAAACCCAAGAGCTTGGTGTGGTGGCACATGCCTAGAACCCCAGCATTGGAAGGAAGTTCAGAGTTATCTCCGGCTGCATAGATGAGTCTCAGGCTAACCTGGGCTACGTGAGGCCCCATCACAACAAAAACAACAAATGAAACATAAAAGCTGAGATCTGGGACAGCTACTTTAGGTGAGGGCTACTCCACCTGCAGCACAGAGCTGATGAACTGGGATCCTTCAGTGTCTCCTGGGCACCGAGGGTTCAATCAGCTGCCTGCAGGTGCTCTGCTGTGTAGCTCTGCCCCCCCTTTATTCCGTGAGTAGTCAGGCTGCGCCACAGCTTCAGGCGCAGTGTTGGCACTAGGAACAGGTGGGAAGTAACAGGAGTGATCCTAGTGTCCTGTGGCTTGGGTCCTGGTGGAGGTGACTTTTAATGGTCTTTGGTTGTCAATCCAGCACATTTCTGAATTTGCTTAAAAAGCAAAACCAAATCTAACAAATGAGGAGACTTGGCTGTGTGGTGCAGAACCACTCTCAGGAGTAACCACTGAACTGAGGAAAGATGATAACAAGACCCCTGTGCCAGTCACAGCAGAACCAGTGCGAAGTGCTGGGTTGAGAGGCAGACACGGGATGCGGTGACGGGGCCTGATGGCTCAAAAGGACTTTGCTCTAAAGCCCCGTAAACGAGGGAGGTTACCGTGAAAGATGCCCGAGGGAATAATGAAAGGCCACAGCATTAGTTGATCAAACTTGTCTACAGGCCTATGAATGCCTAAAGGGAACACTCGCCCGGGAAGTGCTGTGAAGTCATCAAGTTTTCAAATAAGGAAACAGAAACCTACTGGAGGAGAGAGACTCCAGTCAGTGGAAGCTTTGCCTAGAAGATGCTGTGATTATTTTTAAAAATGCACATATGTGTACACACACACACACATGCACTTGTATGCACACACAGTCCTCTCTGATGACAAAAGACAGCATTTTATGTATATATATATATATATACATACATAAATATATGTATATTTCACCTGCGTATCCCCAAGTTGCTATGGTTTTGAGAGAACATCCCCTCTGTGTGTGTTACAGGAAGCACCAACAGAGACTCCACACCCTACCTACCTCCGTGGCTGCAGAGCTGTGGCAGCTGCTGCTCAGGGGATCGGAATGAAGACTTCAGGTGCACGCCAATCACGTGTCTGTTGCCTCTTCTTCAAAGACTTTGCTCTACACTCTAGAGTCTAGAACTATATCACGTGTGCAGCATGTACAGTTGCAAGGCCAATGTCCTAGGCAATTGCTTGGGTCCTTTGCCTCCCTGGCAATGGGAGAAGAGATACCTTGTTGTTGGTGGTGGTTTTTTACCTCAGTCAGGAGCAGGGCAGTATGTGTGAGTGTGTGGTGGTCAGAGGGGAGGGGAGAGAAATGGAGCAGCTCGAGCATTGTGAAGAGACAGAACTGAAGAAGGGAGGGCAGGGAGGACAGCCTGTTGGAGTGGCCAGTCCCACCACCTGGGGCCATGGTTAGGTCCCAGCCAGAGCTGCACTGAGGGCCACGTCTGGGTCTATTGTTACACAGTCCATGTTAATATCATTAACTCATATTACCACTAGAGAACGTGGAGATGTTCTGTGTTGGAACAGCCATGAGGCACCCTGGGAATGTCAGGGGATGTGTATAACCAGCCCCACCCCTCCCTAGATGTGGTCCTCTGGAGACCTGGCTCCATCTCTTACCTGTGGCAGCCCTTGGGGGAGCCGGCCCTGTGCCTTGCCCTGGCAGCACAGTAGAGCTGGCCCTGGTGGCAGGAGTGTGGGTAAACCAGCCCCAAGGGTGTGAGTGTGGGAGAGCTGGCACTGCAACTTGTGTGCTGTGGAGGGGCACAGGCACAGGGGTGATGTGCCACCTCCCCCCCACCCCCTCCCCCCACCCTCTAGCTCTGCCCCTTCCCAGCTACAGCACTTGGGAGAAAGGGGGCGGAACCTCACTTGGACAGCACAGCTTCACTGACTCTGTGGGCGGGGCACAGCTGAGTGAGCCCTGAGGATGAGCCCCAAACTTGCCTTCCACGGTCTTTGTGGGTGCAGGGGTGATGTCTTACCCACCCTTGCCTGTCACTCCTGTGGCTGTCAGGAGAGCTGGCCCTGGGGTCTTACGAGCAGAAGTGTTAGCTAGCCTTCCCCCTCCCTGGCTGCAGCACTCGGGAGAGGGGGCCTGCACCTCACCTGGGCAGGACAGTGGAGCTGGCTATGAAGGTGTGGTGAAAGGGTTAGCTCAGGAACTTTGGAAAGGTCTTGGAACACTTGCCCCTCCCAGAAGGGAGAGGCTAAATTACATTCCTCAGACCACAGGGACGTCCCTGCTGCTAGGGAAGTCGCAGAGTCCATTGGCCACCTCTACCTCATTCCCTAACAACCAATTAGTTTAAAGGCAACACTGTTCTGCCAATCACATTGTGCCTAATGGCGGCCACTCTGAGGACCGCACAAAGGCCCACGCATCCCACTGCTCGCGGTTGTTCTCTCCCCGTGTGCAGGGCGGCCCCAGCATGCTGGATTGAATAAAAATCCTCTTGCTTTTTGCATCGATTCCCATTTCCATGTTGTTCACTCGGGGTCTCTCCGTCAGTTAAGGGTCCCCGAGTCTTACAGTGGGTGCTGGTGATCCAGCTCCAAGGGCCTGCCTCCTGCCAATGGAGGCGCTGCGCAGCCTAGCTGGAGCAGTGCTGCGGGTAAGGGTAAGGCTCAGATCCAGGGCTCTGGATTGGTCCGCCCCAAATCTATGTCATCTTTGACTGGGTGGGGCATGTGGAAGTCCTGCTGTTCCAAAGCTGCAGGATCTCATGACACAGGGCAACCACAGGATAACGGGACGAGTCCCAATGGGCATCCAATAGTGCTGGAGTCACAGAACCAATGAGCATGTGCAAGTGAAGACGTGTGGACAGTGGGGCGCGCTGTGGGACATGCTGTGGGACACGCTGTGGGACACTGCAGCCCCCATGAGATGTGTTCTATGCTTCTGTTCTTGTTGTTTGTTTATTTTACGTTTTGGGGGAGGTTGCAAGAGCGAAGAGCAGATATGCGGGGCTGTGGAGATGAGCAGAGCCTGGGTGTCCAATGTGAACCTCACACAAAACAAAAGACAAACTCGCAGTTCTCTGTGCAGAAAGTCGTGTAAGACATGCAGGATGCCGTTTCCTAGTTATGGTTTGCTGGCCCCACCAATCTGTACCCTCCCAACTTTGGGATCCATGAGAAACTTATAAAAAATTCAGTAAGACAATCATCACCCAGCCCATTCTCCTTCACAAACTCCCTCCCCTGAGCCTTGGAAATCCCAGTTGAGACCGCTTTAAATAACTTTTCCTCTTTGATTTCCCAGTTAAAATGACTAAGGGGAAGGGAGAGAACCAGCATGCTGAAATTGAGGGGGTGGAGACTGTAAGCAGGGAGTGGATTGGTGGGTTAGTGGATTAGTGGATTGGTGGGTTAGTAGGTTAGTGGATTAGTGGATTGGTGGGTTAGTGGATTAGTGGATTGGTGGGTTAGTGGATTGGTGGGTTAGTGGATTGGTGGGTTAGTGGATTGGTGGGTTAGTGGATTAGTGGATTGGTGGGTTAGTGGATTGGTGGGTTAGTGGGTTAGTGGGTTAGTGGATTAGTGGATTACTGTACGGAGATACATGAGGCGAGGCACTTCCTAAAGCAAAGAGCTTTGTTTTGTTGTTCTGGCCTTCATGGACAGGCGTGACGGCTCAGTCAAACGCTTCTTGGTAGATGATGTGATGGCCAGCGAGCAACTGGAGCCCAAGAGTAACCTAAGAGTCTTCTGTAGGACCTTGTGATGTAAGACTTCATGATGAGGACTAAGCTTCCAAGTCTGGAATCATCTCTGGATGAGCCATATCCCAATCAAAACCACAGCAACAGCAAAGAACAGCACCTTACCTGACGGGCGTGAGCTGTCTGAGCCCGTCCTTCCATGTTCTCTGGTGGGCGGGGCCTGGGCATCCAATCTGGGCCTTCCAGAGCTAAGACAGAGACACCTGAAGAACATTCAGAAACAGCCCGGGCATGTGGAAGCCTCCATTGTTTTTTCTTTCAATAGGATTCTTCTATGTATGTATGTATGTATGTATGTATGTATGTGTGTGTGTGTGTATGCATGTAGAAAAGGTCTAGGGGAGAACAGCAGTGCCTTGCTATCTGACTTACACGGATCACACATCTTTGCTCCCGATATCAGCAGCCCACATGGATGCCACCATTCTGCTGAGACTGGCAATGCCAGGCCATCCTTAGCACATGCCGGGTTTTTGAGCCAGCTCTGTCACTTGTGTGTTTTGAGGACAAGCACTTGCTTCGTTTACACTGCTTTATCACACATCCTTGTTCCCATTCTGAGGCTGCGTTTTCCGTACGTGACTTGGACCACGCCTTCGGCCCACTGTGACTATCTTTCTTCTGTCATGGAGTCGAGCCTACGCATTCTGGAACCAGGGACCTCTCCTGATCTCTTACACTCTGCTGTAAAAAACAAAAACAAGTGGGACCACGGCCAAGCACTGCAAGATCACGCTTGTTTGAAAAATTACTTTTCTTGTGCTTCCTAATAATGAGCTCTGATATGTCACCAATCTGTAAAATAATTAACTTCTTGTATCTTTTGTTCCTTATGAATTTACATATCCAATTATCTTTTTTTTTTTTTTTTGTTGTTGTTGTTGTTGTTTTGGTTTTTCGAGACAGGGTTTCTCTGTACAGCTCTGGCTGTCTTGGAACTCACTATGTAGACCAGGCTGGCCTCGAACTCAGAAATCCACCTGCCTCTGCCTCCCAAGTGCTGGGATTAAAGGCATGTGCCACCACCGCCCAGCCTACAGTTATCTTTTTATTTAATTTCTCATGGTTTTGTTACATTTACTAAAACTTCTTAAAGAGAAAGTTTTGTAATTTAGTGAGCTTAGCGGTTCATTTACAACCAGTGAGTTTTTAACACTGGTTCCAGGTTCTCCAGTGCCGCTGCAGGACGCTAGAAAACTTCCTTGGCAAAATGTAGTGGTCCTGGCTACTTCGGCATCAAGACAGCTGCTCCACGGGAAGATCACAGAGGTCAGAGCTCCACGGTGAGAAGGATTTTAAGTAAGTCACACTCTTCTGTTCAGGGCAATTAACACGGCATAATGTTAATTATACCCAGTGACACAGTTCTGTGTTCTTAGGAGAAGTCTGTGCCAAGTCCAGCTTGCCCACCAGGTCATCCCTCTGACAATGGGGTGGGCTGCCTGCAGCAGGAGAACACGCGCAGGGAAACCCGTGTGCTGCAGGGGCTTCACGCCGCAGCCTGCGTTCTGGTCTTCAGGAACAGAGTCTGCACATGCCTGAGGGGAGGTTGGTCACCAGAAAGAAACAGCCTGGCGTGGACTTGCTGCACGGTGTTCAGAGCATGTTCAGAGTGCCATCCGTGAGGAGAGTCCTGAGAGCCACAGCCAATGATGGCTATGGAGCCACCGGTTACGATGACCGCAAACCTATGTGGCCCTGGGACGGGGTGGGGGTGGGGCTACTATTTGGTCAGCCAGGAAGGAGGGGGAAACTTTGTGTTCCTAGCTCTGGGAGTCATGACCACAATTTAACAAAGGCAGATGCAGTTTGTTCAAGGAATTATTAAGATTACTCTTGGGCACTGAGTTGGGATTGAGGGCGGTAGGTGGTTATTGATTGTCAGTTGTTAGAAACAGTGGATTCAAGGGCAGAGTTAAAGGCTGTACAATGAGAAGAATTTACCCAAACATCATGTGGGCAGTCTCACACCACAATTAGAAAACACCCATAGCTGTCTTATCTGGCTTTTAAAGGAAAGACAGTCTTCTTCTGAAAATAATTACGGATACGACCCAGCAGTTTGATTTATGTAAAGCACATCTGTTCACAAGCCCGCCTTTCTGCTCAGACATTTCTACAAGGAGCTAAGACTATTCTGGCGAAATGGAAGGTGGTGGACGTGAAGGCTGGGCGGCCTCTGTGGGCACCGATCACTCCTTCAGCAGCTCCTCCAGGTCGGCCTCCGCCGCACCCCTGCTAAACTCATCTAAACTGTAGTAACGGTGAACAATTTTCTCTGCAGTGATGGCCACCACACGGAG
The DNA here is from genome assembly GCA_964023405.1 of Apodemus agrarius. Classification (NCBI taxonomy): domain Eukaryota; kingdom Metazoa; phylum Chordata; class Mammalia; order Rodentia; family Muridae; genus Apodemus; species Apodemus agrarius. Next base: position 2,775,321 of record OZ030015.1, on the reverse strand, counting down.
CCCGTGGGTGTCTTTGCCTAGCTGGCACCCGATGGCAGATGAAACCACCATGTCAAGATTCTGGTAGGTTCCCCCGGCATTCCTGTGGTAATGTCCCGAGAACACAGCTTTGATACCTGCAAGGAAAGGAAAAAGACATTAAAGGGGCCAAGGACTTCCACAGTCACCTGTGGGCTTCAGAGTTTGATTCTGTGGACGATGTTAACATTAGTGCTGACTGACAGAGATGCCTCAACGGAGTTTTTCACAGCATCTCACTAGCAACGGGTCCATAACGTTCCTCCAAGTGTAAGAGTCGTGGAGCTGTGCTTGAGCTCAGGAGAGGAGGGAGCAGGTCACTAGCATGTGGGGGCCTGAGTATGTTCTCAGTGCACACATGCACAGGAACATGTGTACTGAGGAGTTCTCCAGCACACCTCTGAGCCTGAGTATCACAGTCTGAGATTCTAGAAAGAACAGCAGATACTGGCTCACATCTAGGAACCATACGGTTATGCCCAGATTTTACAGTGGATCTCTAAACAGCTGTGTGTGTGTGTGTGTGTGTGTGTGTGTGTACGTACACGCGCACCAAAATCAGCAGACAGGGGCTAGAAGCAAGAACAAAAACATAAAGTCCTGATGACTCACACCAAACCAGAAAAAAGAAACATCTTACAGCTCATGAAGAAATCTTATGGTAAGTCAGTCCAGACTCCTCAGTCACGAGCGAGTTCATTCCAGGTGTGACTAACAGAACGGGCCTGACAAGTATTTAAAGCAAATGCCTTTTGTATATCAGAATTCTTAAGACTAAGGTCCTATGACAGAAAAGAGGCAAAAATTGAGTATGAGAAGCAGCGCGCGTTCAGAAACGGTTTTATTAAGATGCACACCAACAGTCACGCTAAAAACCCCAGTAAAGCAGATGAGGTAAGTGGCAAACCGAGATAAAGAACCAAGGAGACGCATCCGAATTCACGCGGCTACGAAGGTGTGATACCGCTCTCCTCGGAGCCCCAAGACTACAGCCGGATCTGGGAGATAAGGAACGGACGCTGGGAAAAGAGGAAGGAGAAAATAATGCAGCAGAGAATGAGAACGTCGCTGGGAGTTTTCTAGAAAGATGAGGACACAGAGGAAAGAATGTCCAGACAGAGCACCGACAAAACGTGCACCCGGGTACACAGTGCAGAAAACCTGTAGCAACACCCCCCCAGGGGACGGAGAATAAAAAGCCCGGGAAAGCCATCATGGGGATACCATTACAACAGATCGACCACCCCACAAAGGGACCCCTATCTTCCAAGTCCTAAGAACAAGGAGCCAGGAACCTCAAATTCTATACCTAGCTCACCTGACACTGGAGGGGCAAAATAAAAGGCATGTCTAGAAATGTGCGGGAAATAATTAGATGTTAGCATTTCCAAAACCTTTACTTATGAATCATCAAGAGAAAATAGTTCAGCAAAGGCCGAAATGAAAACTAAGAGAGACACTTATGACTGAGTTCTGGCAAACCACTTTGGTAACCCCTAGTTGTTTGTTAAGCTGGTGCACCCCTTAATTTACTTTTTAATTATTTATGAATTTATTTATATTCATTTTTACATCCTGACAGCTGCCCCCATCCTGGTCACCCCACCCCACAACCCCTCCTCCCATTCTCAATCCCCCACTCCTCTTCTGAGAGGGTGGTGTCCCTTCCTGGGCATCCTCCCATGCTGGCACATCAAGTTTCTCTGGAGCTTTAATCCCAGCATTCATGAGGCAGAGGCAAGCAGATTGAGTTTGGGTCCAGCCTAGTCTACAGATTGAGTTCCAGGACAGCCAGGGCTACACAGAGTCACCTTGTACTAATCTTTTAGTTGGGGGCAGCATATCAAAGAGATGTAAATTGGACAGCGGTGGCCAGATGGACCTGGCAAGCCAGTAAGGAGACAGGTGCTCTCACACCAGGGTGCGAGCCGTGTGGTTCACACCAGGGCACGGGCCGTGTGGCTCAGTAGGCACAGCCGGGCTAGTCTAGGCACCTGAGGAATCTTCACTCTCCACAGAGAACAAAATCCTCCTGATTGCACAGACCTGAGTCTGTGGATGTGAGTGTTTCCTTGAAACCTAAAGGCTGTGTCATCTGAGCTTGGGACGTTCAACTCCCCTTGGGGACTCTCAGTAGCTGCACAGAACACACTTCACATTTTTTTTTTTTTTTTTTTTTTTTTGTATATGTTAAGTGCTAATGAAATCTGACTCTTTACGGCTAATTTACCATTGTAAACAGCACTGTTTGGGGTGTGTGCCTGTGCTTGGTAGTTCTGAGAAGGGCTTGCAGGAGCAGTAGTTAGCTCTAGAGACTCATTTCTGCTGATGTTTCAAGCCACGTTCCTCAGCATTCGCAGAGATGGGAGCAGGAGCCCTGGATGGTCAAGGGGCCCGTGGAACTCCCATAGTAGAATTTACTGGGCCTCAGTCATCTGCAACATGTCTGTGCCCCCTTGTTATCCCCCAACATTCTTAGGGTTCACATTTACTATTAGTGTCTCAAGATATAATGGCCAAAAGAAAATTGTTAGAGTAGCGAAGGTATCTAAAGAGGACTAGAAATAATTGTCAGTGGGAAACAGAAAATGATCTCCTTGTGATAACAGGGAACCAACACTTTGGGGTCCTAAGTAAGAGATCAAGCACTGGCAATGTGATGCTTACAAAGGAAGGATCTGGGAGGAGGGGGAAGTCTGTCTAACAACATCAAGACTCAACCATTCCTCCCTGGACTCTCAGGAGCTCGAGGGTCTCCTGGCTGGCACAGTGACCACTGAACAGGAAGGACAAGCCACTGAAGGCAGTGAGGGGATTCTGAACTCCTCGTCTGTGGTTCTGAACGAGATCTGTAGGAAGCCGAGTGAGCTCGGCAGCTGGAGACTCTGGGTCTCTCTGACTGTAAGCCAAGCCCGGGCATTTTGATCTGAACTTGCTGCCTTTGCCTCATTAAAGAGGTGGGAAGGCGCAAGAGAGGCTATGGAGAGGGCTCCTTCATTCTCCGTCCTGGTGCTTCCTCCCAACGGTCCCTGGGGCCGTGATCATTCCCGAGGTCCAACTGAGAACGGAGCGGTCCAAGCAGGTTAAGAAGCCAACACAGAACAGAGCCAGACCTCAGACACCGGCAGACTCAGGCTCAGCTTCATTTGGGGCCTTGGGCACACGGCTGGCCTTTGGTCCAAGAGCTGAGCCCTCCACCCTCGCCAGTACATGCCAAGGAGCCTCGTCACATCTGTGTTGCCTCAGCTCTTGGACGGCTTCTCATAGAGAAGCATTGATCCATATTCAATACTGGAAAGGAATATATCGAAATGTCATGCTTTCCTAGTGTGGGCCTGATGGTCGTGGGGTTTCCAGGAATGAGGCAGAAGCTCCCCTCTGCCTGCTCTTCGGTCGTGGGTGCTGATGTGCTCCCGCGGTTCCTTAATGAGAATTACGGCTCGACTGATTCTGAGTTCTGGACTGCTCTCTAAAGTCACTGCCAGACAAGGGTTCCCGGCAGAGGCTCGACTGATTCTGAGTTCTGGACTGCTCTCTAAAGTCACTGCCAGACAAGGGCTCCCGGCAGAGGCTCCCTGCACTGGTGAGGCCCTCACGTGTGCTGCCACTGTCATCTTTATTTCTTCTTGGTATTAAGTCATAAAGAGACAAAAAAGTTATTTTTTAAGCTGCCTTGACTCAAATTCATTTGGAATCAATCAGAGGATTGGGATGCAGTCTCTGTATAATTTAATATCCTAATATTGGTGAGTCCATAAATTGCAGAATTGAGATGTGACCGGTGTTGCTCTGGTCTGTGGGGTGGGTGCCCCGAAACTGAGGTGCTGCTGACTGCAGTCTCAAATGTGCTCAGTTCTAATTGGACAGCTTTCCTTTTATTTTGTGTTGAGTGTGTATTTATGAAAATGCTATATGCCTCTTTATATTGCTAGCTGTAGCAGTGAAAACTGCATAAATTTCCAGGTGTTCATGATTTATCTTCTTTTGGTGGTGAGGAAAATGTGACTCACAAGTGGAGAAGGGAGCAAGGGAGGTGTGTGTGTGTGTGTGTGTGTGTGTGTGTGTGTAAAACCCTGCAGAAAGCAGGTGCATGCACATAACTGCTCAAGGAGTGAGGTTTCTGCATTGAGAAGCCAGGATGCCAGTGTAGACAGCCATGACTGGTGGCCCACTCAGGGTTTTTACCATGAGGGCTCCAAGGGTTTCCAGTCAGGAAGTGTGTACATCCTTCTCAACCTGCTGGTGGGCAATGTGGGGATGGGGTGGTTAACTACAGCCTCTCAGGGAAGGCAGTTTCTTCAGTCAGTCTGAGGCAGGCCCAAGTGCCAATCCCCCTTGTGAAGCCACAGGTTGGTAATGCACAACAGGATACGCTGATCTGAGATGGCCTCCCCAGCAACTGCTCAAGGCTCACATAGGACCAGGTAGCAATGCAGAGACCTACAGTGCAGGGAGTGATGTCAGCTGGGCAGGGCTCTGTCTACCCGCGCCTCCTGAGTGGGGCACTTTGCACACATATCACCTCCCACACCATTCCTACCGCACAGGGGAGAAACCAACCCCACACAATGGAAGAATGACAACAGAAAGGACAGGTGGCTTGTTTGGGTCACACAGCTTAGACATTGATCTGGTTTAAGCTGGCTTAGTGTATGCTCAAAACGTGAATGATCTCAGAGCTATAATCTCTGCGAGCTGGGCTGGGGAAAGGCCGAAAAGACTGAGGCAGAATGTCACTCCACAGCCGCCTTCTTGCTCGGGACACAGAAGAGGCGTCTATGCACAGCCTGTCTTTGGATCGGACCCTCCCGACCACGCTCCATCTGGTGTTCATCTGAGTGGGACCCCATGGACATTCATTCCACAGAGCTTCTGAGACTGCTCCTCACTTCCCTGACCTACGGTGGGATGTCCGCTTGTGTGGACCCCGGGACCACTCCGTTCACTGTGTGGTGTCACGGTAGAGGAAGGGTGTGAGCCGAGGGCATGGCGGTGAGGAGGAGGGCAACCATGCAGCAGGGAGTCACACTGTGCAAAGGTCTGCTGACAGCAGCCAAGCACTCAAGAGTCTGCAAATCCTGCGAGTCGCTGCTTCTCAAGGTGAACGGAAATGGTAAACGTGGCCGTGAATACGGCTTACGAAAGCACCGGTGCTGCTCATTACCAGAGGAGGCCTGTGGAGAGCCCGTCTTCAGTGCGTGGGTCCTGTACAAGCACATTCCTCCACTGCCTGCTCCTTACTTACAACCGTCTCCGGGTGGTTTGGGCGTCTGTCTACTCAGCAAGCTGGGGGCCGCAGCTTGACCCATAGTGCTGGCAAAATAACCACCACCCTGAGGGGCTCCGGCAGGCCTGAGCATGGCACACATGGGCCAGCGGGGTTTGCCCTTCCTCTTCCCTCTCCCTTGCTAAGCCAAGAGATCACCCCCAAGGTCTGTTCCCTTTGGCCACTGACCCATTCCTGAAACTAAACACCAAGGTCCTGCCATTACAATTCATTATTTGGCTACACTGACTGACCTGTCCAATCAGGTCTTACCAATTCACCAAACCACAGACTTCCCCCTTTCTCCTTAAAAAATCACCTGCTGCTGCTGTCTGCTTTTGCCTGATGCAGAGGGGCCCACTGCACCCCTTCCAGCCCCCCCAACTCGCTTGCCCGGCTAGGGTAATAAATGTCCTTTGTACTGAGAATCTGATGTCTGGGTATGTCTTGTACTGACTTTAAGGGCCCTCCAACCCTATAAATGGTCCTACTGGTTGTCGGAGAAATACAGAAATGTGCACAGAATCAGCGTCCAAAGTTTAACAAGACAAAACTGGCTGGGCTTAGTGTGCATCCCTCTAATCTTAGCAAACAGATCTCGGAGAGTTCGAGGCTAGTCTGGTCAATATGACAAGTTCCAGGCCAGCTAGGGCTACACAGTGAGACCCTGTTTTAGAAACAATTGCTAGAATTTTGACTGAATCTGTGTATTGGTTTTGGAAAGAGCCACATTGCCTGTATGCACTGCTGTAGGCGTGGCTACGTCACGCCTTTCCACTCCCTGCGAGTCTGCAGTTCTCAGGCAGGCTTGGACACCAGGCTACTCTCTGGCCTCTTCATGGCCATGGAGATTAAGTTGTTCTCACAGTTTTACTTAACAATTGTTTGCTCAGAGTATGTAAGAACACAATTGATTTTTGCCTATTATTAGCCTTACAGTTTTGGGACCTTACTAAAAATCTTACTAGTAACGGTTTTGTAGATTTCTGGGATTTGCCAAATTATAAGCACAAGCAACTGCCAGTAGGTGTTGCTTTAATTCTGCCCCTGAAGCCTCTGCCTTTTTTCGCCCTTTACAAGGGCGAAGGTGCCCAGTAACCTTTAAAGAGGCATGTGGTTAAGAACGGAAGCATCCCCCTTTGACGGGGATTTACTGTTTTTATTGCTGTATTTTCAGACTTGACACAATTCAAAGATTCATGTCCTTCTTCAGAAAAAAATTTAACTAAACTTCCGACCAAGGTTGTGAATTCGGTAACAGATTTGTTTCTCCAGTGGCAATCTCACAAGGAAGGTATGTGAAGGACAGCACACAGTAGGTCTCCCTATTGCCCAGACATCTAGGTGCTGCTGCCCTACTGCCAGCCAGTCATCATGCTGACAGCTGATGTCTGACTCATGACGGAGGACACCATGGTACCCAGCAGTCCTCAGCCTGGTGTCCAGGCCCCGCTGGTGGGAGCTGGGCTGCTTCTTTCTCAGGAGGTTCCCTTTCCTTGAAGGCCAGGAGGAGGCACAGCTGTTCAAGCAGCTAAATGAACTGCTCAGAACAGACAGACACCCTGCTGAGACTCCTAGGACTGGGAGAAGTAGGAAGAAAGGCAGGGGTAACTGCCAGGATTCGAGGTTGCCATACTGGGAAGAGTACCAAGCAGATTGTGGTGTGCATACACTTTGCATATGCCGAACTGCATGACAGTTAAGTGAATATCTCAGACACAGGCAATCGATAATAGTGATTGAAGACCTACTTTGGCCCCGGTACTGTGAAAAAGCTTCAGGACATGTTATTTAAAATTCCTTAACATCCTGTTTTGTTCCTTGTGCGAATAGTCTTAACATTACTGTTGCACGAGGTTGGGCGTCTGCCCTGTCTCCTAAGGACCCAGCTGGGTCCGGTCCTTTCCTGCCTTTGCTTCACTGTCTGCAAGAGCTATCTAGCTCATCCTAGTCCCAGAGTTTCCTGCTAGGGACCACATTAACACAGGTACTGCCAAGACCTCAGGAGATCACAGTGCAGTGACCGCGGGACACACCTACAACATGCAGCGGGTAAGTGATGAGCCTGGAGGCTCGATGGCCGCCCGGCTTCTCGCCAGCTCTGCCCAAGTTAAATACATCAAAACCTGCTCTCAGTCAGCTTGCTCTCTTTTGTTTTGACTGCCCGCAAACGTAATCATGCCTCAAGAAAGAGGAGTTAAGTCTGGCTTGTGTGCACATGCGAGCACACATGCATGCACGTGCACACATGCATGTACACACATGCACACAAGCACATGCACACAAGCACATGCACACACATCTCCAGGAGTTGCTAATGGAGTGACTGCTAAGAAGTGGTTAGCAAATAGAAGGCAGTGGGTTCATATGTGTAATTCATGTAACTTTCCCTCAAATAGATCTGCAGTTTCTATGTAAGATCATACACACATGCAATATCCCTCAAAACCAATGTAAAGCAACGGGGTACATACCCTGGGAAAGGGTAAAGATGTTCCTTTCACTGCCACGGTCTAACAATGTGAATGCAAGCCTAAGAGTATTTCTGTGTCCAGGATAGAAGAAGACCACTGAAAATGCAAGTAAATATTGGAAAAATATAGACTGTCAAGGCAAACCTGACATCAACAACAAAACACGGAGGCAGGGGCTAGTACTTAAGCCCCCTTCCCACCTTAGGAGTTCTTTCCGGACTATTTGCACACATCTGGGATGATAGAACTACATACAAATGCATGCGTAGTTCACAAAGTAGGACATGCTATGCCAGCATGTGCGATGTGGTGTATTACACTCAACGACACGCTTTCCAAGTGTGCTGTGCAGGAACACACAGCTGTATGTCGGAGCTGCCCTCTAAAATACTGGAAACCGTACTTTTCGTATATAAAAGCTAGGGAGTTGAGATTATCTTTTTGTATTTTAATAAGAACTGTTGTCACGGAAGGCAGGTGGCTTGAGTCTTCCAGACTCCCGGGGACTGCTCACACCCAGGCAGCTGGTGCCAACTCTCGGGGATCCCAGGGTCTTTAGGTGTTGGGGTGAGGGGGATGTCAGGGAGGAGCTGCTTGCTTCAATTCACTGGTCATCATTAGCACGAGATTCTCTTGGTTTCTGGAGGTGCGCACCACCCATCTGTCCCACTTCTGCACGGCTGAGGGCGGGGTCAGGGTGTCCTTCGGGTTCTGTGCTGGGTGCCCAAATGCTTGCCTTTCCCCCCAGGCAGTCGCTTAGCCGTTGTGATGAACTGGCTGCTCTGGAACCCACAGCCTCCTCTTGGTGGCTCCCCTCCCCCACCCCTTCACCCTTCTCTTTTCACTTGCTGGCTCTCCTCTGGGCGGGAAGAAATAGCTCATTAGTTCCAGTGACCTTCACCCAAGGCCACTCATCCTGTGTAACCTATAGGGATCCCTTCTCTTTCTCCCAAGGATTTCCCACCATTTTTTCACCTAAGAATTAGCTATGAAAATTATATTTATCTTGCCTCATCTGAATATTAGTGAAGTTGCATTTTAATGGCAACTAGCCGAGGTTTGTGCTTCTTGGTGACAGAGAGGCAGTGAAGAGGAGAGAGGGCCAGTGTGTGTGCAGCTTGCCTAGGACATAGTAAGCTCTTCTGCAGAAGTTTCTAGCAAAGACTGGACAAAGATGTTGTGGTTAGTGAATCCGGGGTGTGTGTGTGTGTGTGTGTGTGTGTGTGTGTGTATGCGAGGAGTCGATGTTTCTGTTTGTAGCATGGTATTTCCCACGCCAGGCCACAGCACACGCACTTTATGATGCAGGACAGTCTTCTCTACCCTCTGCAGCCTGCGAGCTGTCAGCTCCAGGGTAAAGAGTGCTACTGGGAAATAATTACTCTGCAGAACTCAGAGGTGCTTGGCAGCTGCCACGAGTCTGCTGCCCACAAAGTGTGGTTGGCACCCAGCACCACGCCCTAGCCTGGACTTCATGGTTAATTACAGTCCTGCACCCTGCAGTCTTCCTGCCCCACGTCCTCTTCTCCACAGCAGATGATGCTCAACTTCAAATTGATTATCTGCTGGATGAGCTGAGCATGCAAATCCTAAGGAGAACATACAAGGGATTCCTTCCTTCCTTCCTTCCTTCCTTCCTTCCTTCCTTCCTTCCTTCCTTCCTTCTCTCATGTCATTAGTCTTTGATTGCCAGGGGAGCAGTGTCAGAAAGGCACGTGCTCTGCTTACCTCTGTGTGCCAAGCTGAGTGAGAGGTCCATGCTCCTACACCTCCAGGCTTACATTCCTCATTTGGAAGGCAGGCTCAGCACGAACCACCCAGAGTCACCGAGGAAACCGATCGGCGTGTGGCGGGAGGTCAGGGGATGTGTCGCATGGCAGGAAGCTGCATGTCTGTCAGTGTTTAAGCTTTGCTCAGTAATTATATTTTTCATATCCTTCCTATCTATCTGATCAAGAGATTTTTTTTTCTTCATTTGCACAAATTACATCTTTCTTGCTAGTCACAATATCCTCTTTATTTTTAAAAGAAGATAGCAGGCTTGGAAGGATGGAGTGTGGGACAGGCGTTAAGGTTTCAATCCAGAATGGACCATTTCCCACCCTTTTCTTATGCTTCCCACGCCCCGTCTTAAACACAGCTGCCAGGACAAGAGGCTCATTAAAAAGATTGTTTTGACTAATGGTATGTTCATGTATCAAATTGGAAATCTGTCCAAAAATACTAGAGAGGGTAGACAGAGGTGGCTGTGGCCATGAAGGTGACAGCCGTGCACAGTGTGAAAGGCCCATGTGCCAGGAGTGAGTGCCTCTGGCCAGAGCTGGGGAAGATGAGAGCCGCCACATGCGAGCACCTTGCTAAGTCCACGTCTGTTTAAAAACCTGGGAAAGACAAACTCCTACCAGGGGTTCCTTAAAGAACACATCGACACGCTATGCATTAAAATGCCCATCACATAGTGGCTTGACTCAGGGCTGCAGGAGTGGCCCTAACATCCCTTCCAGCCCATCCTCCTATGGGAACCCACTCACATGCTCCCTCTCCATTCTCAGAGCGCTCCTGTGAACTCCTGTCAGCTGCTCTCTTTGACTCTAGGTGTGTTAGGATATTTTAGCTTTTAGTGGCTACAGTGTCTCTCAACCAAAGCAAAGTTTGTTGTGTCTGTGTCTAGCTATGATCTGTGTTTCCCAGAGAAGAAAGGGAGACAGGTGGGACACGCCCATTAGGCGGGTGCAACTGCTTGAATGTTTGTTTCCTGAAGGGCTGTGCTCTGTTTATCTTCCTCTTTTGTTTCCCTGGGATTGTAGCTTTTGTCTTCAACAACATAAAATAGTGTCTAAGCTCTAATCCGGAGGTTGGAATGACTTAACAGTCTTCTTGGAAGCCTCACCTGCTAAATTCCAGAATGGTCATGAGGCCATACTTAGGGCCTCATACAAAGAGGGCGTTTCGGCCTGACTGAAAGCCTCAACAAACCAGGCACAAAATGAGGCTCTACAGGTTTCACTGGAGAAAATGGATCCCGTAGACTGAACAGGGCAGCCTTCCTCAGATGAACATACAACCACACCAATTCTAGGAAAGCATTCGGGGTTCCCCTCACTTTAGGAACCTCACACAGCTCCTGTCCTGTGACATCAAACCCAGTGTCTCTTGGTCTGCAGTGGCTGGGTACCTCAGTGTTCTCATCCAGCAGGGCTGTTCTGCAGCTCTGGCCTCTAATACCACTTCTTTCCCTTTTCAAATGCTTGATAAACTTCAAGAGTACTTTTAATTAAAAAGTATTCTGTCTGCATGCACTCCTGAGGATCACGTGGTGTCCGGTGCCCACGTGATCCCCTGGGACAGCTGGGAACCGCCCTCGGGATCCTGCTCCCTCCTTGAGGTTTTCCTTCTTTGCCCCGCGGACATGCTAGCTGCCTCCAGATCCACGGCCTTCCCTTCCCCTGCTTTTGTTCTCAGAAAGTCCTGTTCAAGATGGCTGACCTGAACCTTGGTGGAGGCGGCAGTGGCGACCCTCCCCAGCATGGGAACTCAGAACGGAGGAGACATGGAGAAGCGCTGGGGTTCTAGGACATTTTCTTTTTTTTCTTAGATATATTATTTATTTACATTCAAATGTTGTCCCCTTTCTTGGTCCCCCCCCCCCTCCCGAAAGTCCCATAAGCCCTCTCCCCTGCCTCCTGACCCTAGGGGCTGACTGCCTGGGAAGCCTACAGCAGCTCAGCATCCTCAGGAGGCCCAGAGCCGGAGAACAGCCATGCTGGACGACAGCATGGAGGTCTGCTTAGACCCCAACCACCACCAGCCACAGGCAGCCTCTGCATGTGGCACATGAACCTTTTTACTCTCTGGGCCGGGCAATGTAGAGTTCTCTGTTTCACGGCACCCAATGGAACTTCATGATCTGTTAGAACAGCAGCTCTCATTCTGGGGTGAGCAAGTCTTAAACATTGTTTAGGGTTGTCTTTGGAAATGTCTGGGGTCTGTGAGTCCCAGAGGTTTCCTGGCTGGGCTGGGGTTGTACGGCTCAGGGTTTGGTCACTGGCTGTGAGGTCACTGGAGGTCACTGGAACTGCCTTCCCTGGTGCCTATGCTCAGCTGAATCCAGGTGCTAGTATGGCTCCTAGCTGGAATAGAGAAGACAGTGTGTGTGTGTGTTGGGGGGGGGCTGTCACCTCCAGCCACACTCTCAACAACAGAGGTGATCTGGAAGTGAGAAATGGACAGTACACACTGGAGGCTGAGTGTGGGCGATCAAACCCCTGAGGGTGAGGAAGCAAAGCTCTCTGGGTTAGATGGCAGTCTGTCTGTCCTCTTGGCAGAGGACTGCAGCGTGGGGAACAGCGATCACGGAATTTCTGAAAGAGAACCGCTGAGTGGGTAAGGACTACCCCTAGGTAAAGTATCAGCGGCTATCTTGTGACCACCCACCATTGCTTTTATGGTCCATAAGTGAAGAATGCTTCTTCTGTTTCTTCCTGGTCACCTGTAGCTTCCGTAAGGACCCAGGCAATGGGCTCTAACCTGCTCTGTCTGCCTCTTCACAGACACAGTTTGTCAATCCCTGATCTATATACTTCGGTACAGGATTTATTTTTTAATATTGATGCCCTGAACAAAGCCAGGACTCTAGGAGGAAGGACAAAAGATAAGATCTATCATAATAGATTGAACAAGGCCATCTTCCCGCAAACCATTGTTTTAAATATAAAAGATAGAGATGAATACAAAACCTAAAGTAGCACATCATTCACACAGCTGCCACCCACAGACAGCATGCGGCGAGCCCTCACTGCACCCAGCCACAGATAGCATGCAGCGAGCCCTCACTGCACCCACCCACAGACAGCATGCAGCGAGCCCTCACTGCACCCACCCACAGACAGCATGCAGCGAGCCCTCACTGCACCCACCCACAGACAGCATGCAGCGAGCCCTCACTGCACCCACCCACAGATAGCATGCAGCGAGCCCTCACTGCACCCACCCACAGACAGCATGCAGCGAGCCCTCACTGCACCCACCCACAGACAGCATGCAGCGAGCCCTCACTGCACCCAGCCACAGATAGCATGCAGCGAGCCCTCACTGCACCCAGCCACAGAGAGCATGCAGCGAGCCCTCACTGCACCCACCCGCAGACAGCATTCAGCGAGCCCTCACTGCACCAGCCACAGACAGCATGCAGCGAGCCCTCACTGCACCAGCCACAGACAGCATGCAGCGAGCCCTCACTGCACCCACCCGCAGACAGCATGCAGCGAGCCCTTTGATCCCCTCACTGCCACCCATATACAGCATGCTGCAAACTCCTTCACTGTCGTGGAAGAGATATATTACACTTACAACAAAGCCTCTTTCATCCTGAAGCTCCCGTTTTTACCTCTAAGGCTGGTGGGGGTGGTCAGTGACCTGCAGGACTGGTAAAGATTTTCTGGAGAAAGGAATCTGTCTACATTGCCTGTGGGAACATGTACCCATGTTCCAGTACCAGTCTGGCCACTATGGAAATTGGAGTGGAGGTCTCTAAAAACACTACAGATAGAAACAGCACATGATCTAGCTATACCAGACCTCAGCTACATATGAAGGGATCCAGATCAGGGCAGAGTGGTACCGGTCACCTGTTATCACGTCACTATTCACAGTGACTAGGCAGTGGTGCCCACATGTCCATCAAAGGATGATAGGACAATGGAAGTATGGTGGATCCACACTAGCTGGCCTCAAAGAACAAACCATGTTGCTTGTAAGAAATGGATGGAAGTAGAGTCCCATGCTAAGTAAAATAAGCTAGATACAAGAAAGACAAAGATTGTGTTATGTCTCACACATGAAGTCTGGGGCAGGAGATGAAAGCATCAAACAGGGACTATTAGGAACCCTGAAGCACAGACAGGAAGAAGCTAAGAAAGGGTGACAAAGGGGGACATAAAAGGTAACAGTGCACTGTGTGTACAGAAAGGTCACAAGCAAGCTAATTCTCTGCATAGCTAATGTATACAAATAAAAGAGAACTTTCCAATAAAAGTTCAAAGAAAGAACTCTCGGGAAGAGACTCCAGGGTTCCTCTGCGCCAGTGGCGTCGTCACACAAACGTGGCGTCGTCACACAAACGTGGCGTTGTCACACAAATGTGGTGTCGTCACACAAACGTGGAGTCGTCACACAAACATAGTCTTCGCTTGGTAAGAAGAGATGCATGAACTCAAACAGGTCACACCACCTTCAGATACACACAGCAACTGGGCTTTAGGTGCTCCTAAGCAGAAGACACAACCATGAGCCTAAGGTTCGTATGAATTAAAGGTCTGAGTGTGGTCTTTAATAGGGGGGCTCAGGAGTGGAAAGGAAGGAAAGAGGCAAGAAATGTTGCTCACATGGATTTCACCCATATGATGGTTAGTGTTCTGCCGACACACTCCACAATCACCTGGGAGATGGTCCCCTGTAGACTCCTGCGGGACTAACCTTATCTCCCTATGTAAGGAGGTAAGCACCATTCCCCTGCGGAGATGCTAGACTGAAAATGGAGAAAGGGAGGGCCCCAAGTAGCAAACACTCAATATTCTGCTTCCTGCCTAGGACTGGGTGTGGCCGACTGCCTTGAGTCCCGCACCATGATGGGCTGTCCCCCTGGACCAGGAGACAGAACAAGCCCTTTCTCTCTTAAGTTACTCTTGCCAGTGTTTTTAATTACAGCAGCAGATAAAGACTATCAGAGAAAGACACACTCACACTTGTCTCCCAAGATGGCTTAGCCCACATTTAAAAATTTTTATTTTATTCCTATTTTTTCTGGAGCCATAATTCTCATTTTAAGTGACACTTTACTGGGGTCCATAATCCTCAGCTAACGTGCACATCAGGATTTATACCCCACACTCCCCACCCCCAGGAGCTGGCCTGAGTCTATGGGGGCTGTGATCCAGGATTCAGGGTCCAGGATCCCAGCATTTCAACAAAGACCACATGTTGTTCTCAAGGGGACAGGAGAAAGAGAGAGTCTCAATCTAGGGGTGAGAAAGCTGCTGGATGCTGAGCCCACAGGGGAGTTGTAAGGCAGAGCCTGTGTGATATCCTGGAGTCTCCTTTAGCAGAGTTCCTGGAACATTCACATACTAAGCTTCCCTGGCCGGGTGGACCAGCCCCTCCCCTGCAGGGGCCCCGGCAGAAGAGCATTTGGGGCTGCCCTACACAGCTGCCCCTCCTTCCCCACCCATGTTGGCCATGGCCATGGCCACTAAGGATGCTCACTAATGCCTTTGGGTATTCTTACAGATCCAGCCTTGCTATGTGCCCCTGGGAGAGCTCACCTGACCTCCTGCCCTTTAGGGTTTCCTTGAATGTATACAGTTACAATGGCACTTGCTGTTGGTATCAGGAACCAGGTTATTGGCAGATCAGCAGATCGGCTCCGAACCCAGTGACATCACACTTAGATGACAGGGACCCACACATCTGTGGCCATGGCAACCACCATACATTCCCAGGATCCACTTGGCTCACCTTCCACCTTTACCTGTGCGTGGCTACATCATAATCCAAACAAGAGGAAGAACCCTCTGACCTCTCTTTTCCTCCTTGTCTTTGTGACCACCTTTGCCCCCTTCCCCCCCAATAAACCCCATGTGGAACTGTATTGGCCTGGTGTGGTCTGTCCAGACTCAAGCTGCGATTCTAACACAGCACTTGCCACGTAGCATTTATTAACTGGTAACTAGTAATACTGTGCTCACTGTTTTAGATGTACACGTTAAAACTGATCCCAAGGAGGCTGGCTACACGTGAATTAATCCATTGGAGATACAATGAGGACTGCAGGGACAGAGGACTCCCTCCCCCCAGGATGGTCAACAGGGAAGGACAGACTCAGCACTGTCAGAGAGACGAGGCTCCAACCAATGTTATCATCAGTATGTTAAAGGTGCCAGAAAGAAGATGTGTCCTCTAAGTCTCAATTTACCTACTGTTACGCCATCTCAGCTGTTCCTCACTAATAACAAGGAGGAGACTGATGAACTGAGGACCATGGTTAATAATTCACATTAATGAGCACCAGCCAGAAGCAGACACTGGGCCAAGGGACTGGGTCATTTCACCAAGCTTAGAGGCCAGCACCTTGCTGCACAGCTTTGCAAGCCCAGTGAGAACTCAGCCTCTGGGACCTGAGTTTGCATGCCTGTGCAATGGAGGGAATGCTAGCTACCTCGAGAGGCTCGTGTGGATTCGCCAGCAGTGACGGTAGCATGCATATCCTCAGCCATGGCCCCTAAGAAACCTGCTTACCTCCTGTATTTTTTAGGAGAAAAGTTCCTCATTTAGGGGTCTTAGCACCGAGGAGACATGACGTTGGAAATTAGTCTGTCAGGCAAATGGGAAGCCCTGGTGGAGGTCTCATCCTAACAGGCCAGGCCAGATGCCCTGGCATGACTCCTTCTACCTGCAATGCTACAAGGATGGTCCTCACCTGGACTTCTTCACAGAAGGCCCTGGCTTCCTTCTTCTGAGCCTATGGAATTATAAATGGAGCCAAGGCTTCGACAGCTTCTTTCCTAACAACTAACGGGCCCTGGCTGGCCCCTCACCTGTACTGTGGACGTGAATGCGGCACCTGTAGAGATGAGCAGACTTGCTGTGACAAGACACCATGACCAAGACAACTTATGAAAGACAGAGCTTGTTCAGGGCTCATGGTTCCAGATGGTTGGAATCTGTGACTGTCATGGCAGGGAACATGGCAGCAGGCAGGCAGGCACAAGCAGGAAGCAGAGGGAGCTAACTGGGCTTTTGAAACCTCAAAGCTCCGCCCTAGTGACACACCCCCTTTAACAAGGACACGCCTCCTGCTCCTCCCTAAACAGTCCCACCAGGTGGATCAAGCCTTCAAACATATGCTTATGGAGGGCATTCTCATTCAGGCCACCACAAGGACCATGCATGGATCTGGCCAACCGTGCTGTTATCTTACTTTCATCACTGATACTCAAATGCTTTAAGGTTTTTTATACATTTATTTATTTAATGTGTGTATGAGCATGTGTGCAGATACCACGGTATACGTGTGGAGGTCAGAGGACGACTTGGAGGATTCAATTCTCTTCGTCCATCACGTGGGTCCCCAGGCTTCAAACATCATCAGGGTTGGAGATGCAAACCAATACCCCCTGAGCCGTCTCCTGGGCCCTCAAACACTGAGGTAAAACAAAAGACACGCAGCAACACACAGCCATTCCAGCTGACTGTACAGCGAGCCCCCAGACCTAGGCTGTACTGCCATGACTCCAGGAAACAAAGGGGAATTTGAACTGTAGAGGAAGTTAGGGTGTTCTGCTCAAATGGGGGCTGTGCGTCAACATCCTCACAATGAAGCCACACTACAGTTTCCTCCTCACTGTGAAGTATCACGAGAGTGAGAACACAAGGAAGGGTCTCGTCCGATGGGGGGTGGCTCTGAGAGAGACCCGGGGCAGGACACAGTGCCATCACCTGGCATCCATTACTGCCTGAGGGCTACAGGAAATCCTCGTCAGGAAAGAATGCCTCTGGCAGATATGGTCTCCTGATCTGGAACTTCCCAGGTCTCATAACTATGCACCTTTATTCCTTATACATGATAGCTGTGGTTTCAGCTACAGCAGCAGAAACTGGACTACGACACTCGGGCATCGAGAGTTTACAAACGCCTCTCACTGAAGACCTCAGAAGGACGGCAACTGATATTTAAAAGCAGGACCTGAAAGAGCAGACGGACTATTCTTACTTCATAAATCCCAGACTGCTTCTCTCCTGGCTCAGAATCTCCTTTTTGAACAATGTAACACTTTTTTAAAGAATGACCAGAAGGCTGGAGAGATGGCTCAAGAGATCAAACCTAGAACCTACATTAAAAAAAAAAAACACCCCAGAAGAGGCGGCATGCCTCTGGAACCCCAGAAGAGGCGGCACGCCTCTGGAACCCCAGAGCTGGCAGGGGGAGACCAGCAATGCCTGGGCTCACTCACTAGCTGCCCCGCGTAGCCTGAGCACGGGCACCAGGACAAGGACGACTGTACCAAGAAAGGCAGATGGTATGTGAGCAGCATTACTAAGAGTTCCCATCTGGCCTCCACGTGCACGTGCTGTACTCCCTGGCATGCCCGCACGCACACGTCTGATCGGGTTCTCTGGAGAAGGTGGCTCTCTGCCTTTCCGTTCACTCCTCCAGCCGAGTGCTCTCGAGGAGCCTGTGCCGTTTGCTGAACGGATACGGGCTGACTTAACTTTTGGAATCAGTAGAACACATTCACACGCCAGATTCTTGATTTATAAATATTTACCATCAGGACTTGATTTTAACTTTAATTAGCCCAACTGTTAAGGATACCTCCAAAGTGAGAAATGAAATCCAGCACTTCACACCAGATGTAGCGTCAGCAGTCGGTCTTTTATCTTTTATGGAGAAGGAGATGCAGCAGGCGTCAAGGGATGGAAATGTGATGCTTTACAGCAAATGGACCAAAACATAAAACTGACCAAGTTCGGAAAAATGAACGCAGGACAAATTAAAGACGGTGAAATTCATCAGTCTGGTTCCAAAAGATCAGGTGCTATGGGTGCTCTAAGGGGATCCTTGTCTGTTCTTTACAAAGTCAGTGGAAGAGAACAGCCACCAAGATAAGCTTCCTAAAATGCACTTCAGACAGAGGGTACTGTGGGGGTTACCACTGTCTTGAGGCACACCTCTTTATTTAGACATTGTATCCATGGAATTATGCCCCCAAAGGTTGTCTACTGGGAGAGTGGTACAGTGTGTGCTTTAACGAATAGTTGCATTCATTTGTTAAATTCTGTCGCCTGGTGAATGGGCCACCAAAAGGGTGAGACTGAAGGTCTATTCCAACCCATGTCCTGGTGCTTACCTGCCTGCTACACAGCTTCATCTACCCCACCAGCCCCCACGTCAGCCACCATGGACACCTTTTGTAAGTTTCCAAGCTATCCTATTACTCAGTACCTGTGTTTAAGTTACTGATTTGCTTATGTCTTTCTAGCACATGTAAACATCAACCATACACACTGTATCATCATGGCCTTCCCATTCCTTCTCTACTCCAGGCTGCACCACAGGCCCCAGGCATAGTGCTGGGCTCACCTAAGAATAAGAACTGAGTAGAGGAGGCTCCTCTCTCAGGGCAGCCCCTCACAGGGAGCCAGCCACATGACCAGCAGGTTCCAGGAAGCACTCAGCAACCACACATGCACTGTTCACCCAGGGACTCAGAAAGCTAGTGCCTTCTGAGAGGGAACACGTCTCGAAGGCAGGGGCTGATCTACCACCTCTTGTTTCTTTAATAGTTGGAATATGGCTATAACCAGTTGTATACATGTTCTGTCTTGCCAATTGCATATTACAGAAATGTTGCTAACTAGCTCTACAGAGATCTCAGGTCAGGTAAGCCCCAAATATTTACAGCTTAATGTGTTTCAAGAAAAAGTCTTATGAATATATACTCTAGACTAGTGTTTCTTAAACTTTTCTACTTATGACACTGATTTGCTTGAGAAATTTTTATATAATCCTGAAATATAAAAAGGTATGTAAATAAAAAATCGCTGACAACAAATCATAGTTATTTCATTGTAATTTTTGTATATGTATAATTCTATCATTTATTAAAGATGAAAGCAAATCTGCACACCAGTGAGATGGACCTGCTTGTGTACTTTACAGGAAGAATTAAATCTCAGGGCTGCAGAGCTGACTGAGGTTTCTTTAAAACCTCAGCTCGGCAGCTAAGAGCACTGGCTGCTCTTTCCAGAGGACCTGGGCTCAGTTTCTAGCACCCACATGATGGCTTACAATCACCTATAATTCCAGTCCCAGGGGATCTGACAGCCTTCTGATCTCTGTGGGCACCAAACATATATAATGATATAGGCACAGACATAGGCAAAACACCTGCACACATAAATATGTAAAATTTTAAAAAGAGAATTAAATCTTCGCTGAATATATAAGACATTTTACAAAGTGGCCATTTTGACTATAACTACAATACCAGGACTGTCAACTCACAGAAATAATTAGTCTGATTTAGCAGAAGCACACGTACACCATTTCAGAAACTGCTGCAATATCTGTCCTAAGCACAACCAAACCCATTAACATATTTTAAAGAAACCTCAGTCAGCAATTCAAACAATAGTTTTTAAAATAACCCATCCTGACACAACCCCACCCAGAGATACCCTTAATTTGGTTCTTACATGCTAAGGAATGAGAGTTGAAAACAACCATCTTTGTTTTCTGCAATTAAGCTATTATGTTTCTACAAGAGGAGAACATTTTATATGTACATTTAAGAACACCCTGCAATTCATAACATATAATAATCTCGAATCTGAGCACAGACACTTCCGGCAGCAGCATCTGCAGGTGTTGAGTGGCGTGACGGTGTGCGTAATACTCAGTGCACACATGAAGTGTTCAGGACCAAGGCTGCAAGGATGCTTTGCACTGTAGCCAGCACAGCACAATGCCAGTGCTGCCGGAAAGGCTTCGGGTTGTGATGGGTTTGATTCTGAGTTAAGTTTTGATCACTGTGAGTTTTGTTTTCCTGTCTCCTACCCCATATTCAATAGTGTGACCACCATTCATGTCTTGGCTTCAGAAGCAGTGCTCTAGGAAGTGTATCTCTCATCCAGAACTCAGCTGTCCACTCTAGGCAGTGTGGACGTCCCAGCAATGCTGCTGCTTGGGCGAGGTGAAGCGGGCCAGGCTCTGTCCCTGCTAACCAGGAAGTCTTCATCAAGGGGTCACTACTGTGTGACAGGCTTAGAGCTGGACTTGCAATAATGAATACAGCCAGATCCCACTTCCTGGTAGCAACAGGATATAGACAGCTTTAGTGGTGGGGAGACAGAAGGCCTAACGTTCTCTTCTGTCTGTAATGCTGCCCTGGAGGCTAGACCTCGGCCTTCTTTAAAGACTTGAAATCCTAAGGCCGCAACCAAGGGCTGAGAGCTCGCCCGTCCTTTCTGCTTCTCTGTTAAAAAGCACACAAATACTAGAGATGAAACTAATTCTGTGAAATTACTCATTAACTTTTGCAAGAAAGATCAACTTGCTGGAATTTTTTATAATTGCCAAATGTGCCCCGGGCTCTTTTATAATACACCATCCTTAAGCTCTGTGTGGAGAATGAGAGGAAGGAAAAGGTACTGAGGCATCAAGGGGAAACGTGGGCAGTCACAGACTTCTGTGTTTTTTTTTTTTAAGGTTGAAAATTTAAACTGCAATCCGCATTAACTGGGTCACATATTACCCTTCTGCTGAGAGAGGCCCGAGGGAGGAGCGACCTCCAGCTTCCACCAGGCTTCATTATCTATGATCTGTCTTTGCAACTCCAACTAGTATCAGGTGAATTAGGGGGAGAACCAATTTCCACATCCCTCGTATGTGATGAAGCTGATTATCCCCAGGCCGAACAGAGGAGGACTGGGAAGAGGCCGCACTGCTTCACATTTGCGCGCCTGTCCTGCCCCAGACCTGTTTATTTCTACCACTTACCGGCAATGTTTTTGTTCAATACAAAGAAGCGCCCCACCCCCGCCATTGACTTCAAAAGTAGAAACAGGAAGCATCCGTTTCTAGGGAAACCTGAGGTTGGAAGCTCTTCGTTTTTTTTGGATCACAGAGCGCATTCCTACACAAATGGTGGTCTATTGTATGGTGACAGCCCTTCCTCCTCATTTACCTCATCCCATTTACAAAAATTAATGCAACAATGGGAGATGATTGTTGATGCTCATTATTAACTCATTTATTCATCCCACACAGTGATTCAGAATTATTCATTAAACTTACTGGAAGGAAGCAGGGTTTTATCTCCACAGTGGCTTGGGGAGGGATGTATTCTTTAAAAGGATATTTTATAACAACACAATTATCGTAATTAAAAGCTACCCTGATCATCTGATGAGCTTCTGACATATTTTTTGAGCACTGGCATTTTAGCACAAGGAGAAAAAACGAGACTGAAATAGTATTAGGAAGTAATATTACTGTAGGGACAAAAGCTAGAGGCAACATTAAATACCCCCTGCCACCATCACCCGAGCTTGATCAAGGTCTTTAAGTTAATAAATGTTACAAATACCACTGACTGGCTGGCTTCCCAAATTGGGTTCAAGTTCTATTGCTGTGGCTTCAGCCACTGTCCACATTCTGCGTGGTCAGTGGCAGCCCCTGCCCAGCCCTGACACACGTACATACAGGGCCTCTTCACTTGGTGACTGTGCGCTTGTGATCACATGAATGATCAGTTCAAGTCTACATGACAGAGGTCCTGTGCACACCTCCCCGTGCTAATTCAGGAAGGAGCCCAGAGCAGGTGAGCCCATGAAGGCTTCAGGACCACTCTGCTTGGGTTTCAAGGCTTCTCTGTCCTTGAGCCAGTTCGTGCTTGCCATGAAAAGGAAGGAAGCTGTCATTAGCTCTTTTCATCTCCCAAGGAACATGTAACCACATTCCGGGCCCTTCTGCTGGGATCCCCGACCTCCAAGACCCCCATCCTCAGCTGTGGGCATCTACTTCAGGGGCTGGGCAGGTCAGGGGCCGTCCTAATGCTTCCTAGGGTCACCACTCTTAACCGTCCTATGGTGTCCTCAGACACCGAGGTAGGAAGGAGCTGGCAGCTGGGCCACAGCTATACTACTAGTGAGTGCGGTCAGAACCAGTCCCATCCGAGCCTTGTCCCCTCTTCACTTCTCCAGGTGGCAGGAGGAGGTGCGCGCGCGCGCGCGCGCGCGCGCGCGCGCACACACACACACACACACACACACACACCAGGTGTTACCTGCTCTGGTGAACTTGTCAACCAGTTCCTTCCGCACGGTCTTGGTGAGGTTGAAGTAGTCGTCATCCTCGTCAATGCTCTGCAGGAACAGTGGGATGTGCTGGAAGACAATGGCGTGCTGGCACTGCCTCTGCTCTGCAATGCTCAGCTGCTGGTCCAGCCAGTGGTCCTGGGCCTGCTTCAGGGCGGGGCACTTGGAGGCATCGTACAAGAGCTGCGAGTTGAGCACCAGGAACAGGACGCCCCCGACCCAGAAGCTGAAGTAGTCATCGCCCCATGTCTGGCAGAACTCCTCCACAGTCTCAGCTGTGGGGGCATTGCCCAAGTCATGGTTGCCACTGACCAGCACTAGTGGGATGTCCTGGTCGATGGCCTTCAGCACGCGCTTCAGGTCCCTGGTCTGTTCTTCCCGCCATGGAGTTCCTACAAAGTAAAGGGCGATGTGAGAGGGCTGCAGGCCATACCCAGTCACTCACAAGACACTGAGACAGGACAATCGAGAAGACTGTCACACTGAGACGGGACAATCGAGAAGACTGTCACACTGAGACAGGACAATCGAGAAGACTGTCACACTGAGACGGGACAATCGAGAAGACTGTCACACTGAGACGGGACAATCGAGAAGACTGTCACACTGAGACGGGACAATCGAGAAGACTGTCACAGAAATGCCAAACAGATGAAGCATGCCCTGTCCATTCCTCAGACTTTAACACTTCCTGCTCAGTCCTGCAACCTGGTAAGTTCACTGCTGCCTCAGGGTGCACCTGGCCATTCCTGTGCTATGTCTGTGTGGACCTGGTTTTGAACAGGGCTGTGCACAGGTTTCTATTTGGCCTCACAGAACCCATCAGTGCCTTTAGAGGAGAAAACCCCTGGACCTAGTGATCAGTGCGCCAAGTGCCCACACAGGAGAGGTGGTCATGTCTCTTCAGCAGTCCAACGAGGCACACACAGGTTCAGCATCTTAGTGCCCACACAGGAGAGGTGGCCATGTCTCTTCAGCAGTCCAACGAGGCACACACAGGCTCAGCATCTTAGTGCCCGCACAGGAGAGGTGGTCATGTCTCTTCAGCAGTCCAACGAGGCACACACAGGCTCAGCATCTTAGCGCTCAGCACCCCCCTCACCCTCCCACTCCGCATATAGGACTCAGAATGGAAATGATTATTTGGATAGAGAGTTGGGAAAATGTGTGGGCAACTAGCATCCTCCTCTTTTTTCAGATTGCTGGCTTCTGCACTTCCTGTAATAATGTATTAAAGCTTTAATAAGTGGATTTTGAAATGACCAATTCAGTTCCACATCTGTTCTTCAGTCTTTCTGTGCACACTCATTCAGCAAATACTTCCCGAGCACCGACTATGTGCGAAGCGTCAATTTAGTGACAGGAATAAGCGTAAATCCCTTCCTCTAAACTTGGGGGTTGGACCATGTTAGGTAAATTACCAACGTGCACCTCACCTGCCTCCGACGCCATGAGGAGCGACTGAGAAAAAGAAGGCAGGATGAGGGTGTGACTCAGTGCCAGAGACCAGGAGCGGCCTGCTTCCCTGCATAGACATGACAGGACCCACAGCAAAGGGATTCAAGCTGACACGTCACCCAGCTGGAGGGGCAGGTCTGAGCATCCCTGACAATTGATGGCCAACCCTGAGATGCTACTGCTGTACCCATCACCCCAAGGAATCGAAATATCTGCATGTCACCAATGGCACACTTACATGTCAATTAGAAACAAACCTTAGAGAAGGCCAAGAAAAGCCCTCATGAAGCACCTGAGCTAAGAAAGGCAGAGATATGGAGACAAAGGAATTCAGATGTAAAGCAGCAAGCATGAAGTGGGAACCGGGGAACCCAGGACGACGTCAGGAGACCCAGAGCTGCACAGCTGCCCGCTGCAGAGGTTTCTGGGTAAAGGGGCTCAGGAGGCCCCAGGTGACCTCCTCATCCTTAATGCTGCGGTCAAACGGCCTGGGTGGCTTCTCTTTTCTCCTGGCCTGATGATGTTTACCAGATCTGAGGGGCTCACTAAGCGGCCACAGTGATGATCTGTCTGTCTGTCTGTCTCTCTTCCTGTTCCTGTTTTCATTCCATTCACTGTTAGCTGCACTGTACTGTGTAAGGTCAGACCCTCAGTGTGTCACTGAGATGTGTTCTTCATGTGTGACCCTAATGGAATACATAAAAGAAAGAAATGTAACTCTCCTGAGAAGATACTGTCTTCGTCAGTGTTCAATTACTGTGAAGAGGCACAGGACCACAGCGACTCTTCTAAAGGAAAGCATTTGACTGGGGCTGGCTTACAGTTTCAGAGGTTCAGTTTACTATCATCATGGCAGGAAGCATAGTGGTAGGCAGACACACGTGGTACTGGAGAGTGGCTCAGAGTTCTACATCTAGATTTGCAGGCAGCAGCGAGAGAGAGAGAGAGAGAGAGAGAGAGAGAGAGAGAGAGAGAGAGAGAGAGAGAGAGACACGGCACTTTGAAACTCCCAAAGCCCACCCCCAGAGACACACTTCCTCCAAGATAGCCATACCTTGTAACAGTGAAGCCTCTGGGGGCCATTCTCATTGAAACCACCACAGATGCTCAACACACTGGGTTAAAAACAAGGCACAAAGAGTAGACTCTCACACAACAATGTTACAGGCTTCCAGATGCAGCCATGTACTGTGGACAAAATGTCTCTAAAGACTGACAGAGCCGATTCCAGGGTGGGAACCTTATGTATCACATCTCCTTTCCCCCTTGTCTTCCAGAAACTGCAGGGGAGGGGGAGGGAGAGGAGCAGCAGGATGTGGGGCTAAAAGGGAGGAAGGAAGAAATCAGGGAGCACAGAAGTATGGAGTGGGGCAGAGTAAGAGATGAGAAAGCTGAGAAGAGGGAGGAGAGGAAGAGGAACAGAATGGGATGGCGGGGAAGAGGGAGGGGAAGGGGGAGGGGGAGAAATTGACAGAAGGGGGAGAGAAAGACAGATGGAGGGGTGGAGAGAGCAGTATACACAGAGCCAGAGAGAAAGGAAGACAGAGACAGAGAGACAGAAAGACACACAGAGAGGGAGACTTAGACAGAGAGACATAGAGACAGAGAGACAGATAGAGAGAAACAAAGACGGACCTTTTTGCCTGAAGACCCCAGGGCTTATTACAGAAGCTTCAGAGAAGGCCACTAGGGCAGCTGCACCCTGCCACCTTGTCTTTAGCGGATCTTGCCTGAGGGAGGTTGGAGGACCCACAGAGCAGAGCTGAGGGCTCAGCTTAAGCCATCAGTCTAGCACAGGGCCCAGGAGGAAGCTCTGGTAATGGCGCTGGGACGTCACCTAAGTCGGCCTTGCCTGGGTTAACTTGTCCTGGATCCGCTACCGCGCACTGGTGTGGGCTCTTTAGCTGGACCCGGACAATGCGCCCCTGTGCTGGCGATCCCTCTGAGTCTCTGTTGGTTTGTATGGGCCAGTCTGCTGCTCATACCTTGAACATGTCACTCTGCTACATAGGCAGACAACTATTCCCCTTAGGAAGACTTCCGGAACAGTGCCAGTCCTGGCTGTCCCTCCTCCTGTCACCCTGAGGAACAATGCTGGGAAGCTCAGGAACCTTAGAGTCCCTTACCAGACAGGCACTTTCCCAAGACTGGCCTACAGCAGATGAGGCACCTCTCAGAGGGACAGTGGGGCCTGTCCTGGTCATGGACAAATGTCTCCGGTGAGGGGCTCAGTGACCTGACCCATGGACCTGAACTTTATATCACTGTGATGTTCAGAACAGACCCATTTGTCTTTAAATTTATTTTTATTTTTTTTCCTGGAAAACATTAAAGTACTTTTATTTTCTTTATTGAAAATAATTTTTTCTTATAATATATTCTGGTCAGTTTTCACTCCCTCATCTCCTCCAGGATACGGCTCACCTCCCCACCCATAAACTCCATGCCTTCTTCCTATCTATCTATATATATATATATATAAAACCAAACAAACCAAAAAACAGGCAAATAAAAAGACCAAACAAGAATAAAAAAGGCATAAGAAACATGAAACATGGCCCCACCACAAACATAAAATCAGAAACCCTAACACAGCAGCAAAAGATCAAAACAAAACAAAAGTAACGTGAGGCAAAATGTCAACAAAAACGCCACCATGATGGCTAACCTTGGTTACCAACGTGACTCCACGTGGCGTCAACTAACATCCCACACGGAGGGCCCACCAGTAAGGGACCTCTGCGTAACCTGAAGTGGGAGGGTGCACTCCTAACCTGCCCCTTGAGGTGGGGACACCTTTAATCTGGGCCACACATGTGGCTGGAAGTCTATAAGAGCACGGAGGAGGGAAGCGCCCACTGCCTGCTGGCCCTCACCTCGCTAGCAAGTCCACCCCTTGGCTGGCAGCTGAGCCTCCTTCTTCAGGATTCCAGGTCTGCTGAAGACCAGCCGAGGCACCCAGCCTCACACACTGAGCAACTACTAGATTGTTGACTTTTTCCATTCACAGCTAGCCATTGCTGAACTAGCTGGATTGCGGCCTGTAAGTCATTCTAATGAATCTCATTTATGCACACGCATGCACGCACGCACGGACACCACACACACACACAAGTACACTGAGAGAGATAGATTCATTCTATAAGTTCCGTCACTCTAGAGAGCCCTGGGTAATACAACCACTTTGTTTTATGTTGGCTGGGCATGGGTCCACCTTTACATGTGGGTTACAGCCCAATAAGACTCCATTGGAGCGGACTAATTTTTCTTCTGCAAGTGGCTATCAGCAGGAGATAACTTCTTGGTTAGGGGTGGGAGCTCCTGTCTGCTTCTCCCTCTCATTGCTAGGGCCACACCAGGCTTGGACCCGTGCAAGCCCTGTGCTGCTGCCTGTCTTTGTGAGTTCATACAGGCACGGGCCCTGTCCTGTTCGGGAGACAAGGGTTTCCTCAGTGTCACCCATCCACTCTGGCTCTTACTGTCATTGTCTCCTCTTCCCTGGGCCCTGAGAGGAGGGGATTGATGACGATATCCTATTTAGGACTGAGCGTTCTAAACTCTCTCACTCTGCACACTGTCCCGTTGTGGGTCTGTGTAATAGTAGACTATTATATATTCTATGGCAGGAGGACGCTTCTCTGAGGATGGCCCAGTGAGACACTGGTCTATGAGGACAGCAGAAGGTCACTAGCAATCATTTATTACTATGTTCCTTTAGCAGAAATTTGGTTTCCTCCTAGGCTCATGGCCTACCCAGTCTCAGTTTCTTAGCCCCCTGAAGAGTGTCAGACACGAGTTCAATCTCTTGCAGCAAGTCTTAAGTTCTAAAATGCTAGTGCTACTGCCTCACTAGCATTCCCCACCGGCAGGCTGCCACTGTAGACAGAAGGCGTCGCAGCTGGGCCGGATTTACTTTCTCCTCTGTTAGTGTGCAAAGCACCTTCCAGTACCATGGACACTCGCGCGCAGGGATGAAGGCTCTAACTAGGCACTAGCCTGACTTTCTATGTTAGACGAGATGTGTAACTGTCTGCAGCAATACGGCTTTATCAGATGGTGGATGGAAATTAATAGCCTTGGCATGGCTGTGGTTTGGATAAAAATGGCCCCCACAGGCTCACTGATTTGAGTGCTTGGTCACCAGGGAGTGGCACTATCAGGAGGAGGAGGAGGTGTGGCCTTATTGAAGTAAGGGTGTCACGGTGGGTGAACGTTGAGCTTTCAGAAGCCCAGTGCCACTCTCC
Source organism: Apodemus agrarius (assembly GCA_964023405.1). Lineage (NCBI taxonomy): Eukaryota > Metazoa > Chordata > Mammalia > Rodentia > Muridae > Apodemus > Apodemus agrarius. The sequence continues at coordinate 2,746,987 of OZ030015.1, read as the reverse complement.
AGCTGTCTGCAGATGCAGCAGCAGACCTCTCCGCTGCCTCTCCAGCACCACGTCTGACTGCGCACTGCCATGCCTGCCACCGTGAGGATGATGGACTAACCTCTGGAACTGTAAGCCAGCTCCAACTAAATGTTCTCCTAATTAAGACTGGCCATGGTTATGGTGTCTCTTCACAGCAATGGAAACCCTAACTAAGAATAGCCTAAGTTGTTTGGGGGGGTTCCATGGGGACACTTTGACCAACAACTCAACAACTAGAACCCATTCCTAGAATTAGAGATTTCAGTTGGTGGTGAAATGTCTAGTTGGGGCATTGTCTCCCCTGTTATTTGATGAATCCATTTAGATTCCTTTCATATATGTGTCTATTTTAAGGAACTCCGACTCCAGTAGATGTCCACAGCCCCTCAGTGGCCCTTGCTTTAGCTGGCCCTCTGTATTCCCTCCCTTGGTCTTTTCTCCATTTCATCCTCCCGTTCGCTAACCCCCATCTCTCTCTAACTATGTATTCTGCTTCATCTTTCTTGGGAGATCCTCCCCACTCACAGTTCCTTACTGTACACAGTTCCATACTGTATACCATGATTACTCAGAGAGAAGCTCGCCTACTGAGGGCTGATGGGAGGATACAAGCCACGATTTCTTTTTGGATCTAGGCCACCTCACTTAGGATGCTTCTTTTCTAGCTCCAGCCATTTACCTGTGAATTTTATGATCTCATTTTGTTTAAACAGATGAATAAGAGTCCATTGTGTAAGCACGTCACATTGTCATTCCCCATTCATCAGCTGATGGACAACTAGGTTGTTTCCAGTTTACAGCTATTATAAACAGAGCAGCAATGTGTCTCCACAGCAGGACATGAGGACTGTGGTACAGCTGGGTCTGAGGACACGTTAGCCTCTTCCTGAGGAGCCACCACAATGAGCTCCACAGTGGAAATATGAATCTGTACTCCCAGCAGCAATGGACGAGTGTTCCCTTCCTCCATCCCTTGCTACCTGTGCCATTGTGTTATTGATCAAGCCATTCTAACAGGTATAAGATGAAATATCGAGTAGTTCTGATTTTCATGATGATTAAGGAAGCTGAACAATTCTTTATGTTTCTCGGCCATTTGATTTTCCTCTTTGGAGAATTATCTAGTTAGTTCTGTACTCATTTTTAAAAAACCGGATTGTCTTGATGTCCAGATTTATATATATATACACATACACATATATATATGTATATATATATATTTCTAGATATCAACTTCTATTGGATATATAACTGTTAAAGATCTTTTCCCACTCTGTAGCCTGCTGCTTTGCTGACATGACAGTGTCCTTTGTCAGAGAGAAACTTTTCAGTTCAATAAAAGTTCCATTTATTGTTGGTCTGAGAGCCTGTTCTATCAGGGTCCTGGTCAGAAGGTCTTCTCCTATGTCAATGAGTGTAAGACTATGTATTGCGACTTTCTTTAGGATCACCAGCTCCCAAACAATGACACAGAAACTCATATTTATTGATGAATGCGTAGGCTTTATAGCTTAGGTTTGTTCCTGACTAGCTCACAGCTTATTAACCAGGTTATTCTAATAACCGCAGTTCTGCCACATGGCTCGTTAGTTACCTCTCCACCAGTCCCAGCCTGTTTCTCCTCTGTCTCTTTCTACCACTTGACTCTTTCCCATAGTGCCCATCTCTGCTAGAAGTCCCAATGATTCTCCTCTCCATTGCTCTAGGCCATCCGATTTTTATTAAACCAAACAGGAGGTGAGAGAAGGAGTGTTTACAAAATATGATGTAGCCATATGAATATAATACTAAAGTGTGGTCTGCATTCAACTCTCTACCTAAACAGAAACCAGCAACAATACAGCCTTTACACACTGCACAATATTATTATCCAACAAGACTGTTCCCCCACTTTCTCTTGTATTGTATTCAGGATATCTGTTTTTATGTTGCGGTCCCTGGTCCATTAAGAGTTGAATTTTGTGCAATGCAATGGCTATGAGTCTATAAGCACTCTTCTACATGGACACAGTCAGCGCGACCAGCACAGTTTGTTGAAGATGCTCTTATTTTCCACTGTGTATTTCTGGCTTCTCTGTCAAAAAATTAGGTGTTCATAGCCATGTGGATTTATGTCTGGGTCTTCAGTTCACTTCCATTGACCATAGTGTTTTTATAACTACAGCTCTGTAGTATAACTTAAGATCAGAGGTGTGGATACCTCCAGCAGTTCTTTTATTATTCAGGAGTATTTTAGCTATTCTGGGTCTTTTAGTGTTTCCACATGATGTAAAAAATTTTAAAATTCTTTAAAGTTCTTTAAAATTCTGTAAAGAATTGTTAGGATTTTAATGGTAATTGTCTCGAATCCATAAATTGCTTTTGATAGGATGGTCATTTTCAATATATTTAACCCTAGCAATCCATGAGCATGGAAAATCTTTGCATCTTTTGATATCTTCTTCAATGTCTTAAATCTTCATTATATAAATCTTTCATTTGTTTGGTTAGAATTATCCCAAGACATATACATATATATGTATATATGTACACACACACACACACACACACACACACACACAGTGAAAGGTATTGTTTTCCTGGTTTCTTCCTCAGTTGTCACTTGAGTACAGAAAAGCTACCAATTTTGGGGTGCTAATTTTGTATCCTATTACTTTGCTGAACATGCTTTTATCATCTGTAGATGGAATGGAGGTTTTTCAGTTTTCATGTATGAAATCATATCTGCAAACAAATACTTCAACTTCTTCCCTCTCCATTGAAGTCCCCTTTACTTAGTTGTTTTATTGCTCTAGCTAAGACTTCAGGGATTATACTGGATAGGTATGGGGGAGAGCACACTTCTCACTCTAGATGCCCAGGTACATTCAACATGGCCTTTAACATATTTACCTCAGCACACACAGGGGATGCGGGAGCGAGTTACAGGCACACAGGGCAGTTAAGGAAAACTCCAAAAGAAAGGCTGAATCAGGACTTTGAACAGACCTGGGAATGACACGCGGTTATAGGATGCGTGCTTCCATACTATGTAAAGATGCTGCTCTGAGGACATCACGAATGTCTCCCAGGAACCTATCAATAAGAATGAGGCCCATCTCCTGAACCTCCTCAGACGCAGACTGAGCTTGTCAAGCTTTTCCAGTACTGTGTACGCCTTTGCTATCTTTTCCCCAGATGTTGGAGGAGAGCCAGTGAGATGAGCCCTTCTGAGTCTTGGGACCCCCACACATGAGAATGAGATAAAGATCTAGGACGGTTGGGCACAGTCAGGAGTCCAAGCAGTCAGGTTGCCAAGGTAACCATGTCTGGTACTGGTGTGTCTTGTAAAAGCATTAGCTGCCTTCCCTCCTCTTCACCAACCCAAACATGAATTCTTCCTTCCTGAACAGTGATCCAGCCACTGGATGCCCATGAGATTCAATAACTCACTTCTGAAAGCATAACGACATTCCCAGATACCATATATAATGCTTAGTTGAGTTAGAAATAAAGGAGCAAAGTCTAGATTACAAAAGTCCACTTGGATGAAGCCATTTCCACTTTCTTTAACACGTGCTCACTGTGTGTTCTGGAATCTCTTTTGGGTCAGGACATCAGTACCACTTTAGCACCAACACAGCTCATGGCAAATCTCAACCCGGCCTTCTAAAATAGTCCTGCTGCAGACGCAAACGTCAGGGACAAGGCGGGAGCCAAATGCCGCCACCAACAAAAGGTAACCTGGCCATGGGGATGGGCTCCTATGCTTTGTTCTGCGTTTGATCCTAAGAATATACATACAAGGAAAGGATGGGGGAAGCAGGGAAGAGGAGGAAAGGCTGAAAAATGATTAAAAAAGAAAATTACTTTGAAGAGAATTAGGAGTGTCTTCAAGGCAGACATGAGCAACAGAGTAGCTGATGGTTCTGAGCTGCCATGTGGGTGCTGGAACTGAACCCAGGACTTCTGCAAGCGCAACAAGGGCTCTACTGTTCTTTGTTTGTGTTTTTGGTTTGGTTTTAGGTTTTTTAGCTAGAATCTTTCTATGTAGTCCTAGCAGTCCTGAAACATGCTGTGTAGACCAGGCTAACCTTGAACTCACAGAGCTCCTCCTGCCTCTGTACTGGGATTAAAGGCATGTGCAACCCAGCCAGCTAGCAATGACTGCTCTTAACCACAATGCCATGCCCTGAACAGTCTCTCCACTCCTTACTGCTTCTCAGAAATGAAATAGAAAACAACTAGAAGGGGCGGCCACGTGCACTAGTTTATATAGTAAGGAAGAATTCTCAGGCATTTGACCAACTGAGGAGACTGGTTTCGTTATTTAACTGACAGACACAGAAAGTAAACATCTAGGGTCCAGGGGACATGGGGTGAGGGTGAGGAGGTGAGGGGTAGACTAGGGAGGGAGGAGGGAAAAGGGAGACCTTAGGGGTCTAGGGGCGGGGCTGGTGAGGCTGCCAGTGATGGGGAGGCTGCTGGAGGCCCCTGGCCAGGTCCCCAGCTCCCTCGCTGGGATGACCCCTGTGACCCTGAAGCGCTCTCCCATGTCCAGCGCTGAGTGGTCCTCTGCAAGCAACAGTGACTGGGAGGCTGGCAGTCCTCTTCCTACAGCAGGGCATCAACCCCAGGGCCAGTGGCGTCCTCAGCACCCTCACAAGCATGAAGGTGACTTGACTCAGCACCTGCGTGTGATGATCAACTTCCTGCGCTGCGAAGGCAGAATCAAGCTGGCCATGCACTTAGCATCTGGACCGTCTGCTACATGGCTGTGGTGCACACCGGCAGGCTCTAGAATACTGAGGAGAACGTCTTTCTAGGAGTTGACTTTTCCAGGAAGGAGAGTAAAAGCTGCACCTTCAGAATGGTTCCTCTATGTTGGAGCGACACCGAGGTCCACCCTGATGGGGGTGGCAGGTTCAGTGAGCTCTGTGGGCAGGGCGCACATATTCAAGCCCATATCTGTCCAGGCCACGTGATCTGCCCCGTTCCCGGGCGTGGGGGTAGGAGGGGGTGGGGGGTGGAGGGAGGGCTTCTCATCCGGGCTGCCTATTATGAGAGCTGCATCAACCCTGGCAGAGCTGCAGCGAGTGGAATGCCACGCAGGGCCTGGAGTCAGGGAGGCCTGACTCCTAGCGCTGTTTGTGGCTGAGCCAACCGAGGGGGAAGACTAGATTCTCCTTAGCGCCAACTGCGAAGCTTCGTAATGAGTCAGGACCTTGAAAATGTGGCCTCTAAGGAGATCTGCAATGAGCTGGAGAACCAAATGGACTGAAGCCTGAAAGAGTTCAGAGAATTCCGTGACAACAAGATACTGCCCACGGGCCAGATGGACCAGCCCTCCCTTGGCTTAGATCATCTTTATCTCAGTTTCCAGTGGAATACATTCACTCTGCAAGAGCTGCAGGTCAGGGTGAGTCTGCCCCTCTCTTCCCCGTCTCTCCAGGCAGTGTAGGTAACCTCTGCCTTTGTGTGCCCCCCTCATTGCCTGGTCTCTGCAGTGGCTGGAGGGGCTCACGTGCTTTACATTACTACATACAGTCGTCCACGGTTTCTGGACTCTCCCCAGAGTCTGAGATGATTGTGGGGGTCTGGGAGCAGCTTAGTCACACTGGGGAATGGAGGTGTGGCTGGCCCCACTACACTCTGAGCTCCTTTCCAGGGCCCCACTCCCCAGCAGAACTGCTGAGAGCCCCAGCATGGATGCACATCTCTGCTGGCCTATCAGAAAGCCAGCAACCCTGAGAACGGGACCACTCCTTGAGATCCTTTGGTACCTGGTCACAACTTTGTGAAGGAACAATTGTTGCTGGGCAGGAACTTGCCTGTCTCCTCAGCAGCAGGAGTGAACCTTTAAACCAAGCCCTTCAAGGTACCAGTCACAAAATCACCGTTCTGTGGTCCAATGAGCCTTCTTGAACCTCCTGCAGTTGAAAACCGAGACTAAACAGAGTTAAGGTATAGCCTTAGAACCTCTGGTCAAAGGTACTCCCCTGGCAAGTACCTGTCTGGTGTAAGGTCAGATCTCACACTTCTGTCTTACTGGGAATAAACAGGGAGCCCTTTTAAGCTGTTATTCATAGGAAACCTATTTGAGATATTTTCCAGTCACCAAAATTGTTTTTGGTTTCTGGATCTGAATGTACTGGTTAAGGGTCAGGCTGTGGGGTCCGGGTTAGCAGATGGTCTCAAGTAGGATAACTGCCATAGACCAGACATCTGCTTTTAAACTATTTTAAGAATAGAAGTTTTGTTTTAAGACAGTGTCTTGTTCTATAACCAAAGCTGGTTTTGAATGTACCATTAAGTAAAGGCGTTTTGATACGACATGTGTTTTTTTTAAAATACATTCTTGTCATGTGAAAGAAACTCAGACAAAATGACTGCTAACCAAAATAAAACTTTCAACACACACACACACACACACACACACACACACACACACACAATAAAGAAGAAATAAGAAGTGGGCATTTATCTATTTTTCTACGTATCTTTTCTTTAAGGTGGGTAAAACAATTTTTTATTGAAACTTTCCCACATATTTTTTTCCCACTCCCTCAACCCCTCCCAGATCCTTGGCCACCTCCTATCTGTTTAACTTTGCTTTCTCTCTGAAACAAACAAAAACAAGAAACACACACAAAACTCCACTCACAAAAACACAAAAACGGGAATCAAAATAAACAAAGGAGCAACGAGGAGGAAAACAAAGCAAAACCCAGACGAATGGAAAGGCCTATGGAAACACCATGTCCTGTTGGCACGAAGGCCTATGGAAACACCACGTCCTGTTGGCCCGCTCCTCCAGAGCATGGGGCTCCCCTACATACGGCAGATGCACCTGGTGAGACTCCACTAGAAATATTATTTTCTCCTGGCCAAAAGGTATCAGTTGCAGACAGCTTCTTGGGTGGGGCTGGGCGCCCATGTCTACCACTGCCTCTCAGCAAGGTGGCTCTGGCTGGCTTGAATCTGTGCAGCCCTGTGCATGGGACCACAGTCTGTGCATCTGCATTGTGTCTGGGAGACAGTCACGCAGCGCCTCTTGTTTTTACCATCTTTTTGTTTCATCTTCTACATAGATCCCTGAGCCTTGACGGGGAGGGCTCTTGGTCAGGACATCTCATTTAGGACTGAGTTCTCTGCAGACTCTCAGGCTTTGCACTTTGTCTGGTTGAGGGTCTCTATGTCAGTTCCCATCTATTACAAGAAAAACCTTCTAGACAGAGGATGGGCAAGGCACCAGTCTCAGTTTTAGCCCAGTATGGTCCCTGAGGGTCCTTGGTATTTGGAATTTCTGGGGCCTGGGAGCTGATGCAAAGGGATGGAGATGGGCAAGAAAAGAAGGGGAGAGGCTGGTGGGGATGAGACTTCTTTAAATACTGGCCCAGAAGACAAAGGAAATGACAAATTGGATGCCATGAAGATTCTAACTTTTTGGATACAAAAAACTATCAACAGAGGAAGAAAAAGTCAACCATAGAATGGGAGAAAATATACTTGTAATGGGAGAAAATATTTTTAAATTATAATATCTGATAGGGGAAATATTAGAATATATATATAGATCTAAAGTTAAAATATTTTTGAAAGAGAGCATAAGACCTAAGGAGGCATTTCTCCAAAAGAAATATAAAATTTCTATGGAAAGATACCTTAACTAGCCATTGGAGAAATTCAACCCAAATTCACATGATATCACTTTATACCCATGAGGATAATAGTGTCAAAGTCAGAGGCCGGTGATATTGGCGAGGCAGAGAAACAGGATCGTGGACACTGTCCGTGGAAACGTAAGACTGTACAGCTGACCAGGTAGCAAGAATGGCTCATCCCAGTAAAAGCATGATGACAGGGTTCGGTAAGCAATTCTCTCTATAGTTATATACGCAAAAGGAATGAAATCAGGGTCTTAAAAGCTACTTGCACATTTGTATAAATAGCAATAATGTACAATAGCATAAATTGTTATGCTCAATATAGTTAAAACATGTAACAAATATCCAATGACATATGCCTGTGTGTATGTGTGTGTGTGTGTGTGTGTGTGTGTGTGTGTAGAATACTCGGTCTTGAAAAGGAAGGACATTCTGGCATGCTGTACCATGGCTCAGCTGTGACACTCTGCAGAATGGAGTGCGCTGGCCAGGAAAGGCCGAGGCTGCATGACTGTACTAACGCAAAGCAGAGTGGTCAGACCGAGACACAAACTACAAAAGCAGCCACTGTGGTCTGCAGGCAGGGAGAGGAGGGAGCTGTTTGCTAGGAAGAGAGCGTCAGTTCTCCAAGGGAAAAGAATTTATGAGATGGAGTAGGAGGTGCACAGCAGTGCGGGTGGGGCTGGTACCCAGAACACCTGGGCACACAGAACACCTCCGAGTGGGAGGCTGACAGTGGTGGAGGCAGGAGCTTAGCGTTCAGGGATGATGGGGCTGGGGCCAGCCACGGTTGTCACCGGACTCCAGTGCTGACAGCTTCACACCACTGAGAAGGCAGGTCTGATGTCACCCGAGCTCTCCTTGTGCTCAGGGAGCCTGGCTGAGCCTTGGCACAATGCTGCTGCTCTGAGCCAGGAAAGTAAAGCACAGGATAGCTAACACACCAGAGACAGGAGCCTGGCCCAAGTCCTAAGAGGTGGGAATGTACCAGCAGTGTTCCTGCTTCTGTGGAGGCTAGACACAGAACAGTCGGGTCGGGCACCAACTACACAGTGAAAATCATAGCTTGGCTTTACAACTTTCCCCATGGGATCACTAGGAAATATCAACTCAAACTTTCAATAAGAGACCAGAAGGATGCCAAACTGAAGCAGCACACACAAGAGCCCACAGCACAGCCCGTTCACTGTGACATTAGCTGAGACCTCAACTTTAAATGGTGTGTGTCCTTAAGCCGTGATAAGAAAGGAGAAAGTCCACACCAAGCCAAAAATCAACACTCTCAAGCGCCACTCCAACAGTTTTGGAAAACGTGACCTTGGGCGGGGTCAGGACAAACTGCAAATGGAGGGAGCTCATAGAAATGACACAATTTTGTTGAGAATAAATCATGGAGGATATCAAGAAGTAAAATATCTAGAAAAAAAACCTGACAAAGCTGTGAGAGCTAATTATCCATGCGGTGGGAGAGAGGGACAGGAACACCGCAGTGTCTCTCTGTATGCACTATACCCTGAAGTCACATGAGCATAAATTACTTTTATAATAAGAAAAATAATCAAGACACCTAAAAACTAACAAATGTGCTGAAATTAGCTCTTGCCAGGTAAACAAGTATAAATATAATTTTAACAGGAACAGACAAAGTAAATGCCAAGGCCACCAACACGCAGTTCTAGCTCTGTATTCTCAGGGAAACAGAAATGGAAAAGGCAAAAATGACAGAGAGGTGCGTCAGAAACAAACGACACAACACAACACACCACCATGAATAACGGCAATTAAAAATGTGTAACTAGACTGTTCTTGGAACAAACTGTGTTCTTTCTTGACAATGGCATTTCCATAAAAAGCATTTTGTTGTACACCAGATGACTTCCAAGGTCAAGACACAGGGGCTGCCGATGTGGCTCTGTGGTACAGTCGGGCTGCACTCAGTAGGGCTGCACTCAGTAGGGCTGCACTCAGAAGGGCTGCACTCAGAAGGGCTGCACTCAGTAGGGCTGCACTCAGTAGAGCTGCACTCAGAAGGGCTGCACTCAGTAGGGCTGCACTCAGAAGGGCTGCACTCAGAAGGGCTGCACTCAGTAGGGCTGCACTCAGAAGGGCTGCACTCAGTAGGGCTGCACTCAGAAGGGCTGCACTCAGAAGGGCTGCACTCAGTAGGGCTGCACTCAGTAGGGCTGCACTCAGAAGGGCTGCACTCAGTAGGGCTGCACTCAGAAGGGCTGCACTCAGAAGGGCTGCACTCAGAAGGGCTGCACTCAGAAGGGCTGCACTCAGAAGGGCTGCACTCAGTAGGGCTGCACTCAGAAGGGCTGCACTCAGTAGGGCTGCACTCAGAAGGGCTGCACTCAGAAGGGCTGCACTCAGTAGGGCTGCACTCAGAAGGGCTGCACTCAGTAGGGCTGCACTCAGAAGGGCTGCACTCAGAAGGGCTGCACTCAGTAGGGCTGCACTCAGAAGGGCTGCACTCAGTAGGGCTGCACTCAGCCCTGGGCTCCACCCAGCACCCAGGCATCTCAAGAGAAGGTGAGGCCAAGGAGGGAGTGCTACCCTCCCTTTCAAATATCTGGCTTAGTACTCCTGTCCTGAAGGAGATCTCTGTTACTCTATTTTTATCATGATTCATTCTAATAACCACGAATCCCTTAGGGAGCCTAAAAGCATACTGGGCCTCTGCTAACTCTCTATGGTGTGTGATAGTTCACTTCCCCCTGAGAAGGACGCTTCCAAGTTTCATCGGCTGTAGCCTCTATTGGTACAGTTGCTGTTTGACGGTATGGTGCTGTAAGGGACAACTGAGTTCCACTTATCCATTCGCTATGCGAATGGTGTCCTGGTTGGGCTGTTTCTTCCTTTTAGCTATTGGAAACAATATTGCTGTAAATACCCTCACATATACTTTCTCTGTGGATGCGTCATTTCTCTGGAGCACACACCCAGGAGGTTGAACTATGACGTCACACTAACTGCATCATGCTTCCTTGTTTAAAGAACCAACTGATGGCTTGACAAAGTCCCCTCTTTCATCCCTCCTGACATATGAGGATCCCAGTGACTGACTCAATATTCCCAGTAGCTCCTGTTATTCCTCAACTTCGGATTACAGTCATCCCAGATCTCATGATGTGTTAACCCACAACCATCAAATTATCTTTGATGTTATTTCATAATCGTAATTTTGCAACAATTGTGAGTCATAATGGTAATGTAAATATCTGATGTTTAATTCCCAATACCAAAGATCTCCCAGCTTTTCTGGAAAGGTAAGCTCAGCTAAGCTATCTTCAAGTCATCAAGCTAGTGAAAATGCAACTAAGTCCTCACAAAGTACTAAGTTCTGAGGCTGGGAGGGGAGGCTTGCTCGCCTCGGGTGTGGAGACAGCAAGGGCTGCCAAGCGCTCCAGCTCCTGCACTGCCTTGGGTCCACGTGGCCTCTTGCCTGGTGTTCTGCACAGCTCATGTCTCACCACTCCTGTGTCTCCCTACTCCTCAAACGCTCCTCCATCCTGAAGCAGCTGTGTGACTCTGAAACCTCTAATCTAATCAGCAGCTAGGAGAGAAAAACAGGAGTGGTGGGTCCACTGCACAGTGGGCCCGGTGCGGCACCCTGGCCTGGGGGAGGCTGGAGAGACAACTTCCTCTGCTTTGCCTGAGCCACCACGACTTGAGTTTTGGTTTAGTTTGGTTAGGTTTTCCGAGACAGGGCTTCTCTGTGTAGTCCTGGCTGTCCTGGAACTCACTCTGTAGACCAGGCTGGCCTTAAACTCAGAATCCGCCTGCCTCTGCCTCCCAAGTGCTGGGATTAAAGGCGTGTGCCACCACTGCTAGGTTGTGACTTGAGCTTTGAATATGGCTAACAGCACAGGGACAATGCTCCTGGTTTGGAACTGTGGGGTTCACTCCCATGCAGAGGCTGAAGGTGACACAGACTTTAGAAAGTAATACCCATCCAACAACTGCACCTGCACTGATTTCAGGAGCCCCAGTGCTGGGCAGTGGGACAGTGGAACAGTGGGGCAGTGGGGCAGTGGGGCAGTGGGGTAGAGGCTCAGAGAGGCAAGAATAAGGGAGTTAGGCAGTCTTTGTTTCCCTGGCCAGGCATCTGGTAAAGCATTTGGGGGAGTAGTGGAGAGGGGCTGGCAAAGAGGTGACTTTATGTTTCTCAACCAGGAGGTAAAGCTGGGTCAGGATTGCTGTACTAAATAAACTGCAGGGAGAAACAGGAGGGAAGAAGCCTCCCCACCTGAGCATGTGCCATGCTGGTTGGAGAAACTCAGAACAAAACAGAGTGATAATCAAGTCTTGCCTGAATCTGAGCCCCTATGCCCTTGAAAAAGTATCACCCGTGTCTACTCTAGAGCTAACCTTGTGCTGCTCTATGTGTGAACACAAGGAGTACTTGGTATGCCGACACTACTCAGAGTTGGCCCCCAGAGGTGCGAAAAATGATGGCTCCCACTGCTTTCCCTAACAGAATAGATCAACCCCCACCTCAGCATACTCTTAGTTTGACATATATGTAACTGGATTTATGTTAATTACACACATTAGATGGACGGTATCCCATGTATGTATGATGCTACAATGATAAAGTCCTGTGTAGAAAACCCTGGTGATGAACCCTGAGCTTCCTGAGGAGTCTAAGTGTCACATTTGTGGCTTACTGAGAACCAGAGGCTATTCCATTTCTAAGAGCACAGGCGTTGTCCATCCTACAGCCAGTTGTTGTCTTCTGCAGATAAGGGCTGGTGTTCTGAGGGGAAAATCATTCCTGTGCTTTACTCACAGGGTCCCTCAGCCAGAGGCACATGCATACAGCACACAGAGGCACATGCACACAGCACACAGAGGCACATGCATGCACCACACAGAGGCACATGCATGCACCACACAGAGGCACATGCATGCACCACACAGAGGCACATGCACACACCACACAGAGGCACATGCACACAGCACACAGAGGCACATGCATGCACCACACAGAGGCACATGCACGTACCACAGAGGCACATGCACGCACCACACAGAGGCACATGCATGCACCACACAGAGGCACATGCACACAGCACACAGAGGCACATGCACGCACCACACAGAGGCACATGCACACAGCACACAGAGGCACATGCACACAGCACACAGAGGCACATGCACGCACCACACAGAGGCACATGCACACAGCACACAGAGGCACATGCATGCACCACACAGAGGCACATGCACACAGCACACAGAGGCACATGCATGCACCACACAGAGGCACATGCACACAGCACACAGAGGCACAGACATATACCACACAGAGGCACATGCACACACCACACAGAGGCACATGCATACAGCACACAGAGGCACATGCACACACCACACAGAGGCACATGCACGCACCACACAGAGGCACATGCACACAGCACACAGAGGCACATGCACATACCACACAGAGGCACATGCATACACCACACAGAGGCACATGCACACAGCACACAGAGGCACATGCACACACCACACAGAGGCACATGCATACACCACACAGAGGCACATGCACACAGTACACAGAGGCACATGCATACATCACACAGAGGCACATGCACATAGTACACAGAGGCACAGGCATATACCACACAGAGGCACATGCACACAGCACACAGAGGCACAGGCATATACCACACAGAGGCACAGGCATACACCACATAGAAGTACAGGCATACACCACACAGAGGCACATGCATACAGCTCACAGAGGCACATGCATACACCACACAGAGGCACAGGCATACACCACACAGAGGTACATGCACACAGCACACAGAGGCACATGCACACACCACACAGAGGCACATGCACATACCACACAGAGGCACAGGCATACAGCTCACAGAGGCACAGGCATACACCACACAGAGGCACATGCATACACATACAGAGGTACATGCATACACCACACAGAGGCAGTGCTTAAACCTTCTAAGCATGGAACACTACAATCATAACACGTCGTCTTCCTTCTGAGAGTAAAAGAGTAAAGAAGTTGCTGAAAATGACTGAAGACTATAACTCCCTCACAGAAAAGACAGAACAAGAAACAAGCAGCCAGCTCTTGTGATAGCCTGCAGACAGGACAAAATCCCATGAGGAAAGTGCCATTTAAAAGCTCTCGGTTCTGGGACTACAAGGCAGGTCAGCAAAGTGCTTGCCTTGGAGTCCTGGGACCCAAGCCTGATCACCAGAACCCACGTAAGAAAGACCCACATGCTGGCTTGTGCTTATAATCCCAGCACTGGGGAGGTCGAGGCAGGGAGTTCCAGGACTCCCTGGCCACCCAGCCTATTGTATTTTTAGAGTTCCAGGACAAATTGAGAAGACAAATTGAGAAAAAAAAACATGCATGGCTTCCGAGAACAACACCTGAGTTTGTCCCCTGGGCTCTATATGCATGCATACACATGTACAACCATATATACAAGGACCCACACACCTGTATATGTGAGCACATGTACACATACACACATGAAAGCCATTCATTTCTGAGACCTTCACAATATCCTCTCTTACCTATGGAGGTTATTTAAATAATACATTGCAAACAGGCTTCATGCAGGTTATGAATCCATTTACCATTTCACTAACAAGAACAAGCAAACTAATGTTCTCTGTAGCAAACAGACAAGACAGGATGTTGCTTAGTCAAAGAAAATAAGACCTTTATAATCCCTGCTCCCTGGAGGCACAAGGATTCAGGAGAACTGATCATGATATATTCATCTACTGCTGGAAATAATTTTAATTAAATAACAGGAAAACCTTAGTAAACAGAGGAACATGATTCATGGAGAGGCAGGGGGAGTTTTCCTACTCAATACAAGGTACAATGAAAGGAACAGAACCATCGGTAAAGCCTTCAGGTAAGCAGACTCCAAGCCATTACTTGCAAACTCAATGCTCTTTCCAGCTGGGCCAAACGCAGGGCAGGCAGATGAGTGTCATGGTGGTTCTCAGTGGTGTCACCCTGCTGCCCTTTGCCTAGTCCTGTCCCACACACCTAGCCTCCTCGTACCCCAGCTGTCAGGAGCTTCTTTACGAGTGGGAGTTTAGGCACCTAAGTATGTATGAAGAACGATGCTCCAGAAGCACCTGGTTTTTCACAGTGATGGTGCTTAAGAAGACATGCATATGTGTGTGCATATGTACCCTGTGTACAAGTGGCTTCACCCTATCTTGGAGATGGTTCTCCTCACAAAGAATGACAACCCAGCCTTTGGCTGACAATGTCAACCCATCTCCTGGCTTGTTGCAATGGTGAGGTCACAGTGGCAGGGCATCCTAGTTACTGATTGGACTGAATCCCTCTCATTTCTCCAGTTGAGGCCTAACCCCCCCCAGAACTTTAGGATGCGATGTATCTGAAGATAATCTATGGGGGTTGATCAGATTAAATGAATCTGCTGTGATGGGCCCCAATCTACCCAGACCTGCTTCTAGGGAGTTTAAGACACAGAGACACAAGCCAAGAAGAGAGGACTTGGAAGGAACTGGGCCTATCAAACATTAGAAATTAAATTTCTGCTGCTGAGAACAAGTAGTCTGTAGCTCTTGTTAACAAAGTGTTATAGGTTATGAGCACACCTACCGTAGGACATGACAGCAGGGTGTGACTCAACAGTGGAGTTTCCATGGCCTAAACCTGGGAGAAACATCTGGAAAAACCAGGAGGCAAAGCATCATGGGGTAGGTGACAGGCTTCATCTCGCCTCGATGGCTTCTGCCACCACACTCAGCTCCTCGGCGAAAGCCACTCCACCCACCTAGCCACCAAGAGCAGTCTGGACCATTCGCGTCTTCCTCTGTTCCATGTCTAGCCACCAGCAGACCCTAGACATTTTCCTCCTGAGCATTTCTCAGATCCACCAGGGCACTGCCTCCCAACAGCAGCACCTTACATCCTGACCCGAGTCAGAGAGTGCTTCCCCAAAGACCTGAAGACACATTGACCATCTCCTTGCCTGGTCCTGCTGGAGCTTCTAAAGCAGACTGAAGTGATAGCAAGAGGAAGAATGGGATTGATACAGCACCTCTGTTCACAGTGGATGGAAGAGCAGACAGGATACAGTATTCTCAGTGCTAAGCTGTTTCAGCCTCTCTGACTCCAGACATCCACCCTCTCCCCATGAAGGTTTTCTCCAAGAGGCTCAGCAGCTGTTCTCTGTACCACTTCCACTGGATTTGATGTCTTCCTCGGGTACCACAGAACCCACAGGACCACACTCCTCCCTGATCCCAGACCAGTACTTGAAGTCAATAATAACATCTATCTAGACCCTTCCT
This sequence comes from Apodemus agrarius, assembly GCA_964023405.1. Lineage (NCBI taxonomy): Eukaryota > Metazoa > Chordata > Mammalia > Rodentia > Muridae > Apodemus > Apodemus agrarius. Next base: position 2,730,989 of record OZ030015.1, on the reverse strand, counting down.
CCCATGAATGTCCTGTAAGAATCTGGGTGCTGTTTAAATTTCTCTAGACATAAAATAGAGAATTTGTGTCTGCCTTCAAATAATAGAGGAAAAACAAATAATGATTTGTTGCATCCAAGGCTAGATGCTTTAAGGATCCTGAAATCAACGGGATGGCCCTTCCCCAACTCAGAGCACAGGGCCCACGCCCAGGGTTTATGCCAGAGCTGGGGGCGGTGGATGCTTCCACCCTACCACAAGCATTGTCCATGTACCACCTATCGAATGGCTCCATAGACTAAGGGGCTGGCCCAGGCTTTCCATCATACGAAACTGGTTTCTGGCTTACCAAGCGCGCAACACATGGCCACGCAGTGGGATTTTAGATCCTACCGAAAGGGACCTGGTTGACCGTCCGGATAGGTGCTCCCATGACCGTCCGGATAGGTGCTCCCATGACGGAGGGCGAGGACGGTGCAGCACTCAAGCTCCGTGTACCTTTGCCAAAGCTGCACTGCTTGCTTTCCTGGCAAGATAGTTGACACTTCTGTTACTGTCACCAGATTTTGTGTCATTTTTCCTTGTCACACTGCTCTGATCACTAGCCCAGAAACACAACCACTATACATTCTCTGGGACAGCTTTGGGAGACTGACATATGAGGTAGACTAATACGTTGAATAAAGATAATTTTATAGTTATTTATATCTAGGAACTGTCAACTTAACCAAAGGAAAACATACAGAACTGCTAGATTTAATGTGCCCTTGTTTTATTATGAGGTGGGGCGATGAGGTTGACAGTATTCTTGAGACACCCCTGCCTGCTAAACACTGGAAGGCCTGATAGAGCTGAGCTGCGATTCGGCTTTGGCCAAGTGGAGTAAGAGATTCTTCTGCCTCTCCACCCTATACACTCCCTCTTCCCCCATACGTGGAGGCAGGGGGAAGGAGGAAGGGGAGGGATTGGGGAAGGGGGGATATTGGGAAAGGTTTTACCATCGGCAATGCAAATGAAGATGATATTCAATTAAAAAATGAATTAAAAAAGGTTCTTCTGGCTGCTCAGAAACAAGGCCACATTCCATTCATAGGCTCCCATGGCTAACTGCCGCTCTCAGCCCGACCAGCCTGTTCCAGTGGAACTGCTGGAGCTCTAGAGAGAATCCTGGCTTTGCTGGCTGCTCTACAGCACAGGAGGGACAGGTGAGCCGAGTGCACACGGAACTGAAGCCCATGGGGGAGGGTCTGAATGGCCCAGAGTCAGACATCTCTAGGCTGTCTTCAGTGCGCATGCCCTTGTCTTGTCTGTCTGCTGTCAAAGTCCCAAAGCTGTGAACATTCAGAAAGTCTGTTCTTTTGAAATATCTGAACAAATGAGTCCACAGTTGCAATGTAAAGGCACTATGCATTCCCAGTTTCCAATAAACGGTTAAGAATGGCAATGGCATCAAGTGACTTAAAATCTACACCAAAGGAGGTGAGGGAGCAACCCTTCAGAATCCAGAGGGGACCCAGGCCTGGTAGTGTGTGCAGCTCAGTCCCAGATGACAATGACACAATTCTGAGAACAAATGACTGTCACCTATCATTCAATAAGATGAGGAAAAAAGACAAAGGAAAACCATCAACTGTATGGGTGGCCTGAGCTACCAACTGAGACCATGACGATGTCCTGGTCCTCACTGTCACCTGGGGCTATGGTTTGTGTTGATGTCCATGGTCTGAGTTACCGCCAAAGGCCATGCAGATGTCCAGGTCTGTGCTGCCACTGAGGAACATGTCTAGGTCTGTGGACCTGCTGTAGCAAGGGCCATGTTTGTGGTTGAAACCAAATGGAGTCCATGATCTGTGTGGCTGATAACTGTGAAGAGCAAGAGGCTACTTCCCATGATCTCAATGACTGCAGTCACATACTTCCCATGATCTCAATGACTGCAGTCACACAGTTTTGAGAGAGAGAAAGAGGGGCGGGAAGAGGGAGTGTTTCTGTGACAACCCTTACCCCACCATAATCTACCCCCCCCCCAAAGTAACAGCCTAGACAGGAAGGCACCAAAGAGAATTCTTAAAAAGTAGGATAGGGATGCTGAAGTTAGCGCTCTACAATTGGTGGCTTCTGGTGGGGCATGGGAGGGAAAGACTGTTCTGTTTCAAGGGGGCGGACCACTAAGAAAGTGACCATGCTCCAGCGAGTGTACAGATAACACACATGAGCTTTCTTTTTGTTTCCTTTTTAAAAAACATTTTTATCTTTTACTTATGTGAATGGAGGCACAAGGGAGGAGGAGGAGGACATAGAAGGACAGAGAAGGGACTGTCATCAAGGTGCATGATGTCCAACTCCCAGAGAGTCAATAAAAATGCCATGTGGAAAAACACACACACAAAAAAAAGAACAACTGAATGTGAGGGTAGAAGGAAGATACAGATATAAATATAAATATAAATAAATATAAATATAAATAAATATAACTAATGCCTTCCCAGAAGCACCCAAAGATGGACTCCATCTAAAAGAGAAGCAAATGGCATTCTAACATGAGGAAAGGAGCACCCTGGGGTGCAGACAAAGATCCCAAGATGCGACTGCTGGCAGGCAGAGTGAGAGCCCAGGCAGGAAATGAAGGGCTCCGAAAGAAACTGGCTCAAGATGCTGATGTGGACAGGAAACCCGAGACTGTCAATGTCCTGACTGAAAATGGACAGGGCAATTTCTCCAGAGGAGTCTGAAGGCGGACCTGTTCATTAAAAAAAACAAAAGCTATACTGATTTTAAAAACCTATAACGAATAGAGCATGCAGGAAAAATAACCATAACATACACATTTGACTATGAATCATGCGCTTAAACTCACGTACATGTGGGTAAGATGTCATCAGTATATACTGCTCATGTAACCCAAATCAGAAGTTAGAGACTCTGGGGCGAGGCGGGGGTGGGGTGGGTTGGGGTAAGGACAGAGCCAGAGCTTCACATTTGGCACGTTTTACAGGAACACTGCGTGGATGCAGAGACAGCAATGCAAGCATGCCATTTAGATTATGGGAACAGAATGGGAGGCTCACTGGGGTGAGTGAAAGCGGGTGCTCAGGCAGGGCCACTGCTTTTCATAACCATGAGGATGTCTAACTCATTAGTCTGCAGGCATGGGATGAAGTCAGGAAAGTGAAAAAGTAAGCTGCGAACCATAGCCCTGCTGTTGTCGTCATAAAACAGTACCTATGTCACCTACATAACTCATTAAGTAGTGTTGCTTGAAGGTACAGGTCTCACCAGTGCCAAGCATGTGTTCCAAGACAGACAGACAAACAAGCCCCCAGGTCAGAGGGCAATTTTTATAATTACAAGACAACCTGTAGGTTTATATTTTTCAAAACCTACTTTAATAAGTGTTCCCAAACACTTTGACCCTCCTTCTAGCCCACAGTCCAGAGGTAGGGGAGAAAAGATGGTAAATAGGACAAGGGGATGTGGACCTGTTTAGAAGTAGCTCCTTGGGGTGACTGCAGTCTCCATTGTCAGGATACCCATGTCCAGTTCAGTAGTGTCAGGATACCAAACTTGAATTAGCAGTGGTGGTATGACCCAGCAGAAACAGCGAGGTCTCCACCGCATCAGCAGGAGTCGGTGTGAACAAGCAGGCCCAGCCAGGATACCAGAAGTTCTCTGCCATGTCTTTCCCAACAAAGCTCAGCGACGATGCGAGACCAATGAAGCTTTGTGGAGCTTGTTAGGCAAGTGCACTGCCACCATCCGTAGAGTCCTATTTATACTTCCTTCAAACATCACGTGCCCGCCCATCGGTCTTGCCTCAGCAAATACCATATGAGTCTGTGTCGCATAACACATCCACAAACTTCCCTTTCAACAACCCTTTGCTGTTCTCAAAGCTGTTTAAACACAACCCAGCCGCCCCGAGGGTGCTCCTGACATTGTCAACCAGAGAAGATGAGGCAAGCACCAGGAACCAAGCACCAGGATGTGCATCTGTGAAAACCAGCACTGAGAGGGAGCTGGAGCACACCGTGATGGCCAGGAAGGCACAGTGAGCTCCTGTCAGAATGGGTGTGAGGCAGGCCCTCCAGGCTCGTCGGTGTTCATCAGAGACATCTGAGGCCATGAACGTTCTAGAGAGACTCTGTCTTGAAGTCAGGAATGAGAGTGTACTGGCCAAGAGACGTTGGGAGAGCTGTCTGAAGAGTCACGTGGAGAATGTTAAAGAAAACTTGCTGCATCACAATAGTGCCCAGAGATGGAGAGACCTGAGAAGCTCCTTGTATTGGCTTGAAAGTTTGTTCCACTTCATGACAACCAAGAAACAATGATTAGTTTTGCCTTTTCATTGGGAAAATGGTTGGGATATCCAGTCATAATGCAACATGCACTGAAATCTGGGCATCTCTTCCTCACAGGTGAGTTACACCCAGTAATATAACAGCTCAATTAGCCCATCCACTTCACAGGACACAGCTCAGAAGACTGAATAAAGCATCAAGGACAATACCTCATCCACTGCAAGCCTTGTGTGAGTTACTATTTTTCATACACACATGCATGCACACACATGCACACGTATGTACACATAAGCGTGCGCGCGCGCGCACACACACACACACACACACACACACGCGCCCAAATGCTGTGAGGTGCTGTGCTCTGTCAAGAAATGGCTTGTGTGCTGATTAAATGCTTCTGTAAGAGATTAAAATGGCCTGTTCTTCTCAATATCCCAGTGAAGAAATTAAGTTATATTTCTATCGAACTTCCCCCAGTGGGGGAAGAGAGCCATGCATGGGTTCCATGCACAGATTCACTGGAGGAGAACTGAATCAGACCCTTCCCACCAAGGGAACAAGATGGCCCCCATTCGTGTCTGAACTGAAGGCCAGCACTTGGTTCACACGAGCCATACCCAAACAATTCCTATAGGTAGGACAGCTGGGCTTTCAGAAGAACCCTACATTTATACCCCCAGATTCAGATACTTCTCAACTTATAAGGACATGAAAATATTGTAAGCTGAAAATACACCTGTCCCACCTAGCTCTTCAGAACATCCTTGCTTAACAATACAACATGTAGTCTCTGTATATCCTCATGACCATGGTGGTGGCCGGATGAGGAACAGTGTCTTAGGGTTTTACTGCTCTGTGAACAGACACTATGACCAAAGCAATGCCTATAAGGATATTTAATTGGGGCTGGCTTACAGGTTCAGAGGTTCAGTCCATTATCATCAAGGCAGGAACATGGCAGCATTCAGGCCGGCATGGTGCAGGAGGAACTGAGAGTTCCACATCTTCATCTGAAGGCTGCTAGGAGAAGACTAACTTCCAGGCAGCTAGGATGAGGGTCTTATAGCCCACATCCACAGTGACACACCTACTCCAACAGGGCTACACCTTCTAATCCTGACGAGCATATACAAACCATCACAGGAGAAGTCTGCTAGAAGATCTCTATGTAAATCCTTGTCTACAGCCTGAAAGACAAGAGAGGACTTGCTCATCTTTAAAATAAGTAAACAGAAGCTTCCTGCCTGACCATGCAAAGTCAATACAGGAGTTAGGATGGCTGCATTCCCACAGATACACTGCTAACATGGTCCTTTTTCTAAAGCTGTATTTATTTTGTGTGTGAGTATGTATGTGTGTGTACATATATGCTACAGCTGTTTGTGCAGAAGCCAGAGAAAAGTCTGTAGGAATAAGTCCTTCCACAATGTGGGTCTGGGTGTTAGGCTCGACAGCGGGTACCTTTGCCCACTGAGCCACACCAACAGCTCCCCTCTGTCTGCATGGCCTTCCCACGCAGCCCAAGCACTGAAATTATGGTGTGCACCACCATCCCTGGGGCTGACAAGGTGCCCAGGTCAGGCAGAGGACATGCTGGTTTATGCCTAGGTCTGGATTATTCTTTCTTAGAAAATTAGAACTTCGAAGAGTTGCCTTCATCAGACTGTAGGCATGTCTGTTGGACATTTTGCTGATTTCTAATTGATGGAGGGATGTTGTGGATAGTCCTGGTGCTGTTTGTATTTTGATGCTAATCCTGCAGAGGAGTGAATCACATACACAAGTGACTTCGTGCAAAACTTCTCCCCACCTTAACTTGTAAAATAAAGGCTAGAGCTGGGGTGATTTGGCAGTGGAAGGGAAGGTGGAGCTGAAAAGTTTGGGGGAGAGGGAGGAGAGGGGAGGGAGAGGATGAGGGAAGGAAGGAAGATAGAGGAAGAAGATGATCCAGATTCCACGTGGCTTTAAATAGCCACAGGTATCTATGAATATCTTAAAAGGACAGAATAATTGGGATAACTTGTCTAATCTAGGTGGGCAGCTTGTATCATTATCAATTAGCTGAGTATAGCATTGGATGGTGACAATTGTTTTTTAATAGTTCCCACAACAGAGGAAGGCCCAGGCCACTGTGAATGATATAAGAAAGGCAGCTGAATAGGAGTCAGGACACGAGGTAGTGTGCAGTGCTCCTCAATGGGCTCCCTGCCGTTCCCGCCCTAAGCTCCAGCTTTGGCTTCCCATGAAGATGGACTGCTGCTTAGAAGAACCCTTTCCTCCCCACAGTACATTTGATCATGATGTTTGTCATAGCAATAGAGACATGACTCCCCATGATCACCCACATGCGCGTTATGAGAGACAGTCAAGTAAAGCGCTCTGGTGAAGAGGCCTCTGCAGCCATTCACAAAGGTTCCCACAGTGGCAAGGAGGTGCGTGTGGTACCCACTGCAGCACACACATGCAGATGGAGCACAAGTTCAGCTGTGAGAAATACAGACAATGAGAGTAGGGAGGAGATACGTCAGTGTGTCAGTCTAACTGCCTCTGGGTGCTGTAGAACTAGGGGTGTTTTTCTCATTCTTCTTCCCAAATTTCTTCCAACTGTGTATTATATAATCACATATACCTCATAAAGACGTGTTGCGGGGATGGAACGTCTGAGTACTTTAGCTCCCAAATGCATACCTATAAGCTGTGCACATGAATATGGACGATCACGACTTCATTTATTCTGAAACAAGGATGCTGGGACTTTTCAGCAATAACAAAAGGGCAAAGCCTCCTGGCAAAGTGCTTTGCCTCTAGAAACTGGAAAGGGTTATGTAAATTACTTAGAGCCTTAAGAGTGGGGACCAACAACTGGGTAAATGCCTACTAAGTAGCCCACCAAACGAGACCCTGTGTTAGAAATGATAACCCTGCTCATAAAATGAATGCCACTTCATTAGACACCAAACACAGAAATGACCCCAAATTATAGCTGCATTATTTTTCAGCTGCAATACCATTAACAAACCATTTTGCCAAAGTACATTTAATACTGACGCTCAAGGGATGGCCAGATGATTGCCCAGTAGAAAAAGACCCACACTGGGATTCCACATGTGGTCCTAAGGTCCACAGAGAATTGCAGGAGGCACTGCCTCACTTTGGAAGTTGAGTAGGTTTGAAGGGAGACTGCTTTAGGCATGTGTCATGACTCTGTCCGCCCAGAGGTACACAGCCAAAGCCAGCTCATTCATTCTTCCGGGAACTGTTTCCAATCTCAAGATAGGAACTACAGTGCATACCTTTTCAGAACTGAAACAAAAACAAGGAAGTGTGTGTGTGTGTGTGTGTGTGCCTACAATAGAGCCTATAATATAGTAGAGGGCTATAGTAACCACTGAATGCATAACAGAACAAATGCGTGATCGAGGCCGTTGAGTTCATTTTGCCAGCTGAGGTGCTAGGAAAGCTGTGAGGTTTGTAGCCCTTTCTCTGGCTGAAACTGGCCAATGGACAAAGGGCAACAAGCAGAACCCAGCTGGGGAATTCTGGAGAACATATGTGCTTTCTTATCAAGCTTCAAGGTCACTGGTCCAGCTCCCCTTCCTTCCCCTGCAGACATGATAACTAGTTCACTGTGGCTACCCTGCAACCAGGAGGAAAGTAACAGACTGGCAGATACTGAGCATGCTGTGTCGAGCAACTGAGTCCCTGTCTGGAGCTGGCTCCCTTTAGCCTCGGGGGACAAGAAGTCCTGCTGCATTTACCCCCATGCCCTTTCCCTGTAAGCAAAAGAATTCCTAGTGAATAGGAACCACCACTATGATCCTGCCTGGCCCTTGCACTTGTGAGGTCCAGATGACTCTTACAAGGGCCTGCATGTTTGGGGTGTGACTGTCACGGAGCAGGACTCACCTGACACTCTCCTTTCTGTACTTCAGAGGCTTTGAGACAGTTGAAGCATCCAAAGGTGTGTGACAAGACTGTTGGAATGGGACAGGGTGAAGGACAGCATTCTCAGCAAAGTGGATACAAAGGTCCATTTGGGGACCTTGGAGAGGGAAGAATACTGGCGGAGAAGTGCCTGGCAAGGTCAGGAGAGGGCAGACTGGCAGCACCCAGCTCCTCTGAAGGGTACTGGGCTGAGAGTTAGCCATGGTAGGGTCAAGCATGTAGTCTCCCTTTGGCTCCTCGTTGGGAGCACTTTGATGTTTTCTCCATTTAAATAACTGAAGCTGTTGTATTATTCAGGTTTCTCTAGAGTAACAGAATGTATCTCTCTCAATCATATATATATATATATGTGTGTATATATATACATATATATATGTGTGTGTGACTTATTTATTAGGATGACTTACATATACATACATGTGTATGAATATATAATATACATGGGATTACTAGAATGGCTTACAGGCTGTGGTCCAGGTAAGCCAACAATGGAAGCCAACAATGGAAGGTCCAAGAACCCAATAATTGTTCAGTCCACAATGCTGGATTCTTCAGCTGCTCATTAGTACATGCCCCAATCCCAAAAAAGTAGGCTGTAATGCTAGTGAAGAAACAGGCTTGCTAGGAAAGCAAGATCGAGCAGGCAAAGAGCTCTCTTCTTCCATGCTCTTTATATAGGCTTCCTGTAGAAGGCGTGGCCCAGGCTAGAGGTAGATCTTCCCATCGCAAATGAGCTGGATCAGCGATATATCTCCCCACATCAAAGGTCTGGATTAGAAGTGGACCTTCCCACTTCAAATTAAGCAAAACACCCTCACAGTGTACCCCTCCATTTTGGGGTTTTAGTTAATTCCAGATATAGTCAAGTTGACAACCAAAAATAGCCATCACGGCTGTCACGGCTAAGCCATTCAGCCGTGTGATGGATGGCTGCCACGCTCTTTCTTGGGCCTGCAGCCTGAGAGAACTACTACCCAAGCAGTTCTTCACCATCTGGACAGATCGTCATCAGAACAGTCTGGTGACTTTTTAAGATTCCAAGGTCAGGCAATTTAGGGAACTCCACTTCAGCTGGAATGTCCATGACCTTTCTTGCCAACCTGACTTCATTGGGGAAGAAACAGTCCTCTGGGCAAGCCTGTGTCTCCAGAGAGGTTCAGCTGAGGTGGAGGCCCTCTTGTGGGCAGCAGCATCCCATGGGCTGGGGGTCTTGTCAGAATAAAAAGGGGGAAAGGCGAAAGCAAACAGCGCTGGCTTTCACGTGTCTCTGCTTGTAGACAGCTGCTGCAACGTGCCCGGCAGCTTACACATCCACCACAGAGATGCACCATGTCAGCTGCACACCCGTGTGCACACTTCTCCTATGTCAACTGCACACCCGTGTGCACACTCCTCCTCCTATGTCAACTGCACACCCGTGTCCACATTCCTATGTCAACCTCACACCCGTGTCCACACTCTTCATCCTATGTCAACTGCACACCCGTGTCCACACTCCTATGTCAACTGCACACCCGTGTGCACACTCCTCCTCCTATGTCAACTGCACACCTGTGTGCACACTCCTCCTATGTCAACTGCACACCCGTGTCCACACTCCTATGTCAATTGCACACCTGTGTCCACACTCCTCCTATGTCAACTGCACACCAGTGTCCACACTCCTCCTATGTCAACTGCACACCAGTGTCCACACTCGTCCTCCTGTCAACTGCATACCCGTGTCCACACTCCTCCTCCTATGTCAACTGCACTCATGTGTGCATACTCCTCCTCCTATGTCAAATGCACCCATGTGTGCACACTCGTCCTCCTATGTCAACTGCACACCCGTGTCCACTGTCATCAGGAACTAGCCTTGCTCATGGCAGTCCTGTGTCACAGTGGCTCACACAAAACAAGAAGCACACTTCCCTTGCCTGTTGTGCAGTATCCCCTGAAGTTGCAGGGATGCTTGTGCAGACCGGATGTGAAGTGTGGGACCTCAGCACAAGCCTTCTGGTGGTAGACATGTTGGCATAAGTCTTCTAATTAGTGTGTTTGCCTTCCTGGCCATCTTTGGACCATGAAGCAGGAAGAGGAAAAGCAATTTGCCCACAGTGGCTGATGATCAAGTGGATCAGACCCTGTCTGTAAGGCCCTGACAGGTGGCTGCACCACAGATGCCTCCTGCCAGGACACTCATGGGTGCTCTGCTGCAGTCCGCAACACTGTCCCAGAGAAGCACAGCATTCTAGCATGTTACTGCATACAGGGTGACTACAGATAAGCGTGGACTGCCAACATCACAGAGCAAGACAGGAGTCTGAATATTTTCCCTAAAGAAATCATAGCTGTCCTTGGAGATGGATAATTTAGTCTGACTTATACATGCAATTTATGAGCATCAGGAGATCAGGTGGTGCTCCACTAATGTGTGCAACTGACACAGCGGCAGCCCTGGTGGATTGGGGGGGGGGAAGGCTGCTGTCACTTACCCAGCAGCTCCAGGAACTAATGCTGCACTGAGACCATTTCCACCTCCAACCGAGGAAGATGACCTGGCATGACAATCTAATGAGGCCCATTATGACAGAATATGACAGTTACTCCAGGCCAACTGGCTGGAAGGTACCCATAATGCAGTGGGCAAGATGGTAGAAAGGGTAAATCATAAGACAGAATGGTTCTGCCTCATGAATGGCACCAGAGATGCTTGTAATGGTTTTATACCAGACATTAAAAATCAAAAGAAAAAAACCAATCCCCTTTTAGATGCTCCTTTTGTGGAACAAGTGGATAGAGAGAGACTTGTTTATGGAGCCCTGAGGGCCGTCACTGTGAGTGGAGAGACAGCCTGAAGCAGTGGCCGTGGTCAGGAGACTGCTGCAGTATGATTCAGGACCCCAAGCTTGATTCCAAGCGTTCTGAAAATGGATGTCATTGTTCGCTGCCCCTCATTAGTTAGGCACTCCTGATCTGTTTATGTGAGTACCAGTCGAAATCTGCACCAAATACCAGGGTGGGCGTGTGCTTCTGTAGGTAGAAGATACAAATGAGCAGAGACATGGCTGGAGTTTTGGGAACAGGTTCAAGTTAGCTAGGCCACAAGGCACACTGCTTGGTGTGGAGAGCCAGGCATAGAGTCTGTGCTTTTCTCCTCTCTATGGCCAAAGACAACATGATTACAAAGAAAGAAAGCTCTTGCAAATCTACAAATTAAAGAACGCTTATATGCTGTGATGTGAATGCAAGCTGGCCCATACCTCAGTATGGAGTCTCCTGAGAAAGAAAAGACCTACCCCACGAACCAGCTGAAGTACGCCGAGCCTCCAAGTCAGCATGCCACAGAGATATTTGCATATCTATGTTTGCTATAACACTATTCACAATCCCCACGTTATAGAATCAGCTGAGATGTCCATCAACAGATAAATGTGTTACGTATACATAATGGAGTTTTAAGGAATAAAGAATAAAATTAGGACATTTGGAAGAAAATTGAAAACACACACACATATTCATGCATATTAGCAGACACACATAAATGTTATATAAGCAAGAGGGAACTATTTGGGAAGACAAAGGAGACCAACAGGAGGGGAGGGGAGTGGGAGAGATTGCAGAGAGAATGCATGACGTGAGCATGTGCTGTGATGTCATAGTTAAAACTCACCATTTCGTACAATGGATATACAAGGAGGAAGAGAAAAGAAAAATGACCATAGCACTTCTAAGGGAAATTTAAAAGCCGTGGGACATGTCTGCAAGCATTATAATGTCCTTGTGCATCCATACCCCGAGGGGGAAAGCAGCCACCAGAACATCTTGCTGAGCCATAAACCACATACAGATGCTGTGTGGAGCTGAGAATGTAAGCTTCAGATTTCAGATTCTCAGGCAAGACTGGGATAGCAGGAAATGCCTAACTAAAGACAGCACAGAAATACATGTTCCAAGATGATAAAAATTATGACTGCCAGTTAAAATAGGTATGAAAATATTTATGTCACCAATTGCAAAACACATAAAAAATACGCCCACTTGGAAGATTTACTGGTGGCCATTTAACAGCCTCCTCTGCCTCCCTGCTGGGCACTTCCACTGTTCCTTCCTAGAGTTGGCACCGCCATTGGTGGTAGAGTTGTATACCAGTTCCTTCCTAAAAGCCCTGAAAGGGAAATGGGGAGACAAGAAAGCTAACATCTGAGAATAGAACTCTGTCCATAGAGCTTCTCTTCAGTATTATGGGGACATCAAAGGGGAAAGGACATTATATGGAAGTCCCAATATCAGCCCAAATAAGATGACTCAGGCTAAGAGGACAATCATTCTCAAGCTGTGGCGGATCAAGGCAAAAAGATATGGAACAAACCAGTAGATGTACAAGATACACAGAAAACTACACTCTGGCTTCCTGGGGTCCCCTCTCTGTCCTAAACTTCTACAGCAATGACCATGATGACCTTCCAGGGAAGCCCATGGGGATCCAGAGCCAAGGACTTTTCTGACGTGAGCATGTGGCACAGAGCCAGCCTCGCTTCTTCAGGAGAGCCGAGGCTCCACATTCAGCACGGCTTATACAGCAGCAGTCTTGGCATGGTGAGCTTCTGTAAGCGGTGTTGAGAGACCTCTGGGGATCCCAGCTTCTATCAGCTCGCTGAGGACCTACTGCACCCATGTTTATCCTGGGCTGAGATACAGGTAAATGATTCTGGGGAAGCTTGAAATTCCACCAGAAAGAGAAACGAGATAGCCTCTCTCCTGCTATAGGCTCACCATCATTTCCAGATGCATAGAAGACCTATCAGGGAAGGCAACAGCCAGGCAGAATGCCGTGATGCTCATGTATGAAGACATGAGGAAGCCCATCATGTACATGCCAACTCAAAAAGTTAGGACCCCAGGACCAAGAGTGACATCTTAGGTCTGTAGGTGTGGCTCAGTGGCACAGTACTTTCCTGGCATGCATGAGACCCTGGGGTTCATTGCCATTAAAAATAAGGGGCTGCAGAAATAGCTCAGCAGTCCAGAGCACTGGCTGTTCTTTCAGAGGTCCTGAGTTCAATTCCCAGCAGCCACATGGTAGCTCACAACCATCTGTAATGGGATCCGATGCCCACTTCTGGAGTGTCTGAAGAGAACGACAGTGTACTCACATACATACGATAAATGTTTTTAAAAATGCTTTCTGTTATTTTAGAGACACAGTATAGCTACGTGTCCTAGGCTGGCCTAAAACCTCCATCTCCTAGCTCAGCCTCCTGCATGCTTTGACTATGGGTGTGTACCACCACTCTTCACCAAGAGCAAGTTCCTGAGTAAAATAAATAAATAAATAAATAAATAAATAATGTACCAGCTAGAATAGAAATAAGCAAATTAGGCACCTAATCCATAAAAAGAACTTTTAACAAGAAAGAAAAGTTAGATCTAAGAGGAACAGCAATAACCAATATAAACAGATCAAAATGACTGAATAGAAAGGACAAGGGTGCGCCTCTTAGGGAACGGAGTGGCTGGAGTGAACAGAAAACTTAGAGGCACAAACTCCAGGCTCGGAAGATGAGGCCAGGGGTGGTGGAACATGCCTATGATCCCAACCCCAATACTTGGGACATGGGGGCAGGAGGATAGCCAGGACAGCCTAGCAAACTGCCTCACAGGAACACAAAGCACACTGTAACTGTGTCTCCCTCTTCTCAGTGCTGCCAGGTCGCCCTGAACACACTAGCAAATATTCTACTGAGCTACACCCTCAGTCTGAAGTTTTAAAAATATATAATAGCTTTGCAAATTTTTAAAAAAAAATGTATCCATATATACAATGTATATGGGTTGTTTGATACTATATCCATTTAGCAAAATAATAGTAATAGGTTCTCCTGTGGCCTAGGTGCTCCTCAACGACAGGTTTCTGGACAGATTTACAGCACCAAACAAGCATTTCCTCCTGTGCAGTGGATATAAATGCATTGAGAAAGCAGGTGGTTACCCCATTAATAACATCCAGGACGTGACTCGTTTATGTCAAGAACCCAATGGTTTATCCTCCACCCCTTGCACAGCAGCTTCAGGTACTACGAGGGCCCACTAGAAAGGTGGAAACTTCCTGGTCAGTACTATCTTCATTTTTCCAAGTCCTATGGCCAAAGTCTGTCCACTGTAGAATTTATTTTACATGTAGGTCCGTGAAGCTAAAATTAACATGCAACACAGTGCCATCTCACACTCCGGAGACACCCAGCAATGCCAAGTGTTGGCAAGAAGATGGCCAGTGTGCACCCTTACACGCTTATGCCATTCTGAAGAGGAAATACAGTGATATTCAGGAATGCTGAACCCTGGGACAAACTGGCCCAGCACCTCCATTCCTAATGATTATTCTAGAAGCTGAAGCTCATGGGTATAAGAACAAATGAGAGTCTGCAGCAGCACTGTGTGTGGCGACAGAGGCGGCGGTGACAGCGGCGGTGGCGGCAGCGGCAGCGGCAGTGGAGGTAGCAGCGTGGATGAGGGAATTCCAGAGGTCCTATGCTTGAGTTTTCCACCACAAAGACAAGACAAGAACTAGAGGAACACGGAAACAAGCTGTGGAAGGACACTCAGGATACAGATTCATTTTTGTGAGGTTTAAAAACATAGAACAAGCCTATATATATTTCTGTGGAATCCCTACACATATAATAAATGGGGTGGGAGCCCTGGCGGGGTGGCCAGCACACCAGGAGACCCTTCTCTTCACCCTTACCGTAGGACCGACACTCTGCTGGCAGCAAGCGGAAATAAGCTCTGATAGTCACAGCATTTTCCAGGACAGTTTTGTTTTGGAAGGCACTGAATAAGAGGACTTGAAACCCCCTTTTTGACATTCCTGCTTATTCCTGGTAGAATTCAGAAGTGATGGGGTAGTCTCTGAAACTGTTCTGTAGTCATGGAGACACAGGCTATACCCCAGATATAAAGGAGCAAAAGCTTAAAAAGCCTGCCTTCCAGGATATCCAACTCCAAAGTTCTCATTACCTGAGTGGAAAATACACTATTCTCTTATATGTGCCATGGTATTTGGATTTTCTGTCACATGGCCTTAATCCTTAACTGAAACTGGCACACGGGAGGATTCAATAGAATTGATGTTTTATTGCCTAAGCTGGCTGGCAGACACATGTATATTCATTAATCTATGAACTATTTTTGGTATTCTTTATGCTTTTCAGTTTTTCTAATATGCTGAAATGTTTAAAATTTTTAAAGAATGTTGTCCAATTCCTCACAGTAAGGTCTGGAGGACCTGTTAACTAAATATACCAGAAATGTCTGCAGTTAGGCAACTCACTAACAATAAAATAAGATGATAACAGTGGAGCTAGAGAGTGCTAGATTATTAAAGGCAAAACACAGGTGGCAGGATTCCAAGCAGGCTAACTCACTGCCCAGGCCTCCAAAGCCCAAAACAGTTCTCCCCCTGCACATCAGCTTCCACTTATAAAATCAAACACAAAGAGGGCATCGCGGAACTTCAGACGCTATCTAAAACTATCTAAATGCTCCTCAAGAGTGTCTGTTACAAGAACATCAGATCAGCCGTGCTGTGGCGAGCAGCGTTCTTTGGCTCTTTGCACGTCTCCTCGATGCCAGCTGACTGACAGAAGCCTGCACCTGACCATGCTCGTGGTTTACTGAGTGTCTGAGCTTGAGAGAAAACATCCCATTGTCTGTTACCACATAAAACATACTCTTCTGGATCCTGACAGCTCCTACTTCATCCTTACTAACTGCCCTCTGCTCCCAAAGCTGTAGTCAGATTGGGAATAAATCAGTCTATGTCAGTTCTAAGCACGCTGGATTTATTAAGGTTGGAGAATCAGCACCTGAGGTTGCCCTACCTACCAGGTAAACAATTGAAGAGCAAAGAAGAAACCGTTCAGAACGCATGAATTTAGAGTGCATGAATTCAGAATGCATATATTCAGAATGCATGAATTCAGAGTGTATATATTCAGAATGCATGAATAACCACAGCCCGACCTCTGCGGTGGGGCATCACCAGCTCCAGGCTCTTCTGTCCTGCAGATTTACAAGCAGAAGTCTGAGAGCAGGGCATGGAATCATTAAGGAAACTTGTGTCACAGACTGAGCTTATGATTAATTTCTTTTTCTTATCCTATTGCAATGCTGTGTTACTTACTTCTGCCTTGACATTATGGTATTCTCCTGAGCACTACCCCAGTGGTGTATGTGCACGCCTCACTAGCAATCTCTCACAGAACTTCAATGGAAGCTTTACGTGTAGACTTGTTGTGATTTGAGGACTCTTTTGAATTGCATATAAATACCTCTGAGAAGGTTATGGTTGATATAACAGCATCAGTTCTCTCATTTTATACGCAAGCAATGGACATAATCAGCAACTTTGTAAGATACATGTGAGGTCTTGTGATATAAAGTCCATGTTCAATGGCATAGTGTCAGCCTTTGTAGCTATGGCTTTAATACCCATGGACAGAACCAAACACATACAAACAGGCTTCCCTTTTAAAAAAGTTTTAACCTGCATCTGTACTTTAATGTGTCTAACAAGTTCCCTCTACCTGTCCTTATACCCTTCCCAAATGCAGCGGATAGCTCCACACAACATTTACAGAGTACTAGACATGATAAATCACATAGAGTGTTAAAGTAATGGAGAACGGGCATGGGCTACCTGTGCATATATAAGGCAAATGAGCGCCCCAGGATCTGTGAGGAAACATGAGGTGCTCAGGCAAGTGTCTCTTCAGTCCCACGGTCCAACTCGAAGGCATCAACCCTGGTCCCTCACTAAGCACGTCCTGGCAGCGGCTGAACAGTTATCTTCCTTGGCTTACAGCTGGCACTTTTGGTTCAATGTTCTAAAAGCATGTATCATTACAAACTACAGAGTAGACTCAAACCAGCTATTCCCACCAAGAGAGGCGTATACACCCACAACTGAGGCACACCTTTCAGCCATAAACCACAGTGGTCCCTAGAACAGCAGGCTAGTGAGTCACTGGAAATAGAGAAGGACAGGATTCCAAAGTTCAAATCCAAGGAAACATGGCTGGGAGAGGAGGACACACCATCATGCCAGTGTGCTTACAGAGTTTGCCTACTTAATAGTTGTACACCAGACCTTACCACACAGTTGGACACCCTCTTGTCTTTCCTTTGCATGTCTGGGATCTTACAGACAGAACCGCAGACTTACACATGCGTCCATCCCATTTACACATCTCACATCTGCACCGAGGTCCGTGAGGCTCTCTCCTGCCCACCTCCACCCTGCTTCCAGCTGGCTCTCTGTGGCACGGGAGTCATGAGCAACTGTGTGCATATGTGACAGGCTTTCTTCCTTGAAGATAATCTGTAAATCAGTCCTAATGAGAACCATCTGAAGGAGTAATGAGCCCCCCCACACACACACTGACAGATGATGTCAGGAGAGAACACTGATTGTTTACAGGAGTTGGTGGTGTGTCAGAGCATTTGGCTGAAGACTATTTTCAAATAAATTTGGGGCTCTAAAACAGAGCAGAGCAGTCACAACACAGGGCAGAAGAAGTCATTTAGGTGAATGCAGTCCAGTGCTTCCTTGGCACTGTTTCTTCACGCAAGCTTTTGGGATGTCTGGAATATGGGCTACAGGGGCAAAGAGATGTTAAAGGTTCTTTTATAGCTCATACCTACTTCCTGCAGGAGAAGGGGTTATCAGCATGTGGCCCATCGGGGTGTCAAATATAAAGGGCAATGCCAGCACCCTGACTGCCAGCTCTCACCTCCATGACAATCCATAATCACAGTGGCTCCTCGGATAACCCAGGGTCGTGGACAGTAACACCCCAGTTTGCAGGTAAGGAAACTGATGCTCAACAAAGTCCCAGAGACTATCCATGGCATCCGCTCTTAAGGACACTCGGCTTTAGGCCAGTCTGACTCCAACAACCCTCGGGGATTTGAATTCCTATGAGTCCTCAGGTACAGTAGTCAGAAGACAGAAACCATAAGAAGTGTAATACCTGAATCTTGCCACTGTTTGTACCAGATTTCCCCACAAATACTAGTTGTGGATTACCCTGGTGCTGTTTGTATCTTGATGTTAATTCGGTTTTCCCAGGAAAGGCTGTCTGGACTGAGGAATGAGTGAGGAATGAGTCACGTAATTAGGTGACTTCTTGTGAATCTTCCTCTAATGAATAAAGAAACCAATCACTGGGCGAGTAGGCAGGACTTCCGGGTTGGAGGGAGGGAAGGAAGAGGGGGGCAGCAGGAGGACTAGATGTAGCTACTAGTGACCCCCAGTTTAGATGGCGAATCTGCCAGGATTCGAACCGGAGGGTTTAGATTTAATATGGCTTACAAGATCAGGATTCTAGTTGCCGCGCCCAGCAGCTGAGTTACCATTGATTCCGAACTAAGTTTGTGTTTTCCTTCACGTGGCGACTCCACTGGGTTCCCGAGAGAAAGGTAAGGCAGCAAAGGGTGGGTTTGCTAGAAGTGAACCCCCAAAAACTGTGGGAATTTTGAAGCATGTGGCTGGCGTGGTAGTGACCCTCCAGTGGGAACTTAAGTGAGCTGGGTGGAGAGATTCGGAGCTCTGAGTCAAAGAGTCTCCACGAGATGAGAACAGGCTGGCCAGCCGGCCGGGGCCTGCCGGGGTAGTGTGAATTGCATTTTTTTTAAAGGAAAGGTAAGGAAACTGATGCTCAGTTCCCTACCTGCTTCCCTGCCTCCTGCCTAGGAATCAGCCAGCCTGGCTGCAGCTCTTTATGAATGTCCCTAACCCTCAAAGCATATAAAAAGGTTCCCTGTTCGGCCATTTGCGATCCAGTTCCCTCCGACCTACCCTTTTGTCTACCTGGTGCTGGGCTTGACCTCTCCTGGGCCCTCTCAGTACACTATCTGTTAGCCCATGGCGTTACAGCTTTTCTGATAAACTCCTCTGCCCCAACCTGCCCATCTCAAACCTAACAAAGACAAAGCAAAAGAACTACTCTAGAGGCCTTCGGGCTGGAAAGGATGCAAGAAAACCCACTGCTGAGGCCATTGGCTTCTGAAGGGCTCACTGCAACCCAGTGTTGTACTGTGTGCCTCCCGGTCATTATTTTGGCTAACCCCCCCCCCCACAACTGCCAATGGATACAGGAAACTGCTTTCCGTGTGTGACGTTGATGCTGCACTTTCATCCCACAGCATGCCTCACACGGAAGCACCATGTTTAGCTTTGTTTTGTTTCTGGGCTCTGGAGATCCTAACACGCTGTGTTTGGCCATCCATCCATTCTCAATAGGCCAATTAAACAAACAGGTAACACTGAAAGCAGAGAAAGAAGATCTCTTTGATATGGTCATATTGAGAAGAGATGAAATTGATCCAGTGACCCTAGTTCCCACCCAAAGTCCATCTTCAGGGTCCTGCTGTGAGATTTAGGTTTATACAAGATAAGAAATAAGCATAGCTAAGCAGTCCTGTCAAGAGGTGGTCTTGCCCACCACTGTCTGGCTCCAGTCTTCCTTCAAGGTGGTCAGACAAGTTGTCATGCTGTGTGAAATCCCTTCCTGGGAGACAAGTCCCGTTTCTGTCCAATACCAGCACATCAGACCTCCCCTTGCCCCAGGAGAGGTTCTTGGAAAATCCCGATTTTTTGAGGTGCCTGCTTCAATCGTCCTGAGGCCAAAG
Source organism: Apodemus agrarius (assembly GCA_964023405.1). Taxonomy (NCBI): domain Eukaryota; kingdom Metazoa; phylum Chordata; class Mammalia; order Rodentia; family Muridae; genus Apodemus; species Apodemus agrarius. The sequence goes on along the minus strand of OZ030015.1, from coordinate 2,711,091 downwards.
GGAAGGACATCGAGTGCGTCTTGTGACATCTCCACTGCTGCTGGGGTGAGAACAATGAGAGAGGCGACTGCCCATCGGGCAGGTATGGACAACAGTGGCCAGTGCTCTGCGGCCTCACCTCTACAAATGAGAGGAGAGGCAAACAGTGAGGCTTGTCTGGTGCGTGAGGACTATCCCTCCCTCCTCTGAAGCCCAGCAGTTCAGAAGGTCTTGGCATAGGCTGAGTAAGGAGGAAACACAGCTCATGTATGAACCAGAAGGCCCACCAACTGGGCTGGGGGTGGCTGTGGGGTGCAACCCTTGCCGTGTACTGGTACAGAGCTCACATCCTCAAGTTCTATAAAACCACACTAGGTGATGACGAACAGGACGCACCCCGTGGTCCAGGCTGTGGCAGCATGTCTGCAAACAGGAAGAGGCTCTAAGGAGAGAAGCCTGGTACAGCAGGCGGCTGTACATAGCAGGAAGCATGGGAGCGCGAGCCAGCCCTGCAAGGTAGCTTAGGATGTGAACAAAAGACATGGCTGTCGAGTTTTATTGGTTGGGCTCTATGTTGTTGGATCTGGCTATTTCACACAGAAAAATAGCAGTTTGTCAAAGGTATACTAGGTGTGAGTGCAAATCTAAAGGGCCAAGTTGAGGCTGAACACAGAGGTAGTCCTCCCCAATGAAAGGGGAGAGATAGTCCTCCCTTTCCAGCCAATGAAAACTGTCTGCAGGAGGCACAGATCCCGAGCTTGAGCCACGGACACACTTAAGGTGCATGCCGGATGCTGATGCTGGCCACGGTAATCTTGGAAAGCACAGGTAGCTGCCATGTCCCTCTGTGATCAGGGATGGCCCCCTGCCTCTATTTTCCACCTTTCTACAGAGTTGAATAAGTTCAGGTGGGTCTGGCTGGCTGAGGCAGTCGCAGGTCGGAGTCATGTCTTGGCCATCTGTCTGTCTGACTGCCAGCCTAGCAGGTGGTCTCTGCTTCCCTCCTGGACTACACCTAGAAGGAAACTCTTGAGACGTGAAAGGAACAAATGTGCTGGGACGTCAAGGACAAATGTCCACTATGGATGCCATTGACGGTGACCAAACTGGCGGCTGACTTTGATCTTCACAAGGAAAAATGATGCTGTGTATCTCAACCCCAACAGAGTTAGGCCAGTGATGCCGGAATGGGGGATGCTCACTGTGTCCTCGGTGGCATCTGGGGGCTTTGCTGTGGTGGTGGTGGTTGTTTATGTTGGGGCTGCAGCAGGGCCCTCCCTCAGCAGACATGGGCACAATGACAAAACTGCTTTTCCTCACAAGCACTGCCAATCCCTACACCATGCGGCAAGTGTAGAGAGCCCTAGATGAAGGACTCTGGGGGCTGCTTTTAATTTACTGATAAGTGAAAATTTTAAATGTGCCAATTTTGAGTACTGCTGCCCCGTCTATTAAACAAAGAGCAGCAACTCCCAAGCCACTGCCTTCCTATTAACCTAAGCCAGCCAATGCCCATGTGGCCCGGGGCTGGCAGGGCAAGCCAGCTCACCCTTTCCACAGTCACCACAGGCTCTGCACAGATGTCCGTGGGGGAGAGGGCACTTTGCACTCAGTGGTCTAGATCCAGAAGAGCGCCCACCTCAGACAGGCAGCCAACAAATTCGGGAAGTGCAGGCCTTTCCCACATTTGTCCCTCTTTCCCGTCTCTGCGCAGGCTCGGCCCAGTGGAGGGCAGCACTGAAACTGTAACTCACGCGCTGTCAGAGAGTCCGAGCTGGGGTCACTTAGCTGGGCCGTGGCCGTAAACACGGAAGCTCTCTGCTGAGGGTGCTGGGCAGGGGTGGCTGATGGTGTGCACGTCTACACAGAGGGACAAATACTGCATCTCCTCACAGGGCAGCTACCTCAGCAGGCTCCAGTGCCATGTGCCACTTAGCTCTAGTCATGGCTGTGACAGTGGCTGACAGGAACAGCTAAGAAGAAAGGCTGGTTTGTGTCCAGAGATCAGAGGGCAGTCTGTCATGGTGGGAAGGTATGGAGACTGGAGTGGACTGGTCATGGTGGTGGGAGCTTGTAGCAATGACTTCTCCAATGGACACATTGAGATCTGAAGGAGGACCAGAGCCAGAAGCAGACAGCACTTTTAAGTCTGGTCTCCAGCAATCCACCGCTCCACATTAAGTCCCAGATGCTCTACAAACTCCTACAACTACACGGAGCTAGAGACTCATGTTTAAACACCAGTACCTGTGTGAGGCACTCCCCATCCCAGTCATAACACCAGGGACTTCTGTAACTAGCCCTTCCCACATTCTTGTGGCTAGTTAGGATTTTGGAAAAGTAATCAATCAATCAATCAATCAATCAATCAATCAATCAATCAATCAGGGACAATTGCATTTCCTGAAATGATTAAATGACTTCTTAGGAAACATTTGAAAACTATGATTAACTGCAGTCAGTGTACTAAGTTTACTTCTAGTTTCCAACTGGATTTTTTTTTCAGGGGCAGGTAGGAAGGGCGGTACAGGGGATGGGGGATGGATGGGATGGGATGTGCGATGTGAATGTCACAAAGAATCAATAAAGAGTTAAATATGAAAAAGGATAATAGATAAAGAAAAGAATAATAAAGTTTTATGCAAATCAAGCACTATTCAGTAAACTCTCTTCCCAGTGGAGTGCAGAAGGACCCAGTGAACATGGAATCCGGAACGTACAGGAAAGCCTCTAAATGCAGGAGTCTGGGGAATGCCCCTCAGCAGCCCTGCCATTTAGGCTTCTGTTTCCAGCCTCTCATTATTTTGCTCTTTTCCCATTCTGACAACTTGACCAATTACCCAGTAATTGAACCCCTTCAGGATCCTGTCGCCTTTCAGTTCCTCATTTAGTTGAAGAAAATAGGCCACTGAGAGGGTAGAATGTTCTAATTCCAAAAAATGAGAGTAGAAATTGTACAGGAAAGATGTACATGCTCCAGTCAGCTAAGGTGTGCATGCTCCAGTCAGCTAAGGTGTACATGCTCCATCAGCTAAGGTGTACATGCTCCAGTCAGCTAAGGGTGTACATGCTCCAGTCAGCTAAGGTATACATGCTCCATCAGCTAAGGTGTACATGCTCCAGTCAGCTAAGGTGTACATGCTCCATCAGCTAAGGTGTACATGCTCCATCAGCTAAGGTGTGCATGCTCCAGTCAGCTAAGGTGTACATGCTCCAGTCAGCTAAGGTGCACATGCTCCAGTCAGCTAAGGTGTGCATGCTCCGCTCAGCTAAGGTGTACATGCTCCAGTCAGCTAAGGTATACATGCTCCATCAGCTAAGGTGTACATGCTCCAGTCAGCTAAGGTGTACATGCTCCAGTCAGCTAAGGTGTACATGCTCCAGTCAGCTAAGGTGTGCATGCTCCAGTCAGCTAAGGTATACATGCTCCATCAGCTAAGGTGTACATGCTCCAGTCAGCTAAGGTGTACACGCTCCACCAGCTAAGGTATACATGCTCCAGTCAGCTAAGGTGTACATGCTCCAGTCAGCTAAGGTGTACATGCTCCAGTCAGCTAAGGTGCACATGCTCCAGTCAGCTAAGGTGTACATGCTCCGCTCAGCTAAGGTGTACAAGCTCCATCAGCTAAGGTGTACATGCTCCATCAGCTAAGGTGTACATGCTCCATCAGCTAAGGTGTACATGCTCCATCAGCTAAGGTGTACATGCTCCAGTCAGCTAAGGTGTACATGCTCCGCTCAGCTAAGGTGTACATGCTCCAGTCAGCTAAGGTGTGCATGCTCCGCTCAGCTAAGGTGTACATGCTCCAGTCAGCTAAGGTGTACATGCTCCATCAGCTAAGGTGTACATGCTCCAGTCAGCTAAGGTGTGCATGCTCTATCAGCTAAGGTGTACATGCTCCATCAGCTAAGATGTACATGCTCCAGTCAGCTAAGGTGCACATGCTCCAGTCAGCTAAGGTGCACATGCTCCAGTCAGCTAAGGTGTACATGCTCCAGTCAGCTAAGGTGTGCATGCTCCAGTCAGCTAAGGTGTACATGCTCCATCAGCTAAGATGTACATGCTCCATCAGCTAAGGTGTACATGCTCCAGTCAGCTAAGGTGTACATGCTCCATCAGCTAAGGTGTACATGCTCCATCAGCTAAGGTGTACATGCTCCAGTCAGCTAAGGTGTACATGCTCCAGTCAGCTAAGGTGTACATGCTCCGCTCAGCTAAGGTGTACAAGCTCCATCAGCTAAGGTGTACATGCTCCATCAGCTAAGGTGTACATGCTCCAGTCAGCTAAGGTGTGCATGCTCCGCTCAGCTAAGGTGTACATGTTCCATCAGCTAAGGTGTACATGCTCCATCAGCTAAGGGTGTACATGCTCCAGTCAGCTAAGGTGTACATGCTCCAGTCAGCTAAGGTGTACATGCTCCATCAGCTAAGGTGTACATGCTCCAGTCAGCTAAGGTGTGCATGCTCCATCAGCTAAGGTGTTCATGCTCCAGTCAGCTAAGGTGTACATGCTCCATCAGCTAAGGTGTACATGCTCCAGTCAGCTAAGGTGTACATGCTCCATCAGCTAAGGTGTACATGCTCTATCAGCTAAGGTGTACATGCTCCATCAGCTAAGGTATACATGCTCCATCAGCTAAGGTGTACATGCTCCATCAGCTAAGATGTACATGCTCCGCTCAGCTAAGGTGTACATGCTCCAGTCAGTTAGGGTGTACATGCTCCAGTCAGCTAAGCAGAGGCTTCAAGACACTAGCTTTGTTCACCCCGTGTTGCTGTGCCAGGGCCTCTTCAGGTTTTTGATATTTCTATCCACTGGCTCTAAAAACACCCCAGGAAGGGCATGAGGGTGGAGGGCCCAGTGCAGCTCTGCTGTGGGGTGGCCTGGCACTCCTGAGCAGCCTGCCACCTGCTCTTGCCTAAAGACTTCCTTCCAGGGCATGAGCTGCAGTGAGTCAAGAGTCCCCAGAAGGGGACAGAAATTAGGAACTAGGTCACAAGCATATCTGCCCCTGGAACTCTGGGGACTTGCCCCCTTCTGTGTCACAGAGGCAGTTACAGCTCAGGGCTCTCCAAAGAACCAACAGAAGATACACAAATATCATTAGAGTGGGCTCATTATGGGAGCTGGCTTATATATTTATTGAGACCAAGAAATCATGTCCGGCTGCCCATAAGCTGTAGCCCAGGACGTCTGGTGGTGTGAACTGCCAGCCTGAGACTTGGGAGCAGTCATGTCCAAGGAGATAGTCTCAGCTCAAAGAAGGGGCAAACTTGCCCTTCTCCCACCATCCTGTTTCATAGTGGCCTCTGTATGGAATGCCACCTGACTTCACTGCTGAGGCCAGGCCTTTCCTCAGGCCAGACCCTGTCGACAGAAGCAGAAAGACTGATTTAACAATGGCTTGGGCAGTCCTCTAAGCGCAGTGAAGTTGGCACATTAAGATCGAGACTCAGGAGCCCTTAAAAGATCTGATGAAAACTAAGGACCCTTTCCCCGAGTCATTCCCTAAGGCATCTGTGCAAATACCCTAAATTCCACCTGGGTTTTCAGGGTTCACTAGCTGGACAAAACTTACTTATAGGTGGCCCACTCAGGTTAAAAACCTGGGTCCAAAGAGTCACCATCTCGGACCCGTGTGTTACACTGCGCAGAAGGAACCCTGGACCTGTGGCAGGACCTTCTATTCACCTTTAGGCTGAGTTGCTTCCTATGTATTGTTTCCTGTTGTGTGCTTGGTTTCTTTTAAGCCTTCTAGAATGTGCCATGGAGCACACAGAGAAGAGAAGTTTCTCTCAACTGGCAGGGTTTTGTTTGTTTGTTTTTTACCTCAACAATGGAGCCAGAGATAAAGAATATGGGAGACTTTTTGTGTCTCCCCAATCAAAGGGCAGCTCAGTCCCTATTACGTAACTCTGGTCATTTCTTTTCATCAAATAATTAAAGGTCCATATTTTTCTGTCTACAATTAAGAAACCTTTAATTAAAATTAAAGTTTCCTCTCTGTGGCGAAGGGCAGAGAGACACCCTGTGGGTGGTGGTGCTCTTCCATCAGTCGGGCAGAGCAGATGGCACTCCTTTGTCCATCCTAGCATGATGCCTGGCTTGGTGGCCAAAGCTGTCTTATGTCTAGGACACATAAAAAGTAAATCAAATCAAACCCCGGCAGCACAGTTCAAGAGGAGGAAGACAGAGACCTATGGGCCGCCATGTCTCCACAGACCTGACCTCCAGCTCACGGCACAGGTGGGCCACTGACACCCGCATGTAGGCACTCCACACAGCATGGACAGAGGATGTCACCAGGGGCCCACCAGCGTGCAGTAGGAGCCACCACCACGTGCAGCTGGTGGTCAGACGGGAGAGAGCGAGAAGTGGAGCAGCTTGACCATTTACAGAGAGACGAAATTGGAGACTGGAAAAGTAACCTGCAGCCTGAGCTCCCACTGAGGGCATATCTCAGTCCAGGGCTGCACAGTGGCAGAGGTCGGTGCCAATGTCTGTGGCTCATATGACCACTACAGACCATGGGGCTGTCACTGGTCAGGGTAGCCGCCAGGAACTACATGGATGTCCAGGACTGTGCATAACTGCCCCACCCCTCACTAGCTGTAGCGCTCTGGAGAACTGGCCCTGTCCCTCGCCTGTGGTAGGCAGCACTCCGAGAGACGGGGCCCTGCACCTTGCCACGGCAGCTCAGTGGAGCTGGCCCTTGTGGGGGGCAGGGCATGGGTGAGCTAGCACTGAGTGTGAGTGTGGGAGGCTGACCCTGTCTCATCTGTGTGGGCTAGCACAGGCACAGAGGTGACGCCCAGCCCCCAGTCCCTCACCACCTCCAGCAGTCAGGAAAGCTCCCCACAGGGTCATGAGCTCAGGAGAGCCCCCCTCTCACCAGCTGCAGCTCAGGACGACCTGCACGTGTGGCTTAGTTTACTTTGGGCAGGAGGTTGCAAGGGCGAAGGGTGGCTATGAGGGCTGGGGTGCATGAGGTGAAATTCATTCAATAAAAAGCTTTTTTCTTAAGTAAAGTTTCTGTCAATGACTTTGTACTTTGGCCAATCATACTGTCCACACTGTCACCCTGAAGAGGCAGCTCTGAGAGAGAACAAGAGGGCTGTGCTCCCGGGTAGGGTCATAAGCTCTTAATCTGGGGCCATAGACACTGCAGGGGTGGGTAGGGATTTCAGATAATAGAAAACTAGACCTCCACTAAATTCATGCTGCTATAGCACCACCTTCTATTACAAAGCTAGCAGTCGCTTGTAGAGGTAGCAAGAACGTGAGCACGGAAACCATGAGTTTCTTATCACATTTCAGTTTCGGCCCATGCCACAGAACATGGAACCACTGTCACGATCACACCTGGAGAGTTAGTAACCATGCTGTCAGAACATCAACCAAGAAGCATGCACATCACCCAATCACATTCTGTAACAGTATTTTGATAACTGTATTGGTTTCGATGGAAATTCTCTGTTTAAAAACTTAACCCTATGATGTGGTCCAGGGACTTTGCCAATCTGTCAAAGGGGTCCCAAGCCCAAGCATGATTAAGATGCCCTGTCAGACAGGGAGGAGAGAGCTGACACCATTCCAGCAGCCACGTGCCTATGGGGTAGACAATGGCTGGGATGGAACTATAATCACACACCTAATCAGAAACAGCCATTCAACTGAGGCCCCGTGTTCCCTTAATTAGTAATATTAGGTAAATTGGTTCAGACCTTTTCTAATCAGCTTTAGCAGAAGGGAAGTATTGTCCCTGATTGCTCGGATGCTTTCATGGGGCTGACAATGGACGTGAAGGAGTGAAGGGGCCAAGCTGAGCTGACTGCCCTCTGCTTCTTGGCATAAAACTGAGCGGAGACAGTCTCGGCACATTCCCCGTCCCCGAGCCCGGTGATGTTTTGACTAAGGCATCATACCCTTGCATGCAAATAAATCTCTTTCTGTTTCTGTATATGAAATAGTATGGTAAATTAACTTTAAATCTTGGCATTTCCTGGAGTAGGCATTTAAAAATAAAAATGCAAGGCTAACTACACAGTAGAGATGAATGTAAAGTAGCTGGATTTATTTTAAAAACAAGAAGACTCATTTGATGATGGACACGAGGCTTCCACGAAATGGAAGCTTTCTGAGATGTTGCATGTGGCACAGCAACAAATAACAGGGACAAGGCTATCGGTTACACAAAAGGGAATCCCAAGAAGAAAGTGCCTGTCACCCTGTCCCCATGAGAGTTCCTCCAGAAAGCCACAGAGCAGAGTGGCTGGTGTGGACTCAGTGTGAATGGCTTGGAGGATCGCAAGCTCCTCTGCTTAGACTCAGCACCACTGAGCGCGGGAGCACCACTGACGGCATGGGAGCACCGATGGGATGCCAGCAGCACTGCTTAGATCTCCTCAGGGAGATTATCTCAGCTAGCACGACCTGGAGGGCAGGCTAACAACTGTGAGATTTCCATCTGTAGACTCTGAAGTAACAGAGTCTATATATACCAATGCAAGAATTATTCTGGCACTCAGAAGGGGAAAGAGTAAGTCACAGAACCCAGAGTGATTGTGTGTGTCTGAACGACAGTGACCCCAGGTCAACAAGATGTGGGAA